>CM055885.1:4487500-5005000 GCA_029582165.1 Portulaca oleracea | reverse complement strand
GCCTAGGCCCCCACAAGATTTATTTTTACAGACTGTTGTCCAGCTAATAGGGGGTTCTTTGTATAGTGTGCATCCGCACTCCAAAGGAAGTTCCGAAAAATCCTTGTGATTTGATCAATGACATACTGTGGAATGACCATTATAGATGCCCAATATGAGAAAGCACCAAGAATGACTGAATTGATGAGAGTGACTCTACCGGCATAGGAAATATTAGCAGTTCTCCAAGAGCTGATCCTCGCAGTGATTTTGTCGACGAGGATTTAACAATTTAGCTTGCTTAGCCGATCATCTGTAATGGGTATCCCCAGGTAGTAAAAAGGCAAGTCCCCCTCTTCAAAACCAGTAATTTGAAAATCTGGTTTCTTGTGTTTTGTGTGGCGCCACAAATGATGACCTTTGACTTGTTCGCATTTGAACTGAGACCGGAAACTTGGTTGAAATGATTTAGAGTGTTCATGATCTGTTGAACACTGTTGGGATCTGCATCAGAGAAAATCATCAAATCATCTGCAGAAATAAGATGTGTAACATTTAAGCTCTTACAGCGGGGGAAGTGTTTGAAATTTCTCACCTTGGCATTGTCAGTTAGGCTCCTTGAAAGATATTCCATAGAGAGAACAAACAGGAGTGGTGAGATCAGATCTCCTTGCCGTAGCCCTCTTGTTCCCCTGAAGTAGCCGTGATTGTTGCCATTGGTCCGTACTGTATAGGAGGGGGTAGTAATGTAACTCATGATCCATTCAACAAATTGAGGAGGAAATTTGTACCCTTGTAGAATCTCCTTGATAAAGTCCCATTTCACACTGTCGAAAGCCTTTCTTAAGTCAATTTTGAAAATACATCGTGATTGAGAGGCTTTCCTGCGAAATCCACGGGATAATTAATGGCACATGAGGACATTATGAAGAAGCTCTCGTCCAGGAATGAAAGCCGTTTGACTTTCATTGATCAAATGTGGCATGACATCTTTTAGTCGTGAAGCAATGAGCTTCGAAGTTGTCTTGTAGAAAGTGTTACAGCAGGAGATGGGTCTGAAATCTGTAGCTGAGTCTGGAATTTCAATTTTGGGGATGAGGGCAAGGATCGTGGAGTTCAGAGCAAGGAGCATCCGGCCTGTCTCAAAAAGTTCGTTTATAGCTGCACAGAAAATATCTTCCAAGTGAGACCAAGCAGATTTGTAAAAACCACTTGAAAAACCATCTGGTCCAAGGGATTTTGTGTTCGGGATTGAGAGAAGTGTGTCTCGAATGTCCTTCTTACTGAATGTTGAGCACAACTGCAGTTGCTGATGATAGTTTAAAGTAGGCCCTTGTTGGATAATTCACAGATTGATTTGCTGTGTGCGATCAAAGTCCGAACCCAGGAGATGTTGGAAGAAAGTTGCTAAGTGACTGGCCACTTGTTTGAAACCAGAAATATTTTGTCCATTGTGATCAATCAGAGAATGGATGGTTGAGCTGAGTTTCCTCTTCTTCATTTTACTAAAGAAAAAAGAAGAGCAGGTATCTCCATGTGCATTAACATCTAACTTGCTTTGTTGCGAGATGAGTTGATGTGCAGAGGTTAGAATAATTTTGTAGTGGTTTTTCACCTCTCTTTCCTCCATTATAAGTCTCTGATCATTAGGGTCTGCCATAAGGGAGTTTTGACTGGCCATCAATTTTCCTCTGGCCTTTTCACATTGGTTATGAATTTCAGCAAACTTGCTTCTATTAAGTTCTTTGAGAGCAGGCTTGAGATCCTTCTGTAATGGTAAATTGCATGCATAGGGGATCCGACTCTGATATTATCCATGGCCCTTTCAATAATGCTGTTGAAACTAGGATCTGTGACCCACATGTCACAAAAACAAAAGCAGGGTTGGGTCTGAGGGCCTTCCAAAATCTCAAGTATGATGGGCTTATGATCAGAAAGACTTTGTGGCATGTAATAACCCTTCATATAATCATTTGCGAGTAACCAATCTTGATTATCGAAGATTCGATCAATTTTTGTTTGAACATGGCCATTTGACCAAGTGTGAGTTACTCCATGGCAAATCACCGATGAGTTGGCGGTGCTGATTTTGGAAATCACTGGTTTCAAAATTGTGGGATCAGTGTCCCATTCAGCCTGTCTCTTTCATGTAGAATAGAGTTAAAATCACCCATCACACACCAAGCTCCTGCTACATTGTTCGAAAGAACCATCAAACTTTCCCACAGACTTACACGCTCCTCCATTCGGTTGAAACCATACACAAAGGTGTAAGTGGTTTTTGTGTCTCTACTGTAGTCAAGAATTTGGCGATGTATAAACTGTGCATCAACATGAATCACTTGAACATCCACCTTATTTGAGCGCCAGGCTATATAAATTCTACCACCTTCATGAGTATTGAAATTATTGCAAGTAGACCAAGACTTAAACATACCTTTAGTGAGATGAATTCTTTTTCAGGTTTCACCTTGGTTTCGATAAGACAAATCACAGAAGCCTTTGTGCTACGCAAGGAGATCTTGATATCTTCTTGTTTCATGGGGTCATTGAGACCCCTAACATTCCATGTAATGGTCTTCATTGAGGGTTCGAGTCAGAGCCTGAGGAGTTACTCCTCTCCTCTGTTTCCTCCCCTGTCGTATTTGCATTCTCTTGTGTATTTTCTACAGTATGGTCTGCTATGCTGTCTAAAATCTGAAACTTATTTGCTATGGTTGTAGCAGGAGTGTTTGATTTCTAGGTTGGGCATGGGCTTCTAGCTCTTGGAGATGGGATCTGAATGAATCCATCCTCATCAACTGCCCTTTCTTGCACCTTAATCCTCCATTCCGTCTTTGTGTTGCTTGGCTTGCTTTTATTTGCAATGTGTTTGTTGTCCTCTGCTTTGGCCTTCTTCCTGCATTCATTTTCAGTGTGACCCAACATCTGGCAATAATCACATGTTGTTGGTTTCCAGTCATATTCCACCGGTTGTGTTACCAAGACATCATGTTCATTGACATATTTGATCTGGTTTGGAAATTTGCTATCCAGTTTAACCTCCACCAACACACGAGCATAAGTGAGGTTTGTTCGTTCCTTTGTGGCTTTATCTGTCTTAATTGGTATACCAATTAGACTAGCTAGCCTGCTAAGATTTTGTGTGCTCCAGTACTAGATATCTAGGTGCTGGAATCGAATCCAGATTGGCAGTGAACGAATTTCATCCAGGCTTATTGTTTGTGATGGGTTCCAGGGCCTTACGAGAAATGGCTTATTGTCGAAAAAATAGATGCCCTTTTGGAGTACCTCTTCTTTCTCTACATCGTTGTTGAATCTCACCAAAAACACCCCTTTTCTCACAGCTGCAATGTTGCTCAGATCATATTTGGACCATATTCTCTTGATGAAACCTTCAATTACAGGAAAGGGAGGATTTGCCCCTATCACTCGACATAGAATTGAGGATTTCCAGTAATCGATTTCTTCTTGAACAGTTTCTTTTTCAATCTTTGCAATTGGGGTACCTTTGATGACAGTAGCTTCAATATATTCAAGGTTATTACCTTCGTTTGGATCAAATAGGGAGGCATAAGTTGTAGATCTTTTGCTTGGATGTGGTTCGACCATTGTTTTCTGCTTCTCTAGTGCTTGATCTTATTTTTGTCTAACCAAATCTTCAGTAGTTGTCACTTTGATGGCGGAAGCCCCTGTGAGTGATTGTCGGTGTGCTTCATTGTGTTTGCTCTCCCCAGATTCGGATGTCGCTGGAGTACAGCTCGTAGAGGCTTTAGCCGGCGTCTTGGCTTTCACCTGGTTGCTAGCCTTCTTGGTCTTCGCCATGGCTAGGGCCGAAGCCTCGGACTTAGGGAGACTGAACCTGCCGGAAATCGCTAAAGAACGAGAGAGAGCTTTTTTTATATGTGTATATATATATATATATATATATATATGTATATATATATATATATATATATATTTATATATATATATATATATATATATACATACGCACACACATATATATGTGTGTGTGTGTGTGTGTGTGTGTGTGTGTGTGTGTGTGTGTGTGTGTGTGTGTGTGTGTGTGTGTATAGGGATATTGGATTCTAATAATCCCTACTATCACAAATTGTATGGCAATAATCCCTACTATCATTTTGGATTCTGGTGGTCCAAAAAAAAAAATTGTATTGTAGTGTGACAAAATCGAGTGTATACGCTAAATATCATAGATTTTGTGTTGCATTTGATTCAAAACTTTGTATAACTCTTTACCACGATTTTTTAATGAATTTACAGCATTTCTCCTAATTTTTTTCAATTTGTTTTCAATTTTTTATGATTTTTTCAATTTTATTCATTTTAAAAAATCATAATAATTGCTCGGAATCTCAAAAAAATAATTTAAAAAATGTTTTAGTAACTACACTTCGTTACCTATCTAGGGGTAGGAACCAAAAAAACAAAAACAATATGGGGTAGGCATGGAAAAAATAAAAAGAATGTGGTGATGGATTTGGTACCACTACAATACAATTTTTTTTTTGGACCACCAGAATCCAAAATGATAGTAGGGATTATTGTCATACAATTTTTGATAGTAGGGATTATTAGAATCCAATTTCCCTATATATATATATGTATATATATATATATATATATATATATATATATATAGGAATTTCTCTCTCTAGGAGAGCATCTCTCACTAGGTGACTACTAGGCGAATTAGGGATGCTGCTCTGCTTTGCTTATGAGAGAGGAATTAAGTGCTGATTACTTGATGTTACTCCATAGAGTAATTTAAGTATATATATTCAAAGTTGCTTCTTCATCCTTGCTCAATAGAACGTCCATGATTTGCTGATTCCTTCAAGTATTGAAGATCGATGCTCAAGATTCTGGGAGGTTATCTTGAATGCGGGTTTCGATTTGAAGTCTGGTATGTTTCGTTTTGAAGTCTCCGACCTCCAGGAACATAAAGAAAATCGTCTCCGGTTTATTTTGATTTGAAGTCTCCGATCTAATGCATCTGGGTTGTTTTCGATTTAATTGAAGTTTATGCAAAGATCCAGATCTACTCCTGCATATCGGGTGGAAGAAATTCTTTGTCTGCTACTCCATTCAATTATAGAAAAACAACGGCTCGGGAATCTGGTAGGAACCTACGAACTACTATGGTTTGTTTCGATTTGAAGGAAGCTTATGCCAAGATCCATATCTGCTTCTAAAGGTGAACTTCCTGGTTTCTTATCTCAGTCCTTCTTGAAATTAGTGTTCGCTACTCGTACTTCAGCAACTATTACTAGCATCTGGAATTCGTTTTAGATGTGAGTTTGTGGAGTCTCGAATTAGAGTTCATTATTCGACTGAGATTTATTCGAGCTCATGTTAACTGGTTGCTTAAATCTGGATTTCGAGTTAGAGGTATCTATTCTGGGCTTCGCATTATAATTATTGTTCTTCACTCTAGCTCTCGCTCTGTGATTCAAGGACAAGCAGTTCTGGGTTGCTGGCTATCGAATTCGAGCTCATTGTTCTTCTGGGTTTCAATTCAAAGTTCTTTGCTCGTCTGTGTATTACACCTGGTATTCGATTTACAGTAAGCTGTTCTGGGATACGAATTATTCATTGTTCGTCCCTCTATCCCCCGATCTATTACATTCTGTTTCAAACTGCATCACAGTGATTCAAAGCTAAACAATTCTGGGTTTAGCCTTACTGTTTTATCAAGGAACGTGGGTCATTTCATCTACACTGGTTATATTTCCTTGCTCTAATTAAGAGGAGCTCTACTATTCTGGAGAATTTATGGAAGGTTTAGAGCATCAACACATTGTCTCTCACTTCAGCGCCTTAATAGGAGAGCGAGATCTGAGTCTTCGATTTATCCCACCTAAATCGGCAGAGGGGAATCTCTATGCAAAAATCAATGAAGATGATGTTGTCATCGAATCCTGGGAGAATTCGATTCTGTGCCGAATATTGGGAATGAATTTACCATTCCAAGAAATGAAGGATTTCCTAGGTCGAATCTGGAACAACATGGAGATTGACAAAATCTGCAAAGCTTGTAAGGGAGTGTTTGTTGTCAAGTTCAAGGATGAGCAGCACAAGCATATCGTTCTTGAAAAAGGTGTGTATTACTGTGGTAACAAACCTATGATTGTGAGAGATTGGAATGAAGACCTCAGCATCAATACTGATTCAATACTGTCTCTACCTATTTGGGTTATTCTTCCTAAATTGGATGTGAAGTATTGGAATGCAAATGGATTCAGCAAAATAGGTAGCACACTGCGGATCCCGAATAAGACTTGCCATAGAACAAGAGATAAAATAGATCTAACTGCAGCCAGATTGATGGTGGATATGAATGTAGATGGCAAGTTTCCTGATATTATCAATTTTGCTGATAATGGCTTGATTATCTCTCAGAAGGTTGTGTATGACTGGAAGCCGGTGAAGTGTTCATATTGCATAAACTTTGGTCACAATATTAGTGAATGCCAATTAAAAACCAAGAAAAGTAAAAGCATTGCAATTAAGCCAATTCTGAAGGAAGTAAGTACTACTACTAATGTTGTTCCTGATTCTCCAGTGACTAAGGTTATTTCTGATCCGCCATCGACAAGTGCAAACACAGCTTCTCCTACCCCCAAAGTCATTCCAAAAGGCAAGATGGTCTTTTCCTGAGGGATATGGTTAATATAATGAGCTGGAATGTTAGAGGGTGTGGTAGAATAAATAAGCAAGTTGACATTCGTCAATTTTTGCATAAACATCATGTTAGTCATGTCAGTTTACTCGAAGTAAAAACAAAAAATGAAAAAATGGCAGAGTTGGGGGCGTATATGTTGAGTGGTTGGCAATTTGCTCATAATGCTGGAATTGATGGTAAATGCAGGATTCTGGCTGCTTGGAAACCTAGCGTTTATATTGCAGAGGTGCTGGAAATTCACTCTCAATGGATCCATATTTCTGTTACTAACCTTACTGATGGTTTTAAGTTCAAAGTCACCTTTGTCTATGGCTCCAATAATTTGCAAGAACGAAAGTGCCTGTGGGAAAGATTATCGATCCTTGCTAATGAGATTCATGATGGCTTGTTAATACTAGGAGATTTTAACTCAGTTCTGAAACCGGAGGATAGAACTGGGGGTACACAGGTTGAATTCTTTAAGGTGGTTGATTTTCATGAGTGTATTCAATCCAATAATCTGCATGAGTTGAGCTATACTGGTGATCATTTCACTTGGACCAATTACCATGTTTGGTCAAAAATTGATAGAGCTTTCTCTAACGAAGACTGGTACACTCAAGGAAGGTATGTGCATACAAGTTTCCTTCCTTTTGGCTTGTCTGATCACACACCAATCTTGTTAACATTTCCTACAGCTCCTGTGCGTAAGTATTCTTTTAAATAATGTAGGCTGAATTCCAGTATTTATAAGAATATTGTTGGGGAGGCTCTATCTGGAGTCAAAATAGGCTTCAAGATATATCAGTTTCACCAATTTCTTTTGTCCCTAAGAGTTCCTCTGCAAAAACTTCATAGATATCAGTTTTATGATCTTCATCAACAAGTGGAAAAGTGTAGGAATGACTTGGAAAATGTTCAGGTGGATTTGATGAATGATAAGAATAACAACACTCTTATTAATCTGGAGAAGGAAAAACAAAACTACTATCTTACAGTTTTGGATTCAGCTCAAATGCTAATTAAGCTGCAATCTAAGCTGAATTGGCTAAACTTTGGTGATTGCCCTTCTCATGTGTTCTTTTGAAAAATGAAAAAAAAGACAGACTGGTTCTTATGTTTATTCCTTAGTAAATGAGGATGGTATTTTGGTCGAGGGTTTTGAGAATGTGGCTGCTATTGTTTTGCACTACTTTGAGAAGCTGCTGGGGGCCCAACCATACATTAGAAGTCATATCAAATTTGATATTGTTCAGAAGGGCAACTTGCTGAATATAGATCAACAACTGAAACTGCTGTCTCCTGTTACTAGAGAGCAAATCCGAGACGTTATGTTTTCAATTTCCCAGTTTAAAGCCCCAGGTCCGGATGGGTTTAGTAGGTCTTTCTATCATTTCAATTGGGGGATTATTGGGAACATGTTCTGCGATGCTATCATGGAATGCTTGGACACAGGGTCTATCCTGTCTAGCGATCCTGCACGCTGGTATCAGAGCAGTTTGTCATTAAGAATCCAGTTTTTGCAGAGTTAGCATAGAGGCATCCGGTGGGTGTTGGCGTTGGTCAGGCGTTGGTCAGCCGTAGAAGGTAGTCCCGTCCGTCCCGTCTGTTTGCATAACTCTGTGGAAGTTGGTTTTAATGCATTAATGGCGTCTAGATTTAGGAGGTTGTTGTCCTTTAATTCAGATATTAGTAGTAGTAGAGATATTATTAATAGTCATGAACTTAGAACTGGACCTATAATAAAGGCACCAAGTTCTGAGGATTATCATAGTTGGACCATACCTAAAGTAGATATTAGTAGTATTTACAAAATAGGTACCTTTGATTTTCAAACTGCTTGTTCTTGGAAAACTCATGAAGAAATTATTAGTTTACAAAATGGTTTGCAAACTATTTCTTTAATTAAACCTGAATCTATAGAAAGCCATTTGAAGGCTAAATATAGATTCATGCATCTTGGTTTAGTTCAAGTAGCGGTTAAACCTTTTCTCAAAAGTGGTGTCAATTCGCCTATCTATATGGCTCTTAGAGACAAAAGGCTTAAACGTTACAAAACTTCTCTTTTGGCTATGGTACATACCAATATTCATAATGGTCCTATATTTTTTAATTGTTATCCAGATTTTTCAGTTGATCTAACTTGTCCAATGACTTTAGAAGCTTTAAAACTCGATGTGCATATTCAAGGAGATGAATTTCTTGATTTCAAAAATTTTGCTGTTATGTATCGAGTTTATTTTCGCCTTATGTCTACAAATTTGAATACCAAATATTTAAGCCCTCTTCCGTCTAATTCAAAAGAAATTGTTTTACTACAAATTTCCGATGACAAACCGACTATTTTCACTCCAAAACTTTTAAAGTGGGATGAGATTACAATTCCTGATGAACTTGAGATAGAGAATGCTCAACCTTTTTCTCAATTAGAAGAAAAGGACATAGATCAAATCATAGAAGAACCTGATGGTCGGGTTATTCTACGATTTAAATCTATGCGTGAGCAAACCTCTCGACCTAGCTCTTCTCATTCGAGAAAATCTTTTTCCGATTTCAAATCTAGTCGCTCAGACTATTTTAATAGTTCTCAGCGATTTCGTTTTACAAATCCTATTCCTGAACCTGTTCCAAATGAGCCTTCTTCCCCTACAGCTTCAAGTGTATGTGGTGGAATCAATGTTCTTACAAAATTAAGATTCCAAATAGATTGGTCTTATTTGAAGGAAGATTATTATTCCTTTACAAATAAAACCAATCGTGATTGGTTTGAAGTTTTTAGTAAAGATTTCAAATCACACATTAAAGCCGCTTGGATAGCAGATATGGAAAGGCTATCCATTAATATTCCCTTCTTTATTTAGTTCCCCACTTTTACTTCTAAAAAGGGGATTCCTAAGCCTTTTACTATCCCAGCTATTAATGTTCAAACCAATCTTTTCAAAAATTGGCATTTAGCAGATGGTAAAACTATTACAAAGATACATCCACCATCCACTCATGCTATTAAATTGCATTTGCAAGGTGAAGAAATTCTTGCTTCACCTTACAAAAAAGGTCGGGGAGGAAACGAAACTGCCACCGTGGATGATCTTCAAAAACTCCATCAACAAGCCAATTATACCAATACCATTCTAAATATAATTGCTGACCAGTTAAGCCTAGTCTCTACCAAAGTAGATTCTTGTAAAGCAAGAGAGGAATCTGCTAGTACCTCTTTTACCAATTCTATCTCTAAACCATTCTTTAAGTTAGATAGTATTCCTCAGCATATAGAATAATCTTTTGTAGAAGCAGCTTCAAAAACCAATAAAAACCTTCTCAATAGCATTTCTAACCAATTAAAGGAAATCGAGTCCTCTATTAAAAGCAAGGGAGTTAATTGCCTTGACAAAGCTTGTCAATTGCAAGATAACTCTTCCTCTTCTTCTTCTACCTCCGATTTAGAGATAAGTGACTTAGAAAAGGTTGCTACTCTGAAAGAAGAACCTATAGAGACTCCTTTAGAGCTAAATAAAATCCGTTCTTGGAACAATTCTAGAACCAGGAATTATTATACTAGACCTACTCGTCCAGATATACAATATGAAGAGAGAGGACAATTCACAACTGGACATTATGATGGCAGCTCTATTTATGAATGGAATATAGATGGGAAATCAGAACATGAAATCCTATCTACCCTTCATGAAATGGGGATCGCATCCGCAGCTTACAAAGCTAGGAATTACTCTTCTAGAAATATAGCTACTGCCATATCTTTAGGGTTTATAGGCCAATTAAAGAATTGGTGGGAAAATTTCTTAACCTTAGAAGAACGAGTCTCTATCTTAGATGATAGTGCAGATGAAATACCTGATGGTGATGAACTCCTTATTCACACCATAACTCTTCACTTTTTAGGAAATCCAAAAGATGCTCAAGCCAAATCTGTCCTTATTAACCTTCGTTGTCCAACCTTAAGTGATTATAGGTGTATAAATATGTCTTTCTTACAAACGTTTTAAAAAGAGAAGATGGAACCCAAGGATTTTGGAAAGAACGCTTTATAGCTGGTCTTCCTAAACTCTTTGGAGAAAGAGTTCTATCAAAATTACGTTTCCTTTTGAACATAGAAGACATTCCCTTCCATACTCTTACTTTTGGTCAAATATTTGGAGTTATCAAAACAGAGGGACTTGCCCTTTGGAATGATTTAAAACTCTAAGCAAAATATGGATCAGAAAGAGCTCAATCTCGAAAAGAGATGGGAACTTTCTGTGAAGCCTTTGGTATCCAGAAAATTGCAGCCCCTTCTTCCATTTCCAAAAAGGCTAACAAAGCTTTCTCTAGGAAACCTAAAAAACCTCAGTTTACTGGTACTAAACCACAAAAGGCCAAACCTCCTCCTCCTAAGAAAAATAAGAGCTCTAAGAAAAGGATAGTCTGTTATAAATGTGGCAAACCAGGTCATAAAGCTTTTCAGTGCAAAACTGAGAAGAAAATTAATGAACTGTTTGCTCATGATCCAGACTTACAAAGTAAGCTCTTATCAATCCTTACTCAAGATGTATCTGATTCTGATATTGATGATGATTACTATCCTGAATCAGAAGATGATGATTCTGAGTATGAATTATCTCCAATTCAACAGCTAAATGTTCTTACAAATAGGTCACAAAAAGAATTCCTTTTAGATCTTATAGGAAAAATTTCTGATGATGAAACCAAAAGGAGTATTTAGAAAAGCTGAAACAATTGATTCTCGAGGAAGAACAAAAACCTTTCAGCTTTCCTGAAGAAACTCCAAATCTGTCTAAACTCTATCAAACATTCCCTACGCCAAATCCTTTCCAATCAAGTTCCACAAAAGATCTTCAAACAGAAGTAAATGAGCTTAAGGTTCAAGTTCGAACTCTTAAGCAAGAAATTCTTGATTTACGAACAAAAGATTTGGAATTTGAAACTAAATTTACGTTGTTAGAAAATCAATTTCCTAGTACTTCTACTTCTATTCCAAATACAGTTTTTACTCCTCAAATTTCCGAAAATAACCCTCCTGAAACATTAGATACTTCTTTCTTACAAACAATTTCTCTAAGTTACTTTTCAAAAATGGTATTCGGTTGTAAATCTTGTTGTAAATGACTTTTCTACTAGTTTAGTTGCCCTTATTGTCAGTGGGGCAGACCAAAATTGCATCCGTGGAGGTATTGTTCCTACCAAGTTCTGTGAAAGAACAAAGGAAATCCTACACAGTGCAAATGGTGAACTTTTACAAATTAAGTACAAACTTAGTAAAGGTTATATTCAAAATAATGATTACTGTTTTAAAAATGTATTTTTAATAGTAGAAAATATTACAAATGATATTATATTAGGAACTCCTTTTTTAACTAATATTTATCCGTTTTATGTTAATGAAACGAGAGTTCACACTAATATTATGGGAAAACCTATTTCCTTTCCATTTCTCTCCTCTGCTAAACAGAGAGATATTTCTTTATTACAAACGTCTTCTATTTTTCGACAAATTAATCTCTTGTCTTACAAACAAAATCAAATTAGCTATTTACAAGAAGAAATTGCATTGGTAAGAATTGAAGAACAATTAAAGACTCCTTCAATTCAAAATAAAATTCTTGATTTAGAACAGCTGTTCAAAAGGCAAGTTTGCGTTGATCTTCCAAACGCTTTTTGGGAACACAAGAAACACGTAGGTTCTCTTCCCTATATTAAAGATTTCGATGAATGAAATATTCCAACAAAAGCTCGCCCTTGTCAAATGAATTTTGAACTTCTTGAATTCTGTAAAAAAGAGATTTAATCTCTTCTTGACAAAAAACTTATTAGACCTTCAAAGTCTCCTTGGAGTTGTGCTGCCTTTTATGTTAATAACGCGACAGAAAAAGAACGAGGAGTTCCACGCTTAGTTATAAACTACAAACCTCTTAACAAAGTTCTTGAATGGATTAGATATCCTATTCCAAATAAAAGAGATATTTTAAATAGACTTTTTGATGCTAAAATATTTTCAAAGTTTGACATGAAATCAGGATTCTGGCTAAATCAAGTTGCAGAATCTGATCGTTACAAAACAGCCTTTGTAGTTTATTTTGGACATTACGAATGGAATGTAATGCCCTTTGGTTTAAAAAATGCTCCTTCTGAATTTCAAAATATTATGAATGATATTTTAAATCCTTATTCTTCTTTTACTATTGTTTATATAGATGATGTGTTAATATTTTCAAAAACCATAGATCAACATTTTAAACATTTAAATATTTTCCTTGAAGTTATTAAGAGAAATGGATTAGCCGTTTCCGCTTCTAAGATGATTTTATTTCAAACAAAAATTAGGTTTCTCGGTCATGATATTTTTCAAGGAACCATTAAACCTATTGCCAAATCTTTGACCTTTGCTGATAAATTTCCTGATAAAATTAAGGATAGGAAACAGTTACAAAGGTTTTTAGGATGTCTAAATTATGTGTCAGACTTCTTTCCTAAGCTTAGACATTTTTGTGCCCCTCTTTTTAAGCGTCTTAGGAAAAAGCCAATACCCTGGTCCAATCAACATACAGAAATTGTTAGAACCATAAAAGAAAATGTTAAGTCTCTACCCTGTCTTTGCATTCCTCATCCTTCTGCATATATGATAGTTGAAACTGATGCTTCAGACATTGGTTATGGTGGTGTTTTAAAACAAAAATTAGCAGAGTCTGATAAGGAGCAGTTAGTAAGGTTTCATTCAGGTTTATGGCTCGGACCGCAACAAAATTATTCTACTATTAAAAAGGAAATTCTTTCCATTGTAAATTGTACTTCTAAATTTCAAGATGATTTATTTTGTAAAAAATTTCTTTTAAGAATTGACTGCAAATCAACAAAAAGAAATTTTACAAAAGGACGTTCAAAATCTAGTTTCTAAACAAATTTTTGCTAGATGGCAAGCTATTTTATCTGCTTTTGATTTCGACATTGATTTTATAAAAGGAGAAAGTAACTCACTTCCTGATTTTCTTACTCGAGAGTTTTTACAAGGAAAGAGTGACACAAATCATATTTTTACAGGAACATGAGTAAAGACAAAGCGAAGCAAAATTCCGAAGACTATGCCCTGGAAACTCATCCAGGATCCTTTCAAGAGATTCGTGTACCTATTCAAAACAAATTTCAATCCTTATCCCAATTCCCTCCTTTACCTTACAAAGAAGTTGTAGCTTCATGCCCTTACCTTGTTAAACATCAAGAACATCTTTTCCTTACCAATCACAAAACTGCACCCAGTTCACAATACATTCAACCGTACATACAAAAATGTTTTGGCAACCTTGAGTACCAAACCGATCATCCACAAAAAGATCGAACATTTGATGAACTTATTCTTAAAAGTTCACATTCTGTTGGTATTACCCACACCAAAGACCCTGCCAACCCAAACTACATCAAATACTCCAAATTTATCATCACTCAGGTCCTCACTCATGAAGATTGGAAAAATCCATTTAAAGAAAGACCTCTTTCATTTTCGCACCAACTTCAAACCTACAACTACAATGACTACAAACAAGCTTGGTACCGTGTTTTCCTTTTTAGACCTGGCACTCATTCATGGTTCTTTAACTTTCATGACAATTGCACTCAACGATTCCCCCTATGGTTTTACCATTGGTTGACTCTTTTCGGCGCCGCTTCTTCAATTCTACCTCCAGCAGCTAAAGAAGGTTGGGATTCTTGGTTTAAGGCAACTACTATTGAGCCTTATGCTAAAGAAACCCTATTTTTTCGTACATTTAATGTAGCATGAATTTTTTGTTGGGAATATGGTTTCCATAATTCTCTACCTTTTCCATTTCCCCTGTCCATGGTTCGACTATACAAAGTTCGTTAGTGGCCAGAATACAAAACTATTCTCTGCAGCAAAGCCAATGTTGACCATTTCCTCAAAACCAAGACCAAGCTTCATACTCTACACACTCTTGGTCGAAGTTCTAAACCCATTCCTTCTATTTGTCCTTCCACTCCCTCCAAAAAGGAAATCCCCTCAAGCTCCAAAAGTTCTAAAGATCAAGGATTAACACAAAAACAACGTGAAATTATGGAACTTGTCAAAGATGATCCAGAATTACGAAAATCTTTTTTACAAAAACTGATTAATGAAGCCACTAGTGATGAAGAAGCCACTTCATCAGCTTCTACAAGTGCTCCTGATCCTTTCGGAGGGCCATGTGTACAGGATCCATTTGAATTTTTACAATAAAAAAAAAAGGAAGTGCCCGCAGGATTTTTCTCCTGGCAAAAGTTAGGGCCATATCTTTCACTAACCTTTTCTCTTGTAGGTATTACCTCTTTACAAAAGAAAGAGCCAAGAATTGTTGCAAACAGTAAGGGTCAAGCACTGTTTCTAAGGCCAACATACATATGCTTTCCAAAGTGACAGATGCCAACCTCATCACCTCTGTTCTCCACTACAAAAGTTGTTCGATACAATTGGCAACACGTTTTCCAAACCTTATCATCTTCCTGTTAAAGATTCCAACCTTGTATCTATAAATAAGGAATTGTTTTTCCTTTCACAGGGCATCGCATGTTTATCTAAGAAAACTAGTGAGAGAAAATCCTTACTCCTCGTGTAATAAGTTATTATTCTCCTTCAAGTTTCTTTTCTAAGTTTCTACTACCTTTTGTAAGTATATTATTATCAATAAATGTTGATACTCTTAAATATTTTAATATAGTTTTGTTTGAGTTTCTTTTGATTAATTTATATATATATATATATATATATATATATATATGTGTGTGTGTGTGTGTGTGTGTGTATATATATATATATATATATATATATATATATGTATATATAGCTTTCTCTCTCATCGAGACTCTCTCTCTCTTGGCGACACAACAGGCGATCTGAAGCTCCCTGTTCCAGGGCCCTGCCCTAGCCATGGCAAAGACCAGGAAGCATGCAAATCGCCAATCCAAGACACCAAAGGAAGGGACTCCGATCAAAACCATGTCGGAAACTGGAGGAAGCAAAAAAGATACAAATCAAAGCTGGATCGAGAATGCAACCCAGACAAACAAATTGGGGAATAACAAAGCCGATTTGCCTAGCAAAGCATCGAACACAAATCACATCATTCCTGTAACAATAGAGCAGAAGCAATCGACATATGCCTCTCTAATCGATCAGGATGCAGGCACCTCACTGGATTTCGTTGAAGCAGAATCCATCGATGGTATCGAAGTCGCCAAGATCGAAAAGGAAGAAGTGCTGAAAGAGGTACAATTCTGGGCACCATCTGTTTTATGTTGTGTACTGGGTTCAAATCCACCTACCCATGTACTCGAAGGATTCATCAAAAGAATCTGGAATGGATATGACCTGAGTAAAATTGCTACAATCAGAAAAGGTCTAATTATGGTCAGATTCAATAAGGAAGAGGAAAGGCAAGCAGTGTTGAGGAGAGGAGTATACTTTTTTGACAATAAACCGTTTATTGTCAAGCCATGGTCTCCAGTACAGAAGATTGAAATCGAAGAGATCTCAACTCTGCCAATATGGGTGAAGTTTCCTAAACTTGATATCCAATATTGGAGCCCAAGAAATCTAGGGAGTATAGCTAGCAGAGTTGGCATTCCCATCAAAACTGACAAGCCCACAAAAGATAGAACAAACCTCTCATATGCACAAGTCCTAATAGAGGTGAAAATAGCAGGCCCTTTCCCAGAAGAGGTCAAATTCATAGATGAAAATGATATTCTACAAATCCAGAAAGTAGAATATGAATGGAAGCCTACCAAATGTACTTACTGCACCATGCTTGGACATACTGAAGCAGAATGCAAAAAGAAACAAGCAGTGGCACAGGAAAATAAGAAAAATCAGGAATGGAGGATGAAGAAAACAAGTAAGCCAGTACGAGAAGTGGATGAATATGGATTTGTGAAGCTCACACAACTCGTCAAGCCAACAAAGGGAGCTCCACATGAGCACCAAACACCTACACAGGCAGCAGAATCACCCAAAGTATCAACTCCAGTCCAAAACAGATTTGTAGCATTAAGTCAAGCACATGAAGAATATAATGGAATTGAGGAAGAGGCAGTAGCTGAAAGGCCTAACACAGGTACTCAGCCATCCCCATGAAAATAATAACATGGAATGTCAGGGGCTTGAATGACCCCATAAAACAGGAGGATATAATGGTCCTCCTGAGACAAACCAAAGCAGATTTAATCTGCTTGTTAGAAACAAAAGTAAAGAAAGGAAAAGAACACATACTCACAAAGGGTATGTTTAAGTACTGGGATTGTGCCTCTAACTTCCATATTCAGGACACAGGTAGAATTTTTCTTGCTTGGAAAAATAGAAGTTATGAGGTAGTGGTGCTTCATACAACAGATCAGTTGCTACATTGCAAAGTTCATGATAAAGGCAAACAGCTGGATTTTTATGCCACCTTTGTTTATGGCTTCAATCGGGCAGAGGAAAGAATTCCTCTTTGGGCAGACTTGAGACAAATCTATAACAACATCAATGGACCTTGGTGTGTTTGTGGGGACTTCAATTCCATCCTACACCCTGAAGATAGGATTAATGGCACACAGCCTTCTTACTTTGAAATCAAACCTTTCAAAGACTGCATGTCCGATTGTAAACTCTCAGAACTGATGTGTCATGGAGCAGACCATACCTGGACAAACAACACTGTCATGTCCAAAATTGATAGATTGTTCACAAATGAGGAATGGCAAATGGATGTTGGATATACTCATGCAATGTACATGCAGCAAACTCTGTTAGATCACAAAGCCATTATCTTGACAACCATTGAGGAACCTCGAAGGAAGCCTTCCTTCCAGTTCTGTGACATGTGGGCAGAAGATCCACAGTTCTTACCTATAATTACCCAGGCTGCAGCCAGCTCAACGAGAGGGTCAAACCAATACATTATGAGGAACATCATAACAGCAGCAACCAAGGATCTCAAACATCTGAACAAAATGAAATATCATGATATTCATCTCCAACAGGAGAGGGCTCGTGATAAGCTCCAAAATGCCCAAGCAAACCTCGCTCAAGATCCCTTGAACAATGAACTTCAGACAGAGGTCGAACACCGAAGGATGGAATACATTAAAATTTTGAAGTCTGCACATTCATTGATCTCCCAACAATGCAAAGTCGAAAAAACTGCCCTTGGTGATACCTGCTCCAAATTCTTCTTTGCAAGGATGAAACAGAGAAAGCTTCACAACACAATCTACACCATCAAAGATGCGAATGGACATACAAAAGAAGGATACAAGGAGGTTGCTGATGTAATGGTCAAATTCTACCAAAATATGATTGGGCAGCAAACATACAATAGGGCACACATAAATCAGGATATCATCAAAAATGGTCCCACTCTCAATGCGAGCCAACAGATTAAGCTTTGTGAGAGCTTCACGAAGGATGAAATCAAGAAGGCTCTTTTCTCCATTCCCAATCACAAATCCCCGGGTCCTGATGGCATGTCCAGTGGTTTCTTCAAAAAGGCATGGCCCATAATTGGAAACAATTTCTGTGACGCTGTGCTTGAATTTTTCAAGACGGGCAAACTTCTGAAAGTCTACAATATCACGAAACTGGTGTTGATCCCTAAGATCGAGACACCAAGCTCTGCTACTGATTTTCGACCTATAGCTTGCTGTACAGTGATGTACAAAACCATTTCAAAGCTGCTAGCCTGTCGAATCAAAGAGATTCTGCCGTCTATTATCAATGAAAGCCAATCCGCCTTCGTTCAGGGACGTGAATTACTCCACAATGTTTTAATGTGCCAGGAATTGGCAAGAGGTTTCCAAAGATCATCCTCACAATCACGATGTTTGCTCAAGATTGATCTTCAGAAAGCGTTTGATACAGTCTACTGGGAATTCATTGAGGAGGTTCTTAACGGCCTGAAATTTCCCCCGTTATTCAATGCTTGGATTAAAGAATGTATCTCAACCACTTCTTTCACCATCAACATGAATGGGGAAACTCATGGATTTTTCAAAGGAGGTAGAGGCCTCAGGCAAGGAGACCCAATCTCACCCCTTCTCTTTGTCATTTGCATGGATTATCTCTCTCGGGGATTTAATTATGCCGCCAGGCATAGGGATTTCAAGTTCTACCCGAAATGCAAGAGCATGAGACTTACGCATCTTGTTTTCGCCGACGATCTAATGGTCTATTCGGCTGCGGATAAGCATACAATGCAACTTCTTTCGGATACCCTATCTCACTTCTCAAGCACGGCTGGACTGCATGCAAATCCTATGAAATTCGCAATCATGATGAATGGCATCTCCAACCAGGACAAAACTGAACTTATTCAACTCACTAGTTACAAAGAAGGTCGATTTCCCCTAAATTACCTGGGAATGCCCATCACCTCAGGGAGACTTAGCAAACTGGAGTGTGCGAAACTAGTCGACAGAATGACAGCCAAAATCCATACATGGAAAACAGCAAACCTCTCCTATCCTGGTAGAGCTATGCTTATCCATACAGTTTTAATGGGTTTGTACTCCTTTTGGGCCAGCATCACCATCCTCCCTAAACAAGTCATTCAAGAGGTCACGAAAATCTGCAGGAATTTTCTCTGGTCTGGGAATGCCACATATACTCGTGCCCCCCCAATAGCATGGGAGAATGTCTGCCTCCCCAAGGCCAAAGGAGGACTTGGTTTTAAAAATCTAGAGCATTGGAACAATGCTCTGATTGGAAAACAAGTTTGGGCGATTGCTCAGAACAAGCAAAGTCTATGGGTCAAATGGGTGCATGAGAGATACGTAAAAGGGACTGACTGGTGGAAGTACAAACCACATACGGACTCCTGCTGGTACATGAAAAAACTCTGCAGGGTTAAAGACAAAATACAAAGCCTGATTGATCAAGGTAACCCTTATAAAGTCTCCACTGTATACCAAGCACTTAATGGCCACAGAGAGAAATGGCCGTGGGCTCGATTTGTCTGGAACAGACTCAATACCCCAAGACACTCATTTGTGGCCTGGCTGGCACTACATGGAAAACTCCCTGTTAAAACCAGGCTGGTCGCCCACTCCAATATTTCAGCGGAGGCAATTTGCATTAAATGCAATCAAGAAGAGGAATCCATCCCACATCTTCTATATGATTGTGAGTACGCCAGAGAGATTAGAGAACATATCTCTCGCTGGTTGAATATGCCGTGCTCTCGCCCAAATTTACATTCGTGGGTCAAAAATCTCATGGGATGGAAAGCAACTAAACAAATGAGACAAATTAGTTTGGCTGCAGCTGCGAGCACCATATACAATGTGTGGCGAAGTAGAAATCTTCAAATCTTTGATAACATAAACATGGAGGTTTCCCGTTGTTTCTATGTCATCAAAAGCTCCCTCAGAGATAGGACTCTCTATGTTACAAAACATCAAAAACAGTTTGTAAACTGTATAGATTACTTAGCTTAAATTACTCTCAATAGCTTTGTACTTTGTATGATTGCCTTTTCTAGGCCTTTTGGAATTTATTTAAAAATTTTCAAAAAAAAAAAAAAATATATATATATATATATATGTATATATAGGATTATTGGATTCTAATAATCCCTACTTTCACTTTGTATTACAGTGACCAAAAAATATAATTGGATTTGAGTGGGGCCGTGAGTTCATGCGGTGGTTTTCTGACATGGCATGTTTGGCATGTGTTTGACCGGATTGACTTTAATTTTTATTGCCACATCATACACAAAACACATGCCAATAATTTTTTTCTTTTTTTTTAGTCCAGGGTGGAAAAAAATTAAAACCCCCTTTTCCTTTTCCATTTCCAATTCTCCTCTCTCTTTCTTCACCTTCACCATCCATGGCACAAATTCCATCAGCAGGACACTAAATCGCTACAATCAAATTAAAATTTTCCATTTCCAATTCCAATTCTCCTCTCTCTGTAATAATTCCCCACCCAAATTAAAAACCCAGAATTTGCTAAACTCGCCGGTCTACCTCTAATCCCCCAATTGACATCCAATCCCTAGTTTCTAGCTCCGAATGGGGTTAGAATCAAACCCTCATCATGGAAATCCATGGAATTGGGGACAAAGGGGTAGAATTTGCTAAACTCGCATGCAATTACAGAGGGTGGCGTCTTGGCGATGGTGTCGGCGTTGGGTGGCGGCGAGGCTCAATGGTCGGCGTTGACGGTGGTAACCTCGACGGGAGCTCGGAAGAACAGGGGTGAACCGGGGGTACGTTTGGTCCCTGGATTGGGCGTCGCCGGTGGCGGTTCGTCGGAGCTGCACGGTGGACGCTGGTGCTGGTGTCGTCGGCTACAAGCGGTGGATAGGGTGGAGGCGGAAATGTCGTTGGTGAAGGGTGGCGGACGACGCTCGGGCGAGAACATGGGTTTTCGGGTGGGTTTTGGTGGTGTTTGGTGACGGCCGGAGTTGGTGCAGTGGTGGTCGGAAACTGACGGGGTGGCGGTCAGCGTTGAAAAGAGGGTAGTTGGAGGTAGAGTGATGGTGGCTTATGGTGGTGGCTGGGTGTGCGTGGCTGTCGGGCGGTAAGCAGCAGAGGGAAAGGAGGGAAGGGAAGGAGAGAGGGGAGAGGAGAGAGGAGAGAGAGAGAGAGGAAAAGGGGGTTTTAATTTTTTTACACCCTGGACTAAAAAGAAAAAAAGAAAAATTATTGGCATGTATTTTTAGTCTGATGTGGCACCCAAAAACAAAGTCAACCCGGTCAAACACATGCCAAACATGCCATGTCAGAAAACCACCGCATGAACTTGCCGGCATCCCACTCAAATCCAATTATATTTTTTTTTGGTCCACCAGAATACAAAGTGATAGTACAGACCACTATTGTCCAATGAGTGAAAGTAGGGATTATTAGAATCCAATAATCATATATATATACGTATATATATATATATATATATATATATATATATATATATATATATATATATATATATATATATATATATATATATATATATATATGTGTATATATATCTATATATATATATATATATATATATATATATATATATACATGTATATATATATATATATATATACATATATATATACATATAGATTTATATCTGTATATATATACATATATATATATATATACATATATATATATATATATACATATATATATATATATATATATATATATATATATATATATATATACATATATATATATATACATATATATATATATATATATATATCAGTATATATATATATCTGTATATATATACATATATCTGTATATATATACATATATATATATATATATATATATATATATAAATATATATATATATATACATATATATATATATATATATATGTATGTATATATATATATATGTATATGTATATGTATATATATATATACATATACATATACATATATATATATACATACATATATATATATATATATATGTATATATATATATATATATATATATATATATATATATATATATATATATATATATATATATATATATATATATATATGTATATGTGTGTGTGTGTATATATATATATATATATATATATATATATATATATATATATGTGTGTGCATTATTCGGTTTTGAACCGAATAAACCGAGAACCGAACCGGTTTTTGTTCCGTTCGGTTTTCGGTTTACACTTTAGCCCTTATTCGGTTTTCGGTTTATTCGGTTTGACTCCTTCCGGTGAAAGTCCCGTATGAAAGTGCGCATTATTTGGTTTTGAACCGGATAAACCTGACCGGTTTGGTTCGGTTTTGAACCGATGAACAGCCCTATATATTTATACTAGTCCTCAAACCCGTGCGTTGCACGGGACAAAATCAAAAAGCACCTATTGTTGAGACAAAGTAAGACAACACATATTGTTAAAAACCTTCATTTTATCATACAATAAAATGAATGCATGTATAATTTTCTAATTTTCACCAAAATTTATTAAAATGTTGAATTTATAATATGTAAATATACTCGTTATATTTTTTTTCTAATACTAAAATGTTCCAGTTAAATATCATTAATCAATCAATCTAATGTAAATACAATTTGATT
The DNA here is from genome assembly GCA_029582165.1 of Portulaca oleracea. NCBI lineage: Eukaryota > Viridiplantae > Streptophyta > Magnoliopsida > Caryophyllales > Portulacaceae > Portulaca > Portulaca oleracea. The sequence continues at coordinate 4,982,240 of CM055885.1, read as the reverse complement.
AAGATAAAACAATATATATTAATAACTTGTAAATATTAATAACTTAAAAAATAATTTTAAAATTTTTATATATATGCATTTAGAAAAGTTGAGATACCAAAACATGTGCAAATTAAATGGATTCCTAAGATATGTATAAACAGATGTTTAGTGTGTTTTATACGTTAATATTTAATTAGCAATTACATTTTGAATTCCTATTGATGTGAATAAAGCTTAGTCACTCAAAATATGGCGTAGTGATCTCATAAATGTAATTGATAATCTAAATTATTGTGATTTTTTTTCCAAAATAGTATATAAATCCAAAATTTATACATTATAATGACTGTTATATATATATATATATATATATATATATATATATATATATATATATATCCTTTATAAAATGTATATATAAGATTGAAAATAATAACTCTATAGCAATATATTATATACAATAGCATGGCACCCATGTTTGTCTTCATGAATATAAACATCAACACTACAATTTTAAATTCCAACACAGAAAAGAAAATTTGAAAATAATAATAAAAATAATTTTTGTTTATTTATATTTGAATCAATCTCAATTTTCTAATTATATGCATGTATATTACTCGATACAATTATATGCCTGTATATTACTCGATACAATAAATCCAAAATGTCATTCTAATTATATACAAAACACCATATGATATTTTTTTTCTTAAAATAGAAAAGAAAATTTAGAAAACAATATTCGACATGCTTCGAAAAAAGCAAATATATTTTAAATTCCTTAAGCTAATAAAAATATTTCTTAAAAAACCCATAGTTTAAGCCAATTTTTATAAGTTATTTACTCATTGTAACCACTGACTACTATCGATCTACTTATTCATTGAAAACCCATCAATATAGATCAAATATTAATTCTTGTATTTCCAGAATAAAATTAGACATGCATGTATGTACTCATATTAACTAAGACATAAATCTTACTATCTTCATGAAAAAAAGTTTGAACTTACTATATTAAAGAATAGAATAAATAAAATAAAATAAATCAACAAACTTCATCAAAATAAAACTAAAGTTATTGAGTTCAATTATTTTTATTTTCATCTGGTAAATTATTATTATTATAGTAATTAAAAAGGAAAACTTTGCTTAATCACTATCACAATACAATGAAAAATCAACAAAATGGATTACCATACCTCAAAAGCATATCAAAAATTGCCCCAAAGAAACAAAAAATGTTTACCTGCACTCTACTGTTGAGAAGAAGATCTAATGCTTTATTTGACTTTTGCTCCTGAAAAACAATCACAAATAAACAGCTAAATTAATTAATAAGAGAAAAAAGGTACATGAAAACAAAGAGAAAGAAGATCAAATCTAATCCTCAAAACAAACTCTAAACTTTATTTCCCTCAACTCTAATTTATATGCTTGATTTCTTTGCTTGATTACATTTATTATTTATTGAACAAGTTGTAAAAAAGAAAGTAGGCTAATAAGAAAATAGATTTCACAATATTCCCAACAAATGTGATGATCACCCCTTAAAAATCCCCCAATGGGTGAATTAAGAATTTTACTGTTTCCTTTTCAAGCAAATGTATAATTAGTGTGCATGAACCGACAACCGTTACTAACGTGAGAAAAGACTAACAAATAATTATTCACAACCGTTACCTAACTATTTTTTTTACTAACCACTAAGATTACTAACCATTATTAACTAAGGTGAGTCATTAATGTGGGTTTTTATAATCATTATTCCACAATGAACGTTTTGGAAGTATTAATCCACAGTAATGTTTTGGTCATTATTATTACGTATTAATGTGCTTTTTTATTGACATTTTTTTTATATACTACCTCCGTCTCAAAATGTTTGTCCGTTGACTAAATTTTGACTGTTAATTACTCACAAATTAAAATGAATTAAAATATGAAATCACTACCATTAGAAAGATAATTTGCTAAAGATTACAATGACGGTAATTTTATATTGTAACTCATTATAATTTGTGAATAATCAACAGTCAAAATTTAGTCAACGGACAAACATTTTAGGACGGAGGTAGTACATATCTGTAAGATTATTTTTTTTTTTGATCCACTATGAGTAAGATTCATTACATACAGATTTCATTTCAAAGTAATAATAATAATATAAAACTTAAATGAACACGTTATGAAACCATCCATAAATATATATGGAATTTTTTTAAAGAAAAAAGGTTTCAAAGTAATAATAACAATAATATAAAACTTAAATGTTCATGTTATGAAACCATCCATAAATACACATGAATTGTTTTTTTTTAAAAGAAAGGAAAAAGTGATTTAGAGGTTTCCAAAACTACCCCCATCAGAACACACATATTACGATCCTCATCATTTGTACTTAAATATATATATATATATATATATATATATATATATATATATATATATATATATATATATATATATGTATGTATATATATATGTATGTATATATATATATATATATAAATAAATATATATATATATATATATATATATATATATATATATATATATATATTTCTTGAACGGGTAAAAGTATAACCATTCATTTAACAGGGAAAATCAATGATACAACCCTATCTACATAATAATTCTATACAATGTTTAAACTTCTGTGAACGATTCGCTATGAAAAGAGTCTTATCACGAAGAACAGTTCTGATAGTATGTTGTACAGTATGGGGGGGTGTCCTGCAGTTTTTGAAACAAACCAAGTTTCTTTCAACCCATATGTTATGAATGTAGCTGGTGATGCAAGCCATTGATAGAGATCTCTTCCATTGTGGGGCTTTCCAAGTTAGGGTCCTTCTACACCAATGCTTAAAATTGTGGCCATTTGTGGCGGGTATCAATGTTGCTATCTCCTTTCTGACTTGATTAGCAAAGGAGCATGTGAAGAGAAGTTGATTTATGGTTTCTTCCTCATTATAACACAGGGGGCAGATGGGGGTAATGTGTTGTGAGTATCGGTGGAGTCTAGAATTGGTTTGAAGTGTACCATGTAAGGCAATCCAGGCAGTGTATGAGTGCCGAGGGGTATTGAGTTTGTTCCAAACCATTCTGGCCCATGGCCAATTTTCCAGAGGTCCAGCGAGCCATTCATAGCCAACCTTGACTGTATAATTACGCTGGAGAGTAGTTGCTGTCTTGAGAATGTCACGGACTTTGCAAATTTTCTTAAAATACCAACAAACGTCCGTTGTAGGTTGATGTTCCCACCAATCTTCCCCATGAAGGTATCTACCATGTACCCATTTAACCCAAAGGCTTTGCTTATTTTCCTGGATGGCAATAATCTGCTTGGCTATAAGAGAGGTGCTCCACCGTTGAAGATCTCTTAGGCCTAGACCCCCTTTTGACTTAGGCTTGCAGACAGTGGACCAGGCAATAGGAGGGGTTTTTTTGTAGCTTTCATCCGCATCCTAAAGAAAATTCCTACAAATTTGAGTGATTTCCTGAATTACAGCATGAGGAAGGATTAGGATTGAAGCCCAGAAGGAGTAAATCCCCATTAGGACAGTGTTAATTAGGGTAACTCTCCCTGCATACGAGGTATTGCTGGTCTTCCAGATTTGTGTCATAGCTGTGATTTTCTCCATCAGTCTGTTGCAGTCCGTCTTGCTGAGTTTTCCAGTAGTAATCGGCATACCAAGGTAGTAGAAAGGTAGTTCTCCTTCCTGGAAACCCGTTTGCTGTAGAATGGTTTCTTGGACATTTTGTGGGGCTCCACTAAGGAGAATAGAGGATTTCAATGGGTTTGCTGCAAGCCCTGAAGTATCTTGAAAATGTGTCATAGCTTTCAGTAAATGATCAATTGAGTCTGGATCAGCTGCACTGAAGGCCAAAAGGTCATCAGCAAAGACTAGGTGATTCAAGTGGAATTTCCTGCATCGCGGATAGAATTTAAATACTGGATTATGCGCAACTCTCATGAAGCAACGTGAGAGATAGTCCATGGAGAGGATAAAAAGAAGAGGGTAGATGTGATCTCCATGTCGAACACCTCTTCCACCCTTAAAAAAACCATAATTGCCCCCATTGACTTGGACCGTGATTGACGTGGTTGTAACACATTCCATTATCCACTGAATGAAGATATCTTGAAAGTTGTAGCTGCAAAGGAGTTCGTGAATAAAATCCCAATGAATAGTATCAATGGCCTTTCTTAGGTCTATTTTGAAAAGACATCGAGATTGAGTGTTTTTCCTGTTGAAGCCACGGGTCAGTTCTGACAGAGTAGAACATTGTGGAGTAATTCTCTGCTAGTAATGAAAGCATCTTGACTTTCATGAATAAGATCAGGGAGGACTTGCTTCAATCTGCTGGCTATGAGTTTGGAGATACATTTGTAAACAGTGTTGCAACACGAAATAGGCCTGAAATCTGCAGCTTCAGTTGGGTTAGCCACTTTAGGAATGAGAGCTAGAGCAGTGGTGTTCATAGCTTTCAGCATTTTCCCGTTAGAGAAAAATTCCTTGATTGCAGTGTTAACATAAGGACCAGTTTCATTCCAAGTACCTTTAAAAATACCGCTGTTGAAACCATCAGGGCCAGGGGACTTGTGATTTGGAATTGAGATCATAGCCTCCTTAATGTCATCATCGGTAAAAGGCGCACTGAGGGCGTCATGCTTAACAGAATTCAACCGAGGGCCATGGTTAACAGTTTCATTGTTAAGATTGGTCCTGCATGTTTGTTGAGGGCCAATAAGACTTTCATAAAACCCAGCAAGTATTTGGCATACAGCATCATAGCCTTCTTCAGTCACCCCGTTGCTATTTTTCAGGGTGTAAAAGGTATTTTCCAATTTCCTTTTCTTCATTCTTGCAAAGAAAAATTTGGAGCAGGTATCTCCATAGACGGATGCTTCAATTTTGCTCTGTTGGGAGATGAAAGAGATGGATGAGTGTAGAATGTCCAGGTAGTGCGTTTTTGCATTTTCCTCAAGCTCCTAAAGGGTATTATTCGGCTCCGATTGAGCAATTTGTGATTGAATATCTTCTAGTTTTCCTCTGGCTATCAGCTGTTGCTGCTGGATATCAGAACATTTGTCGCGGTTAAGACGCTTGAGGTTGTATTTGAGATGCTTTAGCATTTGGTGCAGAATGTACATATGACATCCAGACCTCCTCTTGTGACTAGCATCTTGAATGATTGAATTGAACTCCGGGTCTATGGTCAACATATCGCAGAATCGAAACTTGGTTTTTGGCCTGGGTCCATCAACTAACTGGATAGCAATAGGTTTGTGATCAGAAAGAACTTGCATCAAATAATCTGCCCGAGTGTGGTTGGTGGCAGCTAGCCAATCATCATTGACAAAAATGCGGTCAATTTTGGATTGAACTGTACCATTTGTCCAGGAATAATCAGCCCCCTACAAACCAGTTCAGTGAGGTTGTTTTGGTGGATACAACTCTTGAAATTAGCAACTTCACCACTTGTGACTCGAGTACCATTCAAACGATCAGTAGGATATAGAATGGAGTTAAAATCTCCTAGAATGCACCATGGCCTATCAATATTACAGCAGATGCTACTAATACCATTCCAAAGCTCAATTCTTTCATGGCATTTATTGGGGCCGTAGACAAAAGTAATATAACAGTTGAGACTAGAGGCATTAAATCTTGCTTTACAGTGAATGAATTGAGTATGATATGTAATAGGAGTAAGAGTTACTTGCCTAGGTTTCCAAGCAATGAAAATCCTTCCTCTATGATCCAGATAGAAATTTGAAGTTGTTTTCCAAGATTTGAACATACCATTCGAAATCATCTCCTCCTTTTGCTTTTTGATTTTTGTTTCTACAAGACAAACAATGTCCACTTGTTGGCTAGCAAGAAAGATTTTGACATCTTCTTGCTTGAGAGGGTCATTAAGACCCCTAATGTTCCATGTTAGAACTTTCATGATGAGGGTTGGTCCTCATTGTGCTTTGTAGCATCCTCCTACTCTTCACAGTCATCTTTTGAATCCATGTCTGAGGATAGGCTGTCAAATTTATTCGAAAGAGTTGGATGTTCATTCTTTGAACCTGGCTGTTTTGGTACAGACTTGGAGGGTATCTGCACTTTAATGTAACCTTCCTCATCAATTTGTTGAGGGAGTTTCTTCTTTTGCCACCGTTGAGTTGTTCGAGTCCCCTGTCCAATTTGTTTGTTTCTTGGTGGTCCTTCATTGTTGTTCTTCCTTTTCTCTTCTTCTTTTTTCTTACATTTTGATTCATAGTGACCAAACATCTTGCAATGTGTGCATTTTATGGGTTTCCAGTCGTAAATCACTTGCTGTGTGATCATTACTTCATTCTCATTAAGAAATTTGATTTCATCAGGGAATTGGCCATCAAGAGAGACCTCCACAAGAACACAAGCACTTGTAAGATTTGATCTTTCTTTAATTGGCTTGTCTGTTTGAAACGGGTGACCAATTATGCTTGCCAGTCTACTCAGATTTATCAAGCTCCAATACTGGATATCCAAGTAAGGAAATTTCACCCAGATTGGAATGGTTTTAATTGCATCAACATCAATCCTCTGAGATGGATTCCAGGGCTTAACAATAAAAGGTTTGTTATCAAATAAAAACACACCTTTTTAGAGTACCTCCTCCATCTCTTCTTGCGTGTTGAAACAGACTATGAAGAGTCCTTTTCGTATTGCAGAAATTTTGCTTGGCTCAAATCGTGACCAAATACGCTTGATGAAGCCTTCAATGATGGGAAAGGGTGGGTTTGATCCCAAAACCATACATAAGATTGAATTTTGCCGGTATTCGATCTCCTCATCAACAACTTTTTCCAATTTTGCAATTTTGTTACCATCAATATGTTCTGCTTGCACAAATTGTAAAGCATTACCTTCATTTGGATCAACAAGCGATGCGTAAGTACTTGATTTTGGCAGATTTCTAGATCGTTGTAAATCAATCTCTTTCGCAGAGACTTCTTCAGCAGGAGCAGCAGCCACAAGCTTACTAGCTTCATTCAGATCTACCTCAGAAGTAGTTTCTTGCTTCCCATTTCGTGTTCGCATACGAGAGTCTCCATTGTTTTTCTTGGATTTTGCCATGGCGAGGGAACTGGCGAACCCTAATCTCAAGAAAAAAATTTGAGTCTCTTTAAATTGGCCTCTCTAATGTGGTAAATCTGCTCAGTCTTAGACACCGGAGATCTGGTCCGAGATCTCACCGGGAATCGTTGAGTGAGAAGCTCTCATATTAGAGAGAGAAAGTTATATTTATTATTATTATTATTATTATAATAATATATATATATATATATGTATGTATGTATGTATGTATGTATGTATGTATGTATGTATGTATGTATGTATGTATGTATGTATGTATGTATATCAAGTGACTTCATGATAATTGATAAATTTGTTTAATTTATTTGTGTTCGTTCTTTAGATTATTTTATTTATTACTCTATCGAACTTAGCATGTTTTTTTAGAACAAAACGTTATGTATTAGATATTGCGTAATTTTAATCTCGAAAAAGTGACTATGTAAACAAATCGGCGCCCGCATTTGTGGAATTAGCAAAATCTTTGATAGTTTATGTTGTTTTTAATGAAAATAAATCAAATAATTGGTGAAAAAAATTAGGAAACCGGGACTAAAAATTTCCCGGTTGATTTCCCGGTCCCGGTGGTAGCGGGAGCGGGAGCAAATCTGTGCTCCCGGTCACAACTAGGAGTGGGAGCGGGAGAAAAATGTTGCTCCCGATCACAACCGGGACCGGGACCGGGTCCTCCGAAAATTACTGGGATCCCGGTCCCGCTCACCCCTAATTTATTCAACCATTATTTAGAAATATAACAAAGAAAAACCTTAAAGTTCCATCGATACATTGTAAAACCATGTTAACTGTAGTTTATGCAATCGTCGATGTGATTCAGTTCGAAATGGGAATCGCCACCTGACTTTTTAACGGAAAAGCCAAGACAAAACCAAAAGGCAAATAAAGAAAGACTCCGTCTGCGAAACGAAGAATGAATACTGGGTTAAGGCTAGGAACTCGAAAAGTAAACTTTAAGAGTTCGCCTCTCACAAAAGGAAAGACTCTACTAAAAGTTTAATAATGTGCTTTTAATAAAGTTTGGAAGGGAAATGAAAGAATACTTTATAGCATTATTTCATTGAACCATGCAACAAGAATAAAAGATACAAGATGAAAGAAGATACAAAATACACAATTATGTACAAAAAGAAGAGTACTTAAAGCTTACATTGCTACTTTGTTGGGAAAAGCCTTGCCTAGCCCTTTTGGTGCTTGAAGAATCCTCTTTGATGCCTTTAGAAACCAACTTGGTTTATGTATTCTTGGACGATAGAAGCATGAATAAAACACATGCTAAATCCCCTATTCACACTTAGACGATAGGTGATTTATTTGATGCATTTGGCATGTTTTTTGGATGCTTTTGCTAGGTCTTGAACTTGAGACCTCTTGGAGCTTCTTTGCATGTCACTTTTACGTAGCTCATGCATGGCATGCATTGCTGAATTCATCATCTTAATTACATAAAAGTTGTGCATGCAATTCCCACATAATCTTGAGCATGCAGAGTGCATGCGATCAAGTTTTCCGTCTTCGGCTTTAGCTTCCCTAATTTATTTATTTTCTATCTAAAAAAAATATGTAAAAAGGAAAAAAATTAAAAATTACATTAAAAGTATATAAGATCTATACTAAAATCCGGTGTCTAGCTTATCGACCGACTTCTTCTTCTTTATTTCTGCTTCGTTTTTATATAGGAATGCTATATATTTATGTGCCAAAATCCGGTGTCTACACACGTAAACTCCCTCCTCTCTCTTACAATCAACGGCCATCCCTCTTTCTGTCACAAATCTTTCTCAAAACATCCTTCCCTCCATAATGACCTCACGTCATTCCCAAAAAGCCTCCCCTACATTCGTCCATCTCCCTCTCTCAAACTCAACAAAGTTTCCATCTTTCTCAAACCCTAAGTCATATTCCCTCTCAAATCATCCAAGCTCCACAAAGATCCCATCTTTCTCACATGAATCACCCCCACCTTTTCCCTAGGTCACGTGAAGCTTCCCATATTCAGATTGGTTGCACGTCATCCCTGATGTGTAATTGAGCAAGATCTAATCTTTGATCCCATTATACATAAGATTCTATGATCCAGATCGCGATTTTAACAACCATGATAATAACATTATAATTTTATATATTTTCCAAAAAATATTAATTTAATTTTTAAAATATTTTTATAGAGTTCAGTTGTTTTTACTTTCGCTTATATATTTTTTGAGCAAGTAAATTTAGGAAAAGGAAATAAACCTGTTTTATTCGTTATGATTTGGTCGTGGAAAGACGAAGAGGTTTATGCAATTTTGTTGATATATTGACTTTTTTTTTAGTTGGTGTTTGGGCAATGTTTTTTTTGGGTTTTTTTTTTGTGTTTTCAGCATAAAAAAAAATAATAACGAGAAAAGGGAAGAAATGTGAACACCCAAAAGAACAAGGAATTCGAAAATCAAGAGAAAGAAAAACCGAAGCATTGAACTTGGATTTACTCCGATACCAAATGGAGAGTTTCATGATGGGCAATGCTTGAGTTTGGAATAAGCACTTGATGAACCAACAAAGAAAGCACTGAATATTTCAAGAATGCAAGGATATGGACTTGGCTTAAAGGAAACTCCACTAACAAAGAACTAGCTTTGGCTTAAAGGATTAATCCACTGACCAAAGCAACAAATCCACCAAGATTAGATAAAGATAAACACTACTAATATCTAAAGGATCTGGCTTAAACACACCACCATATATTAACAATGGATAAATTAATTTAAGACTTGAGAGAAATGAGAGCAAAAGCCTTCCAAAGTTTTTCCATCATACATAATCAAAGTTTTTCGTTACAAATGTGGTTCTTGGCCCCTATATGGCTTCCATACATGACTCAAAAGCGAAAAATATGAACACAAAGACAACTTGCTAGAAATGAAAAGATTACACTACAAATTGACACCATAACTTTATGTACTCCAAACTTGACACTTGAAGGAACTACTTCCCCAGGTTACCATAATGGTATGCAGAAATTAATTATGGTTTGACACCTCACATAGATGGCTGAACAAGGTAAAAAGTGGCAAGAAGTCCATGATTACAACCAATTTCGCGAACCGGTCAAAAGAAAAGTTTCCAACTTCTTGATGGTTAATAGGGATCCATTGGGCGTCTAACTCTCAACCTTTACCATCACAAAGATCAATGTTTTTCAACCAACTTAGGATCAAGAATCATAAAAAATCTTTTATATTGATCAACTTATGATTAAATCCAAATCTCACTGCTGATGTATATAGGCCTGCTGACCAGTTGAAACAAAACTCCAGTTTGAGATACTTAGCGATCTATTTTGGTCATCTAACCACCATCTTTAGAAAATAACATTCCAAAATAGTAAGATCACTCATTCCAAGTAGAGAGAGCACACTTAACCATAATGAAAATTAGCCCAACATTAAACTATAAACTGAATATTATCTGTCCAAAAATGCGTTAAACAACTCTTAATCTTATTTAAGCTCCTAATGAGCCTAAATTCTAAAATTCTTGACATCCACTATCAATGGACGAAAAACTTCAATGACTAATGCATCATCCCCAAGGTCCGGGATCGATATTGAAGGGGATACCGCGACCGATGATCACTAAAACGACCCTCCAAAAACCCGAATCCACTTTGAAATGGACCCCACAACCAATCTTAATTTGTTGGGGAAGGAGGGAGGCCTTAGAGGAGTTAATTTGCACGGGTCTATTGAATTTGAGCAAATCCTCATATGGTTCACACTCCCCTTTTCGAAAAAGAGTAGTCACCAACTCTTGGCAGTAACAACCGAGGCACCCTCAATGACGTGGCGCCATAAAGATCCTAATATTTCTATTTCCATGAGAAACCATATAAGGCACCCAACAAGCTTTAAATACCATGATGTGTCCATCTTTGTTGAAGTAGAAATTGGTAGGATTGCGGTGTGGAGGAAAGGGACAAAGGGAACGAATTGAAAATTTGTTAGTGTTGAGGGGTGGTCATTCTCACTAGGCTCATTGCAACGAATATATATTTACACACACACACAGATATATATATATATATATATATATATATATATATATATATATATATATATATATATATATATATATATATATATATAAAAATTACTCGGAGGTACCCCAATATTTTGGGAAACTATTTTTCGGTACCCGAACTTTTCAAAACTAATTTTGAGGTACCTTACTTTTTGGGTTAGTAATTATTTGGTGCTTTTTCGGCCATCAATTTTATTAAGTGACCGAAATACCCTTATTCTTCTTCTTTAAGGGTATTTCCTAAAAATGGAAGAACAAGGGTATTTCGGTTACTTAACCAAATTGATTACCGAAAAAGCACCTAATAATTTCTAACCCAAAAAGTAAGGGTACCCAAAAATGAGTTTTAAAAAGTTGGGGTACCTGAAAAACATTTCAACAAAAGTTAGGGTACATCCGAGTAATTTTTTGATGTGTATATATATATATATATATATATATATATATATATATATATATATATATATATATATATATTATGGAGAAAATTTTAAGCTTCATTAACAAACCGATTACAAACTACTCGGGCATACCCGAGGGGTCACATTAAAAGACCCATCAACAAAATCCATCAAAATAACATTTGGAAACAAAACAACTACAGCCCGTTAGGAATTAATACAACCTCAAATTTATATCTGATTTAATGAACAAACATAAAACCTTCGGAGAGTGTTTCAAATTCTGATGTAGCCTTCTATTCCTTTCACCCCATAGATGGTATATTATGGCTACCAAGACCAACCTCTGTTTCTTGCTACCAAAACCAACTGATTTCCAATTCCGGGAACTCCAATCTGCCCATGATGGAAGACTAGGGAAGAAAGAAGACCAAACCATATATCCTACTTGAGAAGAGAAAGAGCAATAAAAAAGAATATGGTAATTATATTCACCATTCTTTTCGCATAATAAGCACCTATTTGCAAGGCTTGTCCCAAACATTTGCAGGCGATCCTGAGTAAATAATCTGCCATTTATAGCGATCGAAGCAATTAAACAACATTTTGGAATTCTTGGACTATACCATATTAAATTGTTCCAATGAACTCTTTGATTGTTAGGTTTAATAAAATCATATCTCAGTTTGACTTTATATTGCTTGCAATCGGATATTAGCTTCAGGAAAAGAGGAAGGAGAGAATCCCTAGCCTTAAGAAGCCTTCTCCAATACCAGTGATGTATGCTAGCTCACAAAGATCAGAGTGTTGAACTAGAATGCATCATACAACCACACACACAACTGAATGCTTGTACCAACAATAGCTAATGGAAAGCAATTAGTTGAAATAGAAGACAACCCAATATAGAAAAATAAAGGATTGGCTTGCTTACAACTATTACAGACACACCTTCAATTGCAATCAAGGGCAAAGGACTCTCCAATTCATACTACTACAGACACACCAGAGCATGGATGATCAAACACCGCTGACACTTGCTGGATTCTTGCCAAAATCCAGTGACAGGAGCTGATTTAACCAAGGATTGAGAGTTATATGTTACTCACAAACATTCAGAGGTTGTAAGACAATCGAGAATACTATTGAATAAACACTGATGATCATTTCATTGCTGGAAACTCAGAATATAAAGACTACTAACAGTTTGATTAGCAGTTGCTTATCATAAGCTAATCTGCCTAATCTCCCTAACTTAATCTAACTTACAATACTTAAGATAAATACATCTGATTACCTCCTAATCTAACTAACATGATCTGGCTTACAAGTTGCAAGAAAATAAAAGGAAAAATACAAACTTAACTCTGATTGGACCAAATGCTAAAAGAGTGGCAAAATGGACCAATTAGAGGCTTTCCTACCTAAGGGGGTAAACTTTAAGTTACTGAAGTAATTCTCGCGCCAAAGTTAACGTGGATGTAATACCAACAGGTTAAGATTGAGCTAGAAAGACCAAAATAACCCCTATGGACAGATAACAAAAGACTTAGCCTCAGAACTGAGGTTCTGGAAAAACTGATAACAAACAACCCTGTTGGGATTGCTTGTTCTGCGGCTTGTAACTTGCTAATGCCATGCTCGAACATGTTGGGACTTGGCTTGGACTTGAAAATGGCAAGACATAGAACAAAAACTCCTAGGGAACCTTTGCTGATTCATCCTCAATCAATGGATGCTGGTGATGGATTGGTGGCTGCTGAAAATGTTGTGAACTTCCTGTTGGATGGCTGAACTGCTAAGTGACATGCTACTTCTGATGGGATTACGAAGCCTACTGTTTCTGCTGGAGATGCTTCCTTAGTTGCTGAGTTTGGTGAATCAACATGGTCTCTTCCCTGTGCTGCTGGTGAAAGTGCTGGTGAAGTTCCTTTGGATGCCTTCTTTGCTGATTAAGCTGTTGCTGCTTGCTGTTCTTCATGATGGTCTCCATCAACCAGCTTGCATTCTGTTTAAGCTCACAATCAAGAACAATGTTTTTCTTGATATAAATGCATTGAATCGTACGAACCCAAAGAGATTCTTTGTGACAAATTAATTGCCACAACAGATTTCCTAAAGCAGCCACATTCCACGCCTGAGAATCCCTCATATTAAGGCCACCCTCCAACTTGTACAAACAACAAACATCCCAAGAGATTGGAGGGGCTTTAGAATCATAACCCCAAAGAAATTGAGACAAATTTTCTCAATAGAATCAATGACGTTCTTCGGGATAAAGAATATCTGAGCCCAATAGGTATGAATAGAAATCAAGATGCTATTTACCAATTCACTTCTACCGGCATAAGTCAACTTCCTGACTGCCCAACCATTGATTCTACTTGCCATTTTTTCAAGGAGTATGGCACAATCATGTCTATTCAATTTAAATGGTTTGATTGGAACTCCAAGATATTTAAAAGATAAGCTACCTTCCTTGAAACCCACTTTAGCCAGGATAAGATCTTTTGTATCATCAGAAACATTAGTAAACACAACATCTGACATTGCTTTATTTGGGCACAGACCAGAAGCATCAGAGAAATGCTCAAACGCACAATTCAAGATTATAACACTTGGGATATCAGCATAACGAAACACAAATAGATCATCCGCAAAGCAAAGATGAGTGAATTTGAGAGGAGCACAAAATTGGTGATACCTGAAATCGGAGTCATGAGTTGCATTCTGGATGGATCTGTTCAAATATTCCATAATAAGTACAAAAAAGAAGAGGTGATATGGGATCACCCTACCTTAATCCTCTTCCACTCTTGAAATGACCAAAAAAGGCTCTATTGAAACCCACTGAGAATGAAGCAATTGATACGCATGTCATAATCCAATCCACAAAAGCCCAAGTTCAAACCCAAGAGTAGATTTCGAATAAAATCCCAGTACACTGTGTCATATGCTCTCTGAATATCAACTTTTAGCATACAACTCGGTTTTGCCCCTTTTCTATTATAGAATCGAATCAAATCCGCAACAATCAAAATGTAATGGAGTATAGATCTTTCTTCCACAAAAGCAGCTTGTGAAAGATCACTAATATCACCCAAGACCTCTTGTAAACGATTGCAAAGAATTTTTGTGATAGTTTTATAGACAATATTTTAACAATAAATAGGTCTTAGATCACCAACTCCATCCGGGCTTGCCACTTTTGGGATCATAGTATGTAAGGTTGAATTCATAGCTCCCAACATTTTTCCAGATGAGAAGAAATTTTTGATTGCATTCATCACATCACCACCCACAATATCCCAAGCTGCCTTGAAATAAGAAGAGTTAAATCCATCAGGCCCTGGACTTTTTGTACCATCAATCGCAAAAATGATCCCTTTAATCTCTTGATCAGTAACTGGTTTCAACAATTTTTCATGATGATGTATCTTCAGCCTCTCCCCTTTAGCTATAGCACTGAAATTCACCTTGCCTAAACAAGGTTTTTTCTCAAAGAATTTTTCAAAGTGACCAGCCAGATATAAACCAATCTCATCAATATCATGTAGAATAACTCCTTCAGAATTTTTTAAAGAAACGATTCTATTTTGATAATGCTTTGCCTTTAACATTGAATAGAAAAAGGCAGAATTCTCATCACCTTTTGCCAACCAATTGGCTTTAGTCCTCTGGCGTATAAGCTTCATTGCAGAACTTAGAGAATCATGGTATTTTATTGTTTGGTCTCATTCCGAGCCGAAATTTATCTGTTTTATAGGGTATATTTTCTTGTTTTAACCCCGATTTATATATTAGATAGATTGATTTTGTGTTTTGTAGGAAAATAAGGAGTTAGAAAGAATTTGGGCTCAATTGAGGCTTTTTAGGGAATCCCGAGCGATTTCCCGAGCAAACCCGAGACCCGAGTCGAGAACCGAAGCAAAACAGAGAAAAGTGTCAAATAGAAGATGGTCACACCCGAGTCAGAAAGTGAGTTGACAGTGACTATGTTATGGGCGCCAACACATCGCCAAGACAAGGGGAGGAGACAGCGGAGCAGTGCACGGTCACGCCCGAATTTGCTCATGGCGCGCGCGCGACGGATATTGGTCGCGCCCGCAACCAAATGTTTCACGACCGCTACGGTTGTTGAATAAGAGAAGGATAAAGCGTGGTAGACGGTGGTCACGCCCGTGACCAAGGATGACTCGCCCGCGACGCTTTGCTGAATGATGAAATGTTGCCGCAACAACTGTTGCATGAGCGAAGGATGACAGCGGCCAGAATGCCGACTCGCCCGAGTCAGGAAGTGACTCTTCCGAGTCACTCTGAAATCTGCGGAGTTGATGCGCGTTCTGTGCAAATTATTTCTAGGGTTTGGGTTTTGTTTTCCTTCTTCTATAAATACCCATATGTATTCAACACTTTTATCAGGTAGTCTAGTTCGTGTTAGCTTAGAATTAGGTTAAATTAGGTTTATTGCTTTCCTTTATTTGCTTTAATCTCTCTTTAATTGTTCTTCAAGTTTTCTTCATTTCTCTTGCAATTTGTACTCAATCTCGTTCAAGCAAGTTTCCATTTAAGTTTTTACAAGCTCTCTCTCTCTCTCTCTCTCTCTCTCTCTCTCTCTCTCTCTCTTTAATCTCCATTGATGTTTGATTTCAAAGCTTTCTAGGGTTAATCTCACAACAAATCCACTTTTAGTGGGGAGGAGGGTCAAGGGTTACCAATTCTACTTTCTAGGGAGAATTTGGGGATCCTTGGTAATCCAATCCACATTTTCTTGTTTGTTCGGGAGAAATTCATGTGAAGATTTAGTGCTTTCGTCATCCAAGGGATAACCTCTTGTTCCTAATTTCATTACTAGTTGTAGCTTTATTGCTTTCCTATTTCTTGCTTTAATTGCTTATTTGATTTGATGCATATTTGCTTTCTTGATAATCCATGTTTAGTTTAGTTTTATTGTTTTCCTTTACATAATTTACCGCTTTCCGTAATTGAGAAAAAAACAAACCCAAACACAAATCGATTACCTTAATTAAGCCTAACACCCATCCTCGTGGACCGACAACCCTAACTTATAAAAACCATAAAAATTACAACCGAACAATTGCGTCGTTGCCGGGGATGGCGCTATTTGGTAGATTAGGCTATTGGTTTGTGTGTAAATAGTTTATCGCTTTCTAGATACTCCGAGGAAAATGTAGTGAAATAAAAATTCAATATCGAAAAAAAGAAAAAAAACAAAAAGAAAAATAGAAAGTTTAGAAAAAAGAGTTATGGATAGTCCCAAATTTCCCCAATTTGAGCATGAAATATTTTGGAGGTATTTTGCTAGATTTCATGATTGTCATACTCAATGTGAATTGTATGGTATCTTTTATGGTACATTTGATCTTTTGAGAATTGTGAATAGGGGTGTGAATTATCAGACTCGAAACCTTTTAAAATATTACGGGTTTTCTGGTTTAGGTAGAGAAAAAGCATAGGAGTTACTTAAAAGGTTGTCTAGGGATTCCTATGAATTTGAGCAACAAAGTGTTAGTCCTAGTTTCCGACCTCCTTATGCACCACCCTCTGGGACCCAACCTGAACAATCATGTGAATACTCCGTGTATGTTGATGATCAATTTTATGGTGGGAGTTATGTGGAAAATTGTTATGATCTTTCCCAAAGTGCTCTGGTTGAGTCTCATCATTTGTTTGTGCATTGTGCATCTCTATCTCATGCTTCCGAATCTTGTGTGGAAGTTAGACTAGATAAAATTCGTGCTGGAATAGATGGTTTACAAGATGAGATGTATGAGAAATTGAAGGAACACATGCAAGAAATTAGACAAGTGCTTAAAACTAGGGTAGAAACTTTTCTTTCACAAATGGGTGATCCGAGAGTTGAAGTAGATCATTCATCATCTTTGAGTCCTGAAATGCATGTTCATTCTTTTGTGTATGATGAGGATGATGACTACTATAACCAACCATGCCTTGGACTACTTAGCGATTCCTTAGCTCAAGCTCCTCCTAGTGAGCATGAGAAAATTGTGGATCTTGTGTGTGATGATGCAGAACTTGATGAAAACAAGCTAGATGATGAACCATTGTCCACACCATTATCCATGCCTTTATAAGAAGAAAAGATTGCGTTTAATGAATGTCATGATGCTTGTGACGTAATTGAGTATGATCTTATTGAGAGTGAAATTGAATCTGTTGTGATTGAATGTTTGCTTGATACCGATTTGTTCACTTTCATTGAGAATCATTGCATTATTGAGGCATTAGCTACCCTTTCTTGTGAGTCTATGGTTGTAGAATCTTGGGATGATGAGTTTAATTCTTTTGACAATACTCGTGATTGTTTGAACTTGGTAATTAACAATGATGTTTTTGATGATGATATGCTTTATGAGTAATTCACGATGAGCTATGACCCTGAGATTTCCACTTTCACTTTTAATGTTGATTTGAATGATGCACCTTTGTCTTCTGATACTGATAGTTCTTCTGATGAGTCTGATATTGATGAAGATGAAGATGTGCATGTGTGTGATGTTGGGAGTGTTATGATGTGGTCTAACCCTGCTTTTTCCTTATCACCCATTGATGATTATGATGATGATTTGGATGAAAGTTGTGATTTGGAATTTGTGTTTGATGAAAATTGCATGGAAATTGAGTGTGAATCATTGTTTGCATCCAAGTCTGTGCAAGAGCATGTTCGTGATTGTGTTGTATTGTTCCCTTCCGTTGATTTGTATACCCAATCTCCATTTACGAGTCAATGGGAGGATCCTTTTGTCATGTCTCACTTCACCGTGCCTAGGAAACTATTCTACATTCCTATAGTCCGTCCTTTCTATGACTTTTCTAAGGCATTTGATAAATTTGCTAAGAGCACTAATGTTTGTTGATGTGCTATTATGATTGTGCTCTTACCACCACCATTCTGAGATGCATGAGAGAATTCATGATTTATTACTCCGGGGGTTGACGGGTTCTGACATGGTGCCCGATATCTTGAGGTGGGAAGGAGTGAGTCTATTGATAAGAAGCCTCCCAGGTAATATCCTTCCTCACTTTTCTTGTACAGTTAGTGAGTTAGTTTTCTTTTCTTCTTTTATTTTATTTTTGGTGTGTGTCTTTTTTCTTTTATTTTGGGGTGCTTGCTTACCTACTTCTGTTTCCTTTGAGGACATGGCAACCTCTTTGTGTGGGAGCGGGAGGGTAGTATGCATTCCGGTTTTTGAGTTTAAGAAATGAAAAAAAGAGTGAGAGTCGTTTGGTAAATTGTTTAGTTTGTTTTCTTAGTTCTTTAGTCCTTAGTGTCTTGTATAGTTTGTTTTTCTTTTGATCTTGCATGTGAACCATCACACATAGTATGCTTTACTTGTTTATTTCTAACCTATGGTTTGACGATTGTTAGATCGCGGATCGAAGTATATATAGTTGAAGATCTTGAGGTACCTCCTTCCGCCCTCTCTTCGAATGTAAATATTCTTGATCCATGTTGCATGTTTGGTTTTCTTTTTGGGTGGCGAACCCCTTGAGTGTGAATGTTGGGATTATCTGGTTGTTGGAGCCGTGTGGGCTCGGGTCGCCACCGCTTTTTATGTGTTAAGTGTTTTGTATATATGCTTTTCTTGGTTTTCTACCTTATTTGTGACACCCTTCTCGCGATGGAGACATTGTGATGTTTTGTGTTGGAGTGGGGGAGTTATTCTTCTTGTTCATGAGTAGATCACCTATTTTTGAGTCTTTTTCTTTTTGTTTTTCGTAGTTTTTGTCTAAAATCTGAAAATTCTTTGTGTGACAAAGGAGAAAAAAGGGAGTGAAAACCTTAAAAGTTTTCGTTTTGCTTTTGCTTCGTTTCTTGGATAGTGTTGTCAATGTTGGGAAGACTTTCTCAATCTTCTTGAAAGAAGTCGGTTTGAGCATTTTCAACTCTAGCTTGGGCGTTGTCATGACTCATCTATCTAGATTCCCTTCATTAAGTGTCTAGCGAGATCCCTGTTTTATTTCAAGTTCTGGTTGAAACCGTGAGACGCTAGTTGGCCACATCCGAGCTTGTTGAAAAAGTAAAACCTAATTAAATTGAATTAATTTGTTAGTGTCGGTATAACCTGACATTAACCACCATAAAGTTAGTCTACCTACAAGGAACTGGTATTCGCGGCGCTATGCTATTACCCCTTAAACCTCCATTGTTCGTAATGATGAGGCGTACGGAAAAGCCTGTGTTAGGAGGGTAAACCCCGTTATGGGCCGTTCAATTCCCCGAAAAGCTAACGCCGACTATTATTAAGCTAAATTGAAAAAGCTGGGCCTTAAATCCTGAAACCCAACGCTAAATGAAGTTAATCATTAATAAAGTCTCACCTTGCGTTTCCTGCGACCCTCACCAAGCGAAGGGCAACACAAACAAGGAAAAGACATCGCTTAATAAAATCCTTTTCGCTTTGATTCGAGCTTGGATGTGAATTTTTCTTGTGAATCGATCGGAATCTCTTGGAACCCACTAAGCACTTGTGCACATGGGATTTCGCTTTTCGTGAGATGTCGGGAGTCGAAAATCTCTAAGAGTGACAATAGCTTGAGTTAGGTGTTTTCGTGGTGCTCACAACGGTTCCTTTTCGAGGATTAGTATCGTTTTCTTGATTGCGATAACATGATCCCTTGAAGGAAGTTGTTTTCTCTTTTCTTTTTAGTTTCCTTGTTTTCTTTTTCACTTTCCCTCTCTCCTTTTCTTTGGCTTTTGTGGGTATAGCTTCTATAAACCCTCACGAGACCTACCTCGTCCACTTGGGCTGCCAAGGGGTTTAAAGGGCTTGATGCATCTGCTAAATGTATCCGCGATTCCTACGAAAGTGAGTTAGGGTTTTTAGTTTCTTTTTCTAGTCCTTATCTTTGTATTTAGTATGCTCGGGGTGAGCAAACCCTTGTGTGGGAGTGTTGTTCGGTCTCGTTCCGAGCCGAATTTTATCTCTTTTATAGGGTATATTTTCATGTTTTAACACCGATTTATATATTAGATATAATGATTTTGTATTTTGTAGGAAAATAAGGAGTTAGAATGATGGAAATCAGCCCTCGCAACCTCATTTGGTGCCAGCTTGCTTAGAGGTCATTCGTGAATCCCATATGGACCTCAATGATACTGAAGGTCATTCACCATTTGGGAGGCCATCTTTATTGCCTCAATGCCTCAGAACTGAGACCTCATCTTATTGTGCCCTCCATGATTGTCCAAGAGTCGTTCATAATATCCAAGCTTACATGGTCCAAAGGTCATTTGGGTTCCACAGAGCTATCTCAATCTGGGCATGCGTTAAGGACGTTTATCTGGAGCTGGTCGGTCTTTTGAACTTGGTTTGTGATTTTTTCTCTTTGGATGTCGAGGACATTTATTATTGAGCTTTCCTAAATGCCAATGGTTGATCCAGTTGAAGGTCATTTTCCTTCTATGCAATCAAAAATATACGCATGAGGACCTCCATCTTGAGTCTGCTGAGAATTTGGACGTCCAAGGACGTTTCCTACTGGAAGAAGACTATTTGCACCTGTTCGGTCGTAGAAATTTGGGTTTAAAAGAAGGGTTCTCGTGTCCACAAGTATAGTTTGTCAGGTTTTTAGGAAATTGGTTTGGAGGGTTTCAAATTGCGAAAAAACTAGTAAATAATAATAAAACTAAATTAAAGAGGAATTGAAAACAGTAATTACAAAAGCAAACAGAAGCGAGAATTAAAATTTAACCTAATTTAACAAGAACGAAAAACCAAAACTAAAGAACTCATAATCAAAAAAATAATAAATAACAATCTGAATTGCAAATATGAACTAAATTAAAAGACTCGATCAAATTAAGGGAGTAGAGTATAGTCTTCTCTTCACTCTACCTCCCCTTGCTAGCATCACGAATTCTTCTGAACAAACAAAAGTTGTGATTCGGATTACTAAGAATCCCCAAAATCCTTACCTGAAGGAAGAACTTGTGAACCCTTAATCCTCCTCTTTCACTAAAAAGTGGAATTCGGTTGTGAACTAATACTAATAATTCGAACTAACAAGACTACAAACAAAAAAAGCGAGAAGAACGAGAATTAAAAAAAAAAAAAACTTGAATTGGATTAACGATTGAACGAGTGAATTACAATCGAAGAATAACGGTAGACAGCAAAACAAAACGATGAACTAAACCCTAGAACAATAATGCTAAGAACGAGTTAACCTAAAAAAATAACTATGATAATTCGTTCTAATTCTCGCGGCGGCTAGGTCTTTTTATAAGCAGTGAGTGAAAAAGGCAGTTAGCTTCCATAAAAACGCAGCTAGCGTTTCGTATTCCGTCATTGAGTTTTCCATAAAAATGCAACCAACGTCCATAAAAATGCTGCCAGCATTTTGGATTCCGTCATTGAGTTTTCCATAAAAACGCAGCCAGCGTCCATAAAAACGCAACCAGCGTTTTGTGTTACTCGACATTTCTCACTTTCTTTCTCAGGCGCTGCCAGCATTCTAAAAAATGCCACCAGCGTTTTTGTCTTCCGCTCAATCTTGGGCCGGATCTCGCGCGATTGGGCCGCTTCCTTTAATTCTTCTTCTCATCTTCTTTTCAATTCTCCAATTCTCTCTTAAATTTTCATCTTTTCTCCACTTTTTTTCACTTCTCTATGAATTTGGATTAAGATTTGCAAATCACACTAATTTTCCAATCAAGTGAAGAAATCGCAACAAAAAATACTCAATTTACAGTCTTAATTTGGCTCAAAATGAGACGGAATAACAGTCCCACACAAAGGTTTGCTCGCCCCGAGCAAACTAAAACAAAGAATGAAAATAAACTAAACTATCATAACTCACTTTCGTAAGAATCACGGTTGCATTTAGCGTATGCAACAAGCCCTTTAAACCCCTTGGCAGCCTAAGTGGACGAGGAAGGTCTCGTGAGGGTTTATAACAACTATACCCACAAAAGCCAAAGAAAAAGAAAAGAAAAAGTGGACTCAGATTAAAAAGGAAAAGACTCAAGAAAGAAAAAGGAAAAAGAAGAAATAAAAGAAATAAAAGGGTTAGCGTTAGGGTTATAAATACAATTAAACACCCCCTCAGGCTAACAAATTAAACACATCAATCCATCAAGCAAATACCAAGATCAATCTGGAAAAGAACAAAATTACTTTAGATGCGAAAAACCGCCAACAGACTTAAGATGAATTCAAATATGCGCGGTTGGTTGTGGACGTAGGCCAGTCAAAAGAGCAAACCTCACTTTAGGATTAAAAAAAAATAAACGCTCAAACACTCAAATTTGAATGTGTATGTGGGTTTTTCTCATACTCAGACCAAAAGAAACAACCAACCATAGGCATGGTAAGAATCTCGCTCTCCACTACTAGTATAAAAATACACAAGTGACAATTAAGAGGACTTTTTAGGGTTGTAATGAGGCTTAGGTTAGGGGAAAGGAGTGGTAATATTTGGGTATGAGGAGTTAAAGTGCCATGCTTGGATTAATTTTCAATAAAGAATTGCTCTCAATCTCAATTCTTGCTTAATTATACAAGGAACTCACTTTTCTCCCTCATTAAGAACAAAACACCTTATCAAACTTTACAACCGGGTCAAAAGCTATAAGAACTTTTAATTGAGTCTCCCTTAATCACCCTTTTCTTTTGAATTTTTTTTTCTCATTTCTTTTTTTTCCTTTTTGTTATATTTTTCTACTTCTATTTTTGGTGGGTGATCAAGGGAGAAGAAACACGAGTATATAAACTTAGCTTCGACCTCAATATATCAAAAGAACAACTTAACCAATTGGCTAACTCATAATAATGGGGATATGTAATGTGTCTCAATTCAATTAAAATCAAAACTACACCCCCCAATCTCAATTCCATTCACAGCAACATCGAACCAATTTTTGCTCCCGAAATAATGAATTGTCACACATCCAAGCAAGGAAAAGGGTAGGAATTAATAAAGGCCATGGCTTGTATTGTTAGTGTTTCATCACAAAAAGATAGGTAATCAAAGGCTAGGCGGGGCTAAAGAACGGTAATAATATTGTTAGGGAGGCTGTTTGGCTATGTAGCTTAATTAATAAAGAAAAGAATGCCTCAATCATATTGTCACAATATGTAATGTAAATATGCAGTCTCAAACAAGATGCAAAACAAGTTCTAGAGGTGCAACTAGTGGTGGAGTCACTAAGGAAATAAAAGAATTGATAAAAGTGATCAATTCATACTTTTGGGCTATATGGATTCACGAGAGAGAGCTCATTCAACTAAACCTAGCCCAAAGATTTGCGGCACGCATATTTACACTTGTTAAGTTAGTCAAAGCAGTTAAACACACTATTCATTGCTTGACTCAAAATCAGAAGATTTGCAAATTCAGTTTCAAAAACTTTTAAGTTCTCAACCAAACTTTTCAGATTGAAGCAAGACAAACTGAAAGTCTAATCGGTTTACAAATCATCACCGAAGGTGTTCCGGACAGGCTAATCCTAATTGATAAAAAATATTAAAATTTCGCCTAATTTCAATGATAACTGAAGTTGTTTCTCTCCAAAAATTAGTAAGGCACTTGTGCCACCCAACTCCCACACGAAAACTCTACAATTTCCTTATTGTGAATAAGGTGACACCACACAAAAGAAAAAGCACACAAAAGAAAAGGAAAAACTCAAGCCGGCATGCATGACACCCTCACTCCCACAAAAAAGGCCAACAATGTCCTCATTGGAATAAAAAATAGAGATAAGCAAGCATACGAAAATAAAATCAAGAAACAAACCAAGAAAAAGAAAAATAAAATAAACTACTCACTAACTATATTAAAAAAAAAAGAAAAGGAAGGATATTACCTGGTTGGGTACTGAATATACCCAAACAATGAAGTCTCAGAATTATAAAACCATCTATGGAGCCTCAGCCACTCCATCTCACCTCAAGATACTAGGCACTATGTCAAAACCATTCAACGCCCGTAGTAACAAATCATGCATTCTTGCATGTATCTCCAAGTGGTGAACATAAGAGCACAATCTCAATAGTACATCAGCAAACGTTAGTGCTCTCATACTTTATCAAAATCCTTAGAAAAGTCAAAGAATTGACAGACTACGGGAACGTACATAACTTTCCTAGGCACTTTAAAAGGAGACATGACAAATGATTCCTCCCATTGACTTGTAAATGGAGATTGGGTATGCAAATCAACGGGAAGGGGCAATACGATACACTGCTTAACCTTCTCATGCACAGACTTAGATGCAAACAAAAACTCATAAAGCATATTACCATCAAAAGTATCACTGTCACAAACTAAGTTCAAACACTTAGGATCAATCCCTAAAGATTTGAGTTCATCATCATAAGATTTCACATTATTTTCAATGGATTTACAGGAAAGGGTAGATAATGCCTCATTAATACAATGATCCTTAATGAAAGTGAATAGTTCAATATCAAACACACATTCAATCACAAAGGATTCAATTTCACTCTCAACAAGATCATGTTCAGTTACATCAGAAGTATCATGACATTCATTAAACTCAACCTTTTCTTCACATAAAAGCATGGATAATGGTGTGGACAATGGTTCATCATCAAACATGTTTTCATCAAGTACTACATCATCACACACAAGATCATCAATTTTCTCATTATTTCTAGATGTAGCTAGAGCTAAGGAATTGCTAAGCTCAATACATGCAAAATTATGTCTGTTATAGTAGTCATCCTCCTGATCATAATCATACAAAGAAGAATCAACATGCATTTGAGGACTCAAAGATGATGAATGATCTACTGCAACTATCAAATCAACTACTTGTAAAGAAGGAATTTCTACCCTAGGTCTAGTCTCATGTAAAAATTCACGCGTGTACTAAATCATTTTCGCACACATTTAATTCATTTTCGCACACATGTTAGCTCGAAAATCAACTATTTCGGCTTGCAAGTAAGAATCAGAATCATGGCTCGGCGAATCACAATATGGGCACAGAGGATGAGACTCAACAAGATCACATTGGGGAAGATTAAAAGAATTTTCTACATAATCCCTATCATAAGATTGACCATCAAAATATAAGGGATAATCACATGATAGTTCAGTTAGGGTCTTAGAGGGTAGTGTAAAATTTGAAATATGGGGATCAAAGGGAGAATTTTGTTATTCAGATTCATAAGTATCCCTACACAACCATTCAAGAAATTCCAATGCCTCATCTTCTCCTAAATTAGAAAACCCATAATATTCTAAGAGATTACAAGTTTCATTATTTACACCCTCATACTCAATACCCAAGATATCTAGTGTATCATGTGAGATACCATATGATTCACATTGAGCAACATAATCCTGTAATCTAGCAAATATCCCCATAATACTTCTTGCTCAAACTGTGGAACCTTAACATCAATCGTAACTCTTTTATTATTTTTATTTTATTATTTTATTTTATTATTTGTTTTTCAATTTTTATGTTCACATTTTTTTTTGAATTAAATTACAACTAAGAAAGCAATAAACTATTTACAAACAAACCAATAACCTAATCTACCAAGTAACGCCATTCCCGACAACGGCGCCAATGTTCGGTCATAGAAATTTTGGGTTTTAAAGTAGGATTTTCGTATCCACAGGGATGGTGTGTCAGGTTTTTAGGAAATTGGTTTGGTAGGGTTTTAAATTGCGAAGAAAGCAATAAATAATAATAAAACTAAATTAAAAAGGAATTGAAAACAGTAATTAAAATATGAACTCAATTAAAATTAAGGGAGAATTAAAATTTAACCCTAAACCCTAAATCCTAAAGCAAACATGAAGCGAGAATTAAAATTTAACCTAATTTAACAAGAACGAAAAACTAAAACTAACGAAGAATCCCCGAAATCCTCACCTAAAGGGAGAATTGGTGAACCCTTAATCTTCCTCTTTCACTAAATAACAATCTAAATTGCAAATATGAACTAAATTAAAAGACTCGATGAAATTAAGGGAGTAGAATATACCGACAGTCTTCTCTTCACTCTACCTCCGCTTGATTGATTGCATCACGAACTCTTCCGAACAAAAATAAGTTGTGATTCAGATTACTAAGAATCCCCCAAATCCTCACCTGAAGGGAGAATTTGTGAACCCTTAATTCTCCTCGTTCACTAAAAAGTGGAATTTGGTTGTGAACTAATACTAATAATTCGAACTAACAAGACTGGTAACAAAAAAAGCGAGAAGAACGAGAATTAAAAAAAACTTGAAATGGATTAAAGATTGAACGAGTGAATTACAATCGAAGAATAACAATAGGCAAAAGCAAAGCAAAATGATGAACTAAACCCTAGAACAATAATGCTAAGAACGAGTAAACCTAAAAAAATAACTATGATAATTCGTTCTAATTCTCGCGGCGACTAGGTCTTTTTATTAGCAATGAGTGAAAAACGCAGCCAGCGTTCATAAAAACGCAGCTAGCGTTTTGTATTCTGTCATTGAGTTTTTCATAAAAACGCAGCCAGCGTTTTGTATTCCGTCATTAAGTTTTCCTTAAAAACGCAGCCAGCGTCCATAAAAAACGCAGCACGCGTTTTGTGTTAATCTCGCGCGATTGGGCCGCTTCCTTTAATTCTTCTTCTCATCATCTTTTCAATTCTCCAATTCCCTCTTAAATTTTCATCTTTTCTCCACTTCTTTCACTTATCTAAGAATTTGGATTAAGATATACAAATCACACTAATTTTTCAATCAAGTGAAGAAATCGCAACAAAAAATACTAAATTTACGATCATAATTTTGATCAAAATGAGACCGAATAGCACCTTTTTGACTTCACTTCCTAAGTTGTTGAGGTTTTTCCAATTCAGTGAGGTGTTATCATTAAGGTCCTCTATGATGACGTCACTTTCGAGCTGTTGAGGTCCTTCTAGCTCGTGAAGTGAATATCCAGCCTTGCCCACGTGAGGAATGATGCTACAATAAGAAAGCGCCATGTGTAATGTTTCTAGAGCTTTCCAATTCTTCTAGAAGCTTCATGAAGATGCCATTAGTGACGCTTTTATTAGTTCTCATTATTTTGTTCTAGAAGTTTCATAAGTTAGTTATATATTATCTATTTCTGATGTAATTAGTTTAACTAAGCATAAATAGGACGTTTTCTTTTTGCTCAAGAAACTCCTAATTAGCTTCAGTTGGATTTTATACATAACCCCTGTAATGTCATTCAACAGAATATAGATTATATGAGTGATGAAATAGAATAGCCTTCGTGCTTTCTTTGTTTGTGAGTATCTAACAGCTCTCAAATTCTACCTCATTACCTTGATTTGGCAATCAAGTGGTGAATAGGTAGGAGTTGATTTGATCCTTAGATGGTGTCTCTATAACTAAGGATTGGATTAAGGTTGCCCTTGTGAGAATCGGTCTTGGTGTGTCTATAGTGATCGGTAATCACTTGTTTCTATCCTTCATTTTTTCTCTGTTTTTGTTCCTTGGTGTCGATTGAACATTCTGGGTTGTGTTGTTGTTGAATTCCAGCAGATAAACCTCCTTGATGTTCTAGCTAAATCGAAATCCATTCGATTCTAGTTGGGATTCATCTATTTGCTGCTGCTTGAACCCAGTTTACCCTGCTGTTCTGGTTCAAATGCGTGTCCTCTGTTTTATTTGATGTTTCTCAGCCTGCTCAGCAGAGGTCCTTTGGCTGGGATACATCATAAATTTGGTGTCAGAGCTAGCTTCCATCTTGGTGATTTGTTTTTTATTTCTTTGAGCCTAAACACATCCCAAATCATCCCAAACACATAGCCACAAAAAAAGAAAAAAAAAACCCAGCAGCCATGACTTTCAGCAAGCCTTCATCTCGAGAGAGTGAACATATTTTGAAGGAGGAAAAGAGATTAAGGAGATTGCGGCGTGAGTTTCAACTCCTTGACCTCAAGGTGTTACTATTGGAGATGGATTGGTATGAATTTATTTACAATTCCAGGAAATCACGTGAACCACCTTTGGTCCAAGAGGATGAACACGAGCGTGAACACGAGGTAAATTTTAATCACCCTCCTATTTTTGATGTGTATGAAGATGAAGAAGATTATAAGGGGTTAGAGGAAAAAGAAGCAGCCTATCTAAATCTTCTTCCTAGATATGATGAGGAAGTAGAGGATCTTAATGAAGAAGAGTGTGTAGATGAACTTTTGGAGGATCTCGTCTATGATAAGGAGGTTGAGGACTGTCTGTCCTTAATACAGCCAACGACATTAGGGTTCTGTCAGCCAATGGCCTTGGCAGAATCTGAACCTCAGTTCGTGAATGTGAACATCATGTCATCTTTAGGTGCTACAAGGATGAGAATGGAGAACGTAGCTTCCTGATGTATATTTGATAGCCATATACATCAAGGTCATCAAGGAAGACATCAAATACACATCATGGGAACCAAATACAAGCTTATATGGAAAAGGAGCTTCAATCACTCTCATCACTCTCAAAAGTGAATGACTTCATCAAGTGCAATTCGATACTTTGCTCTATAACTCAAGATCTATGAAGCTATTGGGAAAGTCATCTCGGAGCCAAAGATAGATCATTCAAAGAGCTTTCAAATGGTTTTTGAATCTTGAAGATTGGAGAAGAATTGAGCAAGATATCAATGTTTCTTTCTAGCTATGTACATTTTGAATCTTTATGATGTAATATTTGTAATAGGTGATGTATGATAGAAAACCATTGTATTCTTTATGATATGCACGACCAAGGGGCCTAGAATACTATAAATAGACCCTTTGGGAGGCCTTTGTATTCATTCAATCATTCACAAAATAATACAAAGTAAAGGCATCATGCTTTTGTGTTCTCTCTAGCTTTGCTAGAATCGTTTCTTCTTGAGGGAAGAATCGTCCAAATCTCTTCTTCTATTCCATGCTTGGCTAACTTGGTTGGTGATAGGAAGAGTTGAAGATCTTCTTGAAGTGGTGCGTGTGTATCTTCAAGAGTTCTCAAGCCTTATCAAATTCAATCGTCATTCATATCAATCATCATTGGTACATTCCATTGAATCTTTTTGAATTCTATCTTGTTTTCATTCATTCAATTTGATCCTTAAGAACTTAGAGAGAAAGATTCTTATCTTTGTTCATAAAGATCCTGATTTCTATGTGTAATGAGATCTCTTTGATCCCATTATACATCAAAATTGGTATCAGAGCTTAGGAGATTGATTCTCTTAGTTCTTGCACCATCTTTCTACAATCTTTCCATCACAAATCCATCCTCCACAATCCTCCATTACACGTCTCCCACAAAACTCCACAAAGAACCCCAAAACCAAACACATTCCCTCACAAACCATAGCCAAACACAAACCCCCCATGTAACCTACACCCAAAATCCCAAACCGTGAGTCTTGAAGGATCTTTCTTGCCAAGATTGGTTCTAAATGGCTAGTGGAAGCTCTCCAACAAAGTCACCTACGACGTCGCAAGAAGATATAGAACTAATGAAACAAAAGATCATAATATCTCTCCGATCAATTAAAGAGATATATGCATCTTCAACACCGGATGATCCGTGAGGATGTTGAATCTCAAGATGAAGTAGAGGACATTCCAAGGGAACGTCCAAGAAGGGAGGATAGGTTCGACTTCAAAGTGGAAATACCGGAGTTTGAAGGAAGTCTTTATCCGGAGGTTTTCTTGGATTGGATGGGAAACCGTGGAGAGAGTCTTTGATCTCAAAGACATAAATGATGATAAGAAGGTCAAGTATGTTGCCTTGAAGTTACGAAAACATGCAAACATTTGGTAGACAAACTTGCAAAAGAAGCGGGAAGCTAAAGGAAAGGATAAGGTGCGTTCATGGCGGGATAAGATGAAGAAGAAGCTTCAAGAGAAGTTCCTACTTTGGAGGTGTGACCTTAAAGAGGACGAGCCACAAACTTTGGTACGTTATCTTATTGGTCTTGATGATTGGATTAGACATATTGTTGAGTTGCAACCATACAAAACTTTGGATGAGTTGAGTTCTTTATCCCTTAAAGTTGAAAGGCAAAGGAGAAATAAGGGTAAAGAAGTCTTGAACAAGTACCAAGCTCCACAAAAATCATCCTACCCTACACGCCCATTCCCAACACAATAAAGACCACCCATATCTTCCAAACCACCCTACATCAAAAGCACCACAAATCAGCCCCAAACCACCCCCAAACACACTATCCCCAAACCAAAAACCCTTGCTCCAAGGAAGTGTTTTCGTTTCCAAGGTTTAGGACACTATGCTTCGGAATGTCCTAACAAGAGGGTAGTATCTTTGGTTGAACACCAAACGTCATTGTTTGTTCAACCCGAAGGAGATCATGATGTGTGTGAGGAAGAAAATGAGGAGACTAATGTAGAAGAAGATGAATATGTAGAGGAGTCGGATGATGAAGAGTTACTTGTTGTAAGAAGGGCCTTGAAAGTAGCTCATGTGCCGAATGACCAAGTACCAAGGGAGGTTATCTTTCACGCTCGTTGTACCTTCAAAGGAAAAGTATACTCATTGATCATAGATGGAGGAAGTTGCACCAACGGCACCTCTACAACAATGGTCAAGAAGTTGCAATTGGAGGCTAGCCCTCATCCCACACCTTACACTGTACAATCGCTAAGCCAAGGCCAAGGCATTCGTGTGGACCAAAGGGTCTTGGTAAGTCTTTCAATTGGAAAGAGTTATAAAGATTCATTTTGGTGTGATATTATTCCTATGGGTGCTTGTCATATTTTGTTGGGAAGACCATGGTTGTTTGATAGGAGTTTCATACATGATGGGAGAGCCAACACTTATACTCTCACCCTCAATCGAAAGAAGATCACTTTGACACCTCTAGCACCATCTACTAACTCTCGGCCTAAGGAGAATGAAAGCAACATTGTGACAATTATGAATGCGGAATATCATGAGTATGAAGAGCATAAGAGTCTTATTCTTGTAAACATGGAGGAAAGCAAAACGCCCCCAAGCAATCATCCATTCTTGAATTCTCCCATGGAACGTTTCTCTCATATGCCTCCTAAAGATATCAACTTAAATCTCATGGTTGAAGTGCCAAGGATTCAAAGATGTCAAGAGGCTATAGTCGTTGATGATCATTCAAAGATGGATCGTTTCATACTTTGTCATATTACTTATGATGAAGGCAAAGTTGTGAAACTAGACTTTAAAGTTGTGAAGTTACATGGGATTTCTACATCTATGGTGAAATATCGAGAATCAAAGTCCAATAATGTCAATGGGTTATTTTGGAAGAAGTTGATGAAGTTTAGTAAACGAGTCTATGATGACTTCAAAGCCTTTAACAAGAGAGCTTGTAATCTCTTGCGAAGAAGAAAGGTGTACAACAGAGTTGATGCTCACAACACTTATGGAAAGGTCTCTTATAAGAAGAAAGTGAAGCTTAGAAGAGAAGGGTCATATGATCTCTTTGATCCCATTATACATCACTTCCAATGGCTTCAATCTTGAGTTGGTCAATTCCAACCAAGGTCGCTTCTATGGGTGAACTTGGAGGTGTCAAGAATACGAAAATGAAAGAGGTGGAAACGAAGGAGATCGAAGTATGAGGAATGGAGTTTCAAGCCCCCGGCACACTCAATGGAGGAGCTCATTGTTTTTATTGGTGATGTTGATTTTCTGGCCTTGATTCTTTTCAAGTCAATTGGTGTCCAATATTTTGGTCAAGGTATGGGCTCTCAAGAATTTCCTTACTACATTATTTTGTTGCGCATGAATGAAACATACTTGCGAATATTTTTGTCAATTGGGAGTATCATTAATGCATGTTTTGTGAAATTTCATGTGCTTTGGTATTGTGTTGAGAAGGTTATCATGATTATATAACTTTGGTTGAGTCAAGATAGTGGAAAAGAAGTGGAGTCGTATTATCTTGATTTCGTGAGCTTTGATGAAGCTTGTTGTGGATTAGTGTCGAATGTTATTAAGGCCTTGATCATATGTTCTATATTGGGGAGTATGCCTTGGATGTTTACTGTGGAAGTTGTGCTAGGAGACATATTGTCGTGTCATACCTTCACCATGTTTAGCAAGAGAAGCATCTATGTTGCATATCCTTTTGCTCAAATTGTCTGTTGTTCTGCCTCAAGGGCTGTTCTGCCTCGAGGTCCTTGAGACAGCCAAGCACTGATTTGCACACTCCTTACCAACCTTTGTTCGTCATTAATCCTACTATCACCCCTCCACTCAAGCCACCACTTTCCTTAGCCCACAAAACAGCCCCAAAAGCCCCACAAAAACCCCTCATACTAAATAACTTCCTATTCAACAAGGGAAGAATCAATGACTATCCCTTTGTATCCACCCACATAACGAATGCCCTCACCCCTTTGAAACCATTCTAGATTGTTAAAGCCAAGTAGATTGTGGTTACTGAACCAAATTTGATTACACTCTTGGTTGCTAAACACTATGAGATTCTTGATTATAAGGACCTTATTCTCCTAAACCTAAACCTAAACCCAAACTCCTCAAATAGCCACTCCCTCCATACCCCTCCATTGGAACACTATCCTTACGTGTTTCAGGAAGAAAAACCCCCTGGTTTGCCTCCTGAACATGAATTTCAACGAGTACGGAAGAAGGTAGCTAAGTTTAATAATTTGGCTCACAAAAGAAGGAAGAAGATGGGTTTTCTGCCAGGTGATCTTGTTTGGATCTACCTAAAGAAGGACAAATTTAGATCCAAGAGGAAAGGAAATTTGGTTCCAAGAGTTGAAGGTCCCTTTAAGGTCATTGAGAAGGTGGGAGACAATGCAGACAAGTTGGATTTGTTGGATGGATATGGTGGTAGTGCAACCTTCAATGTAGTTGATTTGAAGCCATACAATTCTGGGGTAAAGCACCTTCCAAGATTGAGGTCAAAATTTTCTCAACTTTGGGGGGGGGGGGGGGGGCGGGATGACGGAAATCAGCCCTCGCAACCTCATTTGGTGCCAGCTTGCTCAGAGGTCATTCGTGAATCCCATATGGACCTTGATGATACTGAAGGTCATTCACCATATGCGAGGCCATCTTTGCTGTCTCAATGCCTCATAATTGACACCTCATCTTATTGCCTCCATATTGTCCAAGAATCGTTCATAATGTCCAAGCTTACATGGTCCAAAGGTCATTTGGGTTCCACAGAGCTATTTCAATCTAGGAATGTCTTGAGGACGTTTATCTGGAGCTGGTTGTTCTTTTCAACTGGGTTTGTGATTTTCTTCTCTTTGGATGTCAAGGACGTTTATTATTGAGCTTTCCTAAATACCAATGGTTGATCCAGTTGGAGGTCATTTGCCTTCTATGCAATCAAAAATATACGCATGAGGACCTCCATCTTGAGTATGCTGAGAATTTGGACGTCCAAGGACGTTCCCTACTGGAAGAAGACTATTTGCATCTTTTTGACTTCACTTCCTGTGTTGTTGAGGTCTTTCCAATTCAGTGAGGTGTTATCATTAAGGTCCTCTATAAAGACGTCAGTCTCGAGCTGTTGAGGTCCTTCTAGCTCCTGAGGTGAATATCCAGCCTTGCCACGTGAGGAATGATGTTACAATAAGAAAGCGTCATGTGTGATGTTTCTAGAGCTTTCCAATTCTTCTAGAAGCTTCATGAAGATGCCATGTGTGACACTTTTATTAGTTCTCATTACTATTGTTCTAGAAGCTTCATAAGTTACTTACATATTATCTATTTCTAATGTAATTAGTTTAATTAAGCATAATTAGGACGTTTTCTTTTGATCAAGAAACTCCTAATTAGCTTCAGCTGGATTTTATATATATCCCCTGTAATGTCATTCAGCAGAATATAGATTGTATGAGATTGATGAAATAGAATAGCCTTCGTGCTTTCTTTGTTTGTGAGTATCTAACAACTCTCAAATTCTACCTCAATACCTTGATTTGGCAATCAATTGGTGAATAGGTAGGACTTGATTTGATCCTTAGAAGGTGTGTCTGTAACTAAGGATTGGATTAAGGTTGCCCTTGTGAGAATCGGTCATGGTGTGTCTGTAGTGATCGATAATCACTTGTTTCTATCCTTCATTTTTCTGTGTTTTTGTTCCTTGGTGTCGATTGAACATTATGGGTTGTGTGTGTTGTTGAATTCGAGCAGATAAACCTCCTTGATGTTCTTCCTAAATCGAAATCCATTCGATTCTAGTTGGGATTCATCTATTTGCTGCTGCTTGAACCCAGTTTACCCTGCTGTTCTGGTTCAAATACGTGTCCTCTGTTTTATTTGATGTTTCTCAGCCTGTTGAGCAGAGGTCCTCTGGCTGGGATACATCATAGAAGGAATTTGGGCTTAATTGAGGCCTTTTAAGGAATCCCGAGCGATTTCCGAGCCAACCCGAGACCCGAGTCGAGAACGAAGCAAAACAGAGAAAAGTGTCGAACAGAAGATGGTCACACGCGAGTCAGAAAGTGACTCGCCCGTGACTATGTTATGGGCGCCAACACATCGGCAAGACAAGGTTAGGAGACAACCGAGCAGTGCACGGTCACGCCCGAGTTTGCTCATGTCGCGCCCGCGACGGATACCGGTCGCCCCCGCGACCGAATGCTTCACGACCGTGACGGTTGCTGAACAAGGGTAGGATGAAGCGGGGCAGACGGTGGTCACGCCCGTGACCAAGGATAACTCGCCCGTGACGCTTTGTTGAATGAAGAAATCTTGCCGCAACAATTGTTGCACCAGCGACGGATGACGGTTGCCAGAATGCCAACTCGCCCGAGTCAGGAAGTGACTCGCCCGAGTCAGGAAGTGACTCGCCCGAGTCAGGAAGTGACTTGCCCGAGTCACTCTGAAATCTGCGGACCTGATGCGCGTGTTGTGTGAATTATTTCTAGGGTTTGGGTTTTATTTTCCTTCTTCTATAAATACCCACATGTATTCAACACTTTTATTAAGTAGTCTAGGTAGTATTAGCTTAAAATTAGGTTAGATTAGGTTTATTGCTTTCCTTTATTTCCTTTAATCTCTCTTTAATTGTTCTTCAAGTTTTCTTTATTGTTCTTCAAGTTTTCTTCATTTCTCTTGCAATTTGTACTCAATCTCTTTCAAGCAAGTTTCCATTGAAGTTTTGACAAGATTTTTTTCTCTCTCTCTCTCTCTCTCTCTCTCTAATCTCCATTGATGTTTGATTTCAAAGCTTTCTAGGGTTAATCTCACCACAAATCCACTTTTAGTGGGAAGGAGGGTCAAGGGTTACCAATCTACTTTCTAGTGACAATTTGGGGATCCTTGGTAATCCAATCAACAATTTCTTGTTTGTTTGGGAGAAATTCAAGTGAATATTTAGTGCTTTGGTCATCAAAGGTATAATCTCTTGTTCCTAATTTCATTACTAGTTGTAGCTTTATTGCTTTCCTATTTCTTGCTTTAATTGCTTATTTGATTTGATGCTTATTTGATTTCTTGATAATCCATGTTTAGGTTAGTTTTATTGCTTTCATTTACATAATTTACCGCTTTCCGCAATTGAGAAAAAACCCGAACACAAACCGATTACCTTAATTATGCCTAACACCCATCCTCGTGGACCGACAACCCTAACTTATAAAAGCCACAAAAATTACAACCGAACAATATCTTAGTTGCCTCTGCTTCCTCAAAAAATGAAGTATCCTCAGGATTCCTCAAATATAATTCTTGGAATTTGATGATATCTACATAGTCCTACTATGACTTGGCATATATATCCCCATAAGCTGTCTTATGAGGTGTTGAAAGAGTGGCTTTCAGTAGCTTGAGTTTGATAGACAAAATATACATGGGATTGCCATCCACTTGTTGCTTCCAAGTCTCAGATACAATAGTCTTAAATCTAGGAGAATCAATCTACATATTACAGAACATAAAACGTTTTCTGTGAGTAGTAACTTTTGTATCCAAACTTATGACTAAAGGGGAATGGTCTGAGATTTCATGAGCTAATACAGAGTATGAAATGGAATTATATTTAATCAAATCCTCTAAATTGACAAGTACTCGATCAATACATGAGAGTATTTTCCTATTATGCCAAGTATACTTAAAACCAGTGGGATGAACCTCAAAAATCTGATGATCATTCAAAAACTGACGAAAATCGATAATCTCCTCTGCTGAAATCTCATTTCCACCAAACCTATCATCAAAGTTTAGAACATGATTGAAGTCACCTGCAATTATCCAAGGATCAACACAATTTCCAGCTAAATTTGCAAGATTCTCCCATAAGATTTTCCTTCTTCCAAGATCATTGTCTCCATAAACGCAAGTGACCAAGAAATAAGACTGACCCAACTGAAATTCTGCAATGAATAAATTGAGAGTGAATAACCAGAGGAGAAACAGACAAATTTCTTCTCTGTTCGGTCTCGTTCCGAGCCGATTTCTTCTCTTTTATAGGGTATTTTTGCTTGTCTTTAATAATTATTTTAGTAGTTTAATTATGTTTTTACTCTTTTAGTAGATTTTATAGCATTTTAATATTTTTGTTATTATTATTATTAAAATAAATCAAATATGTAAATATAAGAAATAAATAAATAATCCTAAATCCTATTTCTACCAAGCCCAATTCCATTCCCTCTTCCTCTTCTTAATCGGCCCAACCTGATTTCCATAAAACCAAGCCCAGCTCCAGAAACCCTAATAACCCGTTAACCCAAATACCCGAATACCCTAACCCACAAAACCGCCTCATCTACCGCCTAACCCATGTCCCTCTCCCTTTCAGCCGATTAAAACCAATTCCCCAAAAACCCTAAAACCCCAACTCATTTCCCCTTTCCTTTCTTTCCCGCTTCTTCATCCCTTTCTCTCTGTTTCTCTTTTTCTTTTCGCCCAGACCACCGAACACCACACTCCACCATAACCATTCCCATATCCATCTCTCTTCTCCTTCTCATATCCTTCTCTCATCTTTCTTCTCTTCTTCATCTCATCTCCATTCTCTTATCTCTTTCTCGCGATATTCTCACTCAATCACTCATTTTCTCTCATTGTTTTGTTGCAGATTCGGTTGAGAAGAACGCGCACACCACCATCGTCATCGTCTACCTCCTAACTGTCCAAGTTTATCTCCACCATCCATTTAGAAGAGAATCGACGGCTCGGATCTGAAAAGGAGGGACAAACTCGAGTATAAAAAGGGAAGAAGAGAGCCATTCGAAGGATCAATGGTTGATTTTGGGAGTGACGCCCTAAGAGCCTCCATTTAGGGTTCGTAATTTAGGGTTAGCTTTAGGTTTATTTTGTTTTGGAAATCATGTTATAAATTCTGTTTTTAAATGTTTTGTTTGGTTTCGAATTTTGTTCTGTCTGATTCAGGATTTGATTTGGTTTATTGTAATCAATTTGAATTTTTGTGTTCTGGTTTTGATGGGTTTTTTTATCCGGATTCGATTGGTGTTGGATTACTGTAATTCGTCTGGAATTTGCTCTATTCTTCTTCTTCCCTTTGTTTATGTCGATTCCCTCTGTTTCTCTCTGTTTCTTATTTTCTTTTCTTGCTTCGTTCCTTTCCCTTTTCTCTTCTTTAATTCTCGGTCAGTAGGTTTAGGGTTTGTTTGTGTTTTCCTTTTGGGTTCTGTCTTAATCTATTGTTAAGATTAGTTAGATGTTATTAGGGTTCTGTTTGAATGTTTTAATTAAGCTTTTATTAGGGTTACTCTTTAAGGTTTTGATTAAGGCCAGATTAGGTTTTATTAGGGTTTATGCAAGTAAAGTTTCTTAAGGTTATTGTAGTTTAGCTACAAAAACATCCAATCCAACTTTTAGTGTGGAGGAGGGCTAAGGGTAACAAATTTCAGTCTCAAGTGGGGATTTGGGGATTCTTCGTAAGTCAATTCACGATTTCTTGTTTGTTCGGGGGAAATCCAAGTAGATTGAAGATTAGTGAAGAAGTTAGTTTATCGATGGTATATTTTCTTACTTTATTTGATTTCATGCGTCTAATTGCTTTCTTAATTTCATGTTTTATTTCATGCTTTTATTGCTTTCCTTAATTCCATGTCTAGGTTAGTTTTATTGTTTTCCTTTACATAATTTATTGCTTTCCGCATTGAGAAAAACCCCTTTACACAAACCGATTACCTTAATCAAGTCTAACACCCATCCCTGTGGGCCGACAACCCTAACTTATAAAACCACCAAAAATTACAACCAAACAATGGCGTCGTTGCCGGGGATGGCGTTATTTGGTAGATTAGGCTATTGGTTTGTGTGTACATAGTTTATTGCTTTCTTGATTATACTAGAAAAAAATGTAGCAAAAAAATTGAATAAAAAAAGAGAGAAAAGAAAAGAAAAAAGTAGAAAAATAGAAAAAAGAGAGCTATGGATATTCCCCAATTCCCTCAATTTGAGCATGAAATATTTTGGAGGTATTTTGCTAGATTACGTGATTATCATGCTCAATGTGAATTGTATGACATTTTTTATGATACATTGAATTTGTTGGGAATTGTGAATGAGGGTGTGAATTATGAGACCCGAAACCTTTTAGAATATTATGGGTTTTCCGCTTTAGGAGAAGAAAAAGCATGGAAGTTACTTGAATGGTTGTGTAGGGATTCCTATGAGTTTCAACAACAAAGTGTTAGTCCTAGCTTCCAACCTCCTTATGCACCACCCTCCGGGACCGAAACTGAACAAACATGTGAATACCCCGTGTACGTTGATGATAAATCTTATAGTGAGGATTATGTGGAAAATTTTTGTGAATCTTCTCAATGTCCCAATAGCGAGTCTCTTCATCAGTGTTTTGTATGTCAAGCTTGCGGTCATTCATTTGCTGCTTGTCTTGAATACCCTGCTTTTAAGGCTTTTATGGATGGGTTTGATTCTGCTAAACTTGTATCAAATAATACTCGTGTGTGTGAAATAGATGATGAGGATGATGACTATTATAACCGACCATGCCTTGGACTACTTAATGATTCCTTAGCTCTAGCCCCACCTAGTAAGCATGAGCAACATGATGATTATGTGTGTGATGATGTAGAATTAGTTGAAAACGTGCTTGATGATGTACCATTGTCCAGACCATTGTTCATACCTTTGTGTGAAGAAAAGGTTGAGATTGATGAATGTCATGATGCTTGTGATGTAATTGAGCATGGTCTTGTTGAGAGTGAAATTGAATCTGTTGTGATTGAATGTGTGCTTGATACTGATTTATTCACTTTCATTGAGGATCATTGCATTAGTGAGGCATTAGCTACCCTTGTATGTGAGTTCATTTATGTGCATTCTTGTGATGATGAGCATAATTCTTTGCGGATTAATCATGATTGTTTGAATTTGGATTGTCACAATGTTGTTTTTGATGATGACATGCTTTATGAGTCATTCACTATGAGTTATGACTCGGAGCCTTCCAATTTCACTTTTGATGTTGTTTTGAATGATGCACCTTTATCTTTTGATGTTGATAGTTCTTCTAGTGAGTCTGAAATTGATTAAGATGAAGATGTGCTTGTGTGTGATGTTGGGAGTGTTATGATGTGGTCTAACCTTCTGTTTTCCTTATCACCTATTGATGATTATGATGATTGTTTAGATGAAAGTTGTGATTTAGAATTTGTGTTTGATGAAAATTACAGGGATATTGAGTGTGAATCATTGTTGACATCCAAATATTTGCATGAGTATGTTCAAGATTGTGTTGTATTGTTCCCTCCTGTTGATTTGTATACCCAATCTCCATTTACGAATCAATTGTAGGATCCTTTTATCATGTCTCACTTTACCGTGCCTAGAAAAGTCTTGTGTATTCATGCATTTCATCAGTTCTATGACTTTTCTAAGACATTTGATAAACTGTTAAGAGCACTAATGTTTGTTGATGTGTATTTGCGAGTGTGCTCTTACCTACACCATTCTGAGATGCATGAGAGGATGCATGACTTGTTACTCCGCGCGTTGAATGGTTCTGACTTGGTGCCTAATATCGTGAGGTGAGAAGGAATGAGCTTATTGATAAGAAGCCTTCTAGGTAATATCTTTTCTCACCTTCTTGTGTATATTTAGTGAGTCGGTTCTCTTTTCTTCGTTTATTTTCTTTTTTGTGTGTTTCTTTTTCTTTTATTTTGGGGTGCTTGCTTACCTACTTCTGTTTCCATTTTGAAGATACGACAACCTCTTTGTGTTGAAGTGGGTGGGTAGTTTGCATTTCGATTTTTTGAGTCTAAAAAAAAAAGAAAAAAAATAGTAAGAGTTGTTTTGTAAAGATTTTAGTTTGTTTTCTTAGTTCTTAGTCCCTAGTGTCTTGTATAGTTTGTTTTTCCTTTTTTTTATCTTGGATGTGAACCATCACACATAGTATGCTTTTCTTGTTTATTCCTAACCTATTGTGTGATATTCCTTGGATCGTGGATGGGGTATGCTTTTATTGAAGACCTCGAGGTAACCTCTTTCCATCTTCTCTTTGAGTGTATATATTCTTGATCCATGTTGCATGCTCGATTCTCCTTTTTGGTGGCGAACCCCTTGAATGTGAATGTTGGGATTATTTTGTTGTAGGAGTCGTGTGGGCTCGGGTCGCCACCATTTTTTTTGTTATGTGTTTGTATAAATTTTTTTCTTGGTTTTCTACCTTGCTTGTGACACCCTACTCATGATGGAGACATTGTGATGTCTTGTTTTGGAGTTGGGGGTGCTATTTTCCATTTGTCATGGGTAGACCACCTAGTTGTTGAGTCTTTTGTTTTAGTTTTTCTTAGTTTCTGTCTAAAAGTTTGAAAAATGTTTGTGTGAAAAAGGGGAGAAATGTTGTGAAAAACCCAAAAGTTTCTTTTTCTTTTTGAAGATGTTTTCGTTCACAATTGTGTAGATAGTTGTCTAATCAGTTGATTCAAGCAGTTAGAAGCGGCTGGTATGAATAATCATAGGCCTTAGGAAGGATTTTTGCCATGACTTATCTAAATTAGACCTCTACATGGAATGGGAAAGCGGATTCCTCAAATCTTACACGCTTTGACTGTGTCTTCTTACTTAAGTTAGATGGTTTTAGTTGTTCAATTGCTTAAGCTCTTAATTAATGCATTAAATAATTATTGTCGGGCCTACCTTCATGGGTTGGTTTGGGTGGGTCGGCACCCTATGCCCCTTAAGTGCAATGACTCACGTATGGAGAAACCCAGCAGGGAGGGTAACCCTTTGCGAAGGCCGGTGCTTAAATCCAGCAAAACCCGACACCGACGCTCTAAAATACACAAAACGGATTGAGTGGAAAGAAAAGAGCGTAGGTTTTGAAAAAGAAAGAGAAGAGCGAAGCAAGAAAAAGAAAAAAAGAGTTGAGCAAAAGAATGGTCAGAAAGAGCAAGAAAAAGAAGAAAAAGAAAGAAAAGATAGGTTGAAAGTAAAACCAAGAGTGAAGTAGGATAGATAATCCCGAGCTTGAGCATGAGAACAACTGTGATTGTCTGGTTTAGGATAGGAAGGACCGACTAGAGCCCACTTGCACATATGCACGAGGTGTTTTGCTCATCAGGAAGTGTTCTGGTTCAAAATCTCAAAGATTGGCAGTTTTCCAACCTTCGTGTCTTAATTTGTTTATACTTGTTTCTTCCAATTGATTGTTGAGGCGGGTTGGGGAACTAGGTGCATGATTGGGGACGGGAATATTTTCTTTGCTTTTGTTTTGTTTCATTTTTCGGTTTTCACTTCTTTTTCTTTCCCCTTTTCTTTTCTTGTGGCTTTTGTGGGTATAGTTGCTATAAACCCTCACGAGACCTACCTCGTCCACCCGGGCTACCGGGGGGTTTAAAGGGCTTGATGCATGTGTTAAATGCATCCGCGATTCCTGCGAAAGTGAGTTAGGGTTTTTAGTTTTTCTTTTTAGTCCTTTTCTTTGTTTTTAGTTTGCTCGGGGCGAGCAAACCCTTGTGTTGGAGTGTTGTTCGGTCTCGTTCCGAGCCGATTTCTTCTCTTTTATAGGGTATTTTTGCTTGTCTTTAATAATTATTTTAGTAGTTTTATTATGTTTTTACTCTTTTATTAGATTTTATAGCATTTTAATATTTTTGTTATTATTATTATTAAAATAAATCAAATATGTAAATATTCGAAATAAATAAATAATCCTAAATCCTATTTGTACCAAGCCCAATTCCATTCCCTCTTCCTCTTCTTAATCGGCCCAACCTGATTTCCATAAAACAAAGCCCAGCTCCAGAAACCCTAATAACCCGTTAACCCAAATACCCGAATACCCTAACCCACAAATCCGCCCCATTTACCCACCTAACCCATGTCCCTCTCTCTTTCAGCCGATTAAAACCAATTCCCCCAAAAACCCTAAAACCCCAACTCATTTCCCCTTTCCTTTCTTTCCCGTTTCTTCATCCCTTTCTCTCTGTTTCTCTTTCTCTTTTCGCCCAGAGCACCGAACACCACACTCCACCATAACCATTCCCATATCCATCTCTCTTCTCTTTCTCATCTCCTTCTCTCATCTTTCTTCTCTTCTTCATCTCATCTCCATTCTCTTATCTCTTTCTCGCAATATTCTCACTCAATCACTCATTTTCTGTCATTGTTTTGTTGCAGATTCGGTTGAGAAGAACGCGGACACCACCATCGTCATCATCTACCTCCTAACTGTCCAAGTTTATCTCCACCATCCATTTAGAAGAGAATTGACGGCTCGGATCTGTAAAGGAGAGACGAACTCGAGTATAAAAAGGGAAGAAGAGAGCCATTCGAAGGATCAATGGTTGATTTTGGGAGTGACGCCCCAAGAGCCTCCATTTAGGGTTCGTAATTTAGGGTTAGCTTTAGGTTTATTTTGTTTTGCAAATCATGTTATAAATTTTGTCTTTTAAATGTTTTGTTTGGTTTTGAATTTTGTTCTGTTTGATTCCGGATTTGATTTGGTTTATTGTAATCAATTTGAATTTTTGTTTTCTGGTTTTGATGGGTTTTTTATCCGGATTCGATTAGTGTTGGATTACTGTAATTCGTCTAGAATTTGCTCTGCTCTTCTTCTTCCCTTTGTTTATGTCGATTCCCTCTGTTTCTCTCTGTTTCTTATTTTCTTTTTTTACTTCGTTCCTTTCCCTTTTCTCTTCTTTAATTCTCGGTCTGTAGGTTTAGGGTTTGGTTGTGTTTTCCTTGTGGGTTCTATCTTAATCTATTATTAAGTTTAGTTAGATGTTATTAGGGTTCTGTTTGAATGTTTTAATTATGCTTTTATTAAGGTTACTCTTTAAGGTTTTGATTAAGGCCAGATTAGGTTTTATTAGGGTTTATGCAAGTAAAGTTTCTTAAGGTTATTGTAGTTTAGCCACAAAAACATCCAATCCAACTTTTAGTGAGGAGGAAGGCTAAGGGTAACAAATTTCACTCTCAAGTGGGGATTTGGGGATTCTTCGTAAGTCAATTCACGATTTCTTGTTTGTTCCGGGGAAATCCAAGTAGATTGAAGATTAGTGAAGAAGTTAGTTTATCGATGGTATAATTTCTTAC
The DNA here is from genome assembly GCA_029582165.1 of Portulaca oleracea. NCBI lineage: Eukaryota > Viridiplantae > Streptophyta > Magnoliopsida > Caryophyllales > Portulacaceae > Portulaca > Portulaca oleracea. The sequence goes on along the minus strand of CM055885.1, from coordinate 4,938,172 downwards.
TTTATTTGATTTCATGCGTCTAATTGCTTTCTTAATTTCATGTTTTATTTCATGCTTTTATTGCTTTCCTTAATTCCATGTCTAGGTTAGTTTTATTGTTTTCCTTTACATAATTTATTGCTTTCCGCATTGAGAAAAACCCCTTTACACAAACCGATTACCTTAATCAAGTCTAACACCCATCCCTGTGGGCCGACAACCCTAACTTATAAAACCACCAAAAATTACAACCAAACAATGGCGTCGTTGCTGGGGATGGCGTTATTTGGTAGATTAGGCTATTGGTTTGTGTGTACATAGTTTATTGCTTTCTTGATTATACTAGAAAAAAATGTAGCAAAAAAATTGAATAAAAAAAAGAGAGAAAAGAAATTAATGAAGTAGAAAAATAGAAAAAAGAGAGCTATGGATATTCCCCAATTCCCTCAATTTGAGCATGAAATATTTTGGAGGTATTTTGCTAGATTACGTGATTATCATGCTTAATGTGAATTGTATGACATTTTTTATGATACATTGAATTTGTTGGGAATTGTGAATGAGGGTGTGAATTATGAGACCCGAAACCTTTTAGAATATTATGGGTTTTCCGCTTTAGGAGAAGAAAAAGCATGGAAGTTACTTGAATGGTTGTGTAGGGATTCCTATGAGTTTCAACAACAAAGTGTTAGTCCTAGCTTCCAACCTCCTTATGCACCACCCTCCGGGACCGAAACTGAACAAACATGTGAATACCCCGTGTACGTTGATGATAAATCTTATAGTGAGGATTATGTGGAAAATTTTTGTGAATCTTCTCAGTGTCCCAATAGCGAGTCTCTTCATCAGTGTTTTGTATGTCAAGCTTGGGGTCATTCATTTGCTGCTTGTCTTGAATACCCTGCTTTTAAGGCTTTTATGGATGGGTTTGATTCTGCTAAACTTGTATCAAATAATACTCGTGTGTGTGAAATAGATGATGAGGATGATGACTATTGTAACCGACCATGCCTTGGACTACTTAATGATTCCTTAGCTTTAGCCCCACCTAGTAAGCATGAGCAACATGATGATTATGTGTGTGATGATGTAGAATTAGTTGAAAACGTGCTTGATGATGTACCGATTTCCACACCATTGTTCATACCTTTGTGTGAAGAAAAGGTTGAGATTGATGAATGTCATGATGCTTGTGATGTAATTGAGCATGGTCTTGTTGAGAGTGAAATTGAATCTGTTGTGATTGAATGTGTGCTTGATACTGATTTGTTCACTTTCATTGAGGATCATTGCATTAGTGAGGCATTAGCTACCCTTGTATGTGAGTTCATTTATGTGCATTCTTGTGATGATGAGCATAATTCTTTGCGGATTGATCATGATTGTTTGAATTTGGATTGTCACAATGTTGTTTTTGATGATGACATGCTTTATGAGTCATTCACTATGAGTTATGACCCGGAGCCTTCCACTTTCACTTTTGATGTTGTTTTGAATGATGCACCTTTATCTTTTGATGTTGATAGTTCTTCTAGTGAGTCTGAAATTGATGAAGATGAAGATGTGCTTGTGTGTGATGTTGGGAGTGTTATGATGTGGTCTAACCTTCTGTTTTCCTTATCACCTATTGATGATTATGATGATTGTTTAGATGAAAGTTGTGATTTAGAATTTGTGTTTGATGAAAATTGTATGGATATTGAGTGTGAATCATTGTTGACATCCAAATATTTGCATGAGTATGTTCAAGATTGTGTTGTATTGTTCCCTCCTGTTGATTTGTATACCCAATCTCCATTTACGAATCAATGGTAGGATCCTTTTATCATGTCTCACTTTACCGTGCCTAGAAAAGTCTTGTGTATTCATGCATTTCGTCAGTTCTATGACTTTTCTAAGACATTTGATAAACTGTTAAGAGCACTAATGTTTGTTGATGTGTATTTGCGAGTGTGCTCTTACCTACACCATTCTGAGATGCATGAGAGGATGCATGACTTGTTACTCCGCGCGTTGAATGGTTCTGACTTGGTGCCTAATATCGTGAGGTGAGAAGGAATGAGCTTATTGATAAGAAGCCTTCTAGGTAATATCTTTCCTCACCTTCTTGTGTATATTTAGTGAGTCGGTTCTCTTTTCTTCGTTTATTTTCTTTTTTGTGTGTTTCTTTTTCTTTTATTTTGGGGTGCTTGCTTACTTACTTCTGTTTCCATTTTGAAGATACGACAACCTCTTTGTGTTGAAGTGGGAGGGTAGTTTGCATTTCGGTTTTTTGAGTCTAAAAAAAAAGAAAAAAATTAGTAAGAGTTGTTTTGTAAATATTTTAGTTTGTTTTCTTAGTTCTTAGTCCCTAGTGTCTTGTATAGTTTGTTTTTCCTTTTTTTATCTTGGATGTGAACCATCACAAATAGTATGCTTTTCTTGTTTATTCCTAACCTATTGTGTGATATTCCTTGGATCGTGGATGGGGTATGCTTTTATTGAAGACCTCGAGGTAACCTCTTTCCATCTTCTCTTTGAGTGTATATATTCTTGATCCATGTTGCATGCTCGATTCTCCTTTTTGGTGGCGAACCCCTTGAATGTGAATGTTGGGATTATTTTGTTGTTGGAGTCGTGTGGGCTCGGGTCGCCACCATTTTTTTTTTGTTATGTGTTTGTATATATTTTTTTCTTGGTTTTCTACCTTGCTTGTGACACCCTACTCATGATGGAGACATTGTGATGTCTTGTGTTGGAGTTGGGGGTGCTATTTTCCATTTGTCATGGATAGACCACCTAGTTGTTGAGTCTTTTGTTTTAGTTTTTCTTAGTTTGTGTCTAAAAGTTTGAAAAATGTTTGTGTGAAAAAGGGGAGAAATGTTGTGAAAAACCCAAAAGTTTCTTTTTCTTTTTGAAGATGTTTTCGTTCAGAATTGTGTAGATAGTTGTCTAATCAGTTGATTCAAGCAGTTGAAGCGGCTGGTATGAATAATCATAGGCCTTAGGAAGGATTTTTGCCATGACTTATCTCAATTAAACCTCTACATGGAATGGGAAAGTGGATTCCTCAAATCTTACACGCTTTGACTGTGTCTTCTTACTTAAGTTAGATGGTTTTAGTTGTTCAATTGCTTAAGCTCTTAATTAATGCATTAAATAATTATTGTCGGGCCTACCTTCATGGGTTGGTTTGGGTGGATCGGCACCCTATGCCCCTTAAGTGCAATGACTCACGTATGGAGAAACCCAGCAGGGAGGGTAACCCTTTGCGAAGGCCGGTGCTTAAATCCCGCAAAACCCGACACCGACGCTCTAAAATACACAAAACGGATTGAGTGGAAAGAAAAGAGCGTAGGTTTTGAAAAAGAAAGAAAAGAGCGAAGCAAGGAAAAGGAAAAAAGAGTTTAGCAAAAGAATGGTCAGAAAGAGCAAGAAAAAGCAGAAAAAGAAAGAAAAGAGCGAAGTAAGAAAAAGAAAGAAAAGAGAGGTTGAAAGAAAAACCAAGAGTGAAGTAGGATAGATAATCCTGAGCTTGAGCATGAGAACAACTGTGATTGTCTGGTTTAGGATAGGAAGGACCGACTAGAGCCCACTTGCACATATGCACGAGGTGTTTTGCTCATCAGGAAGTGTTCTGGTTCAAAATCTCAAAGATTGGCAGTTTTCCAACCTTCGTGTCTTAATTTGTTTATACTTGTTTCTTCCACTTGATTGTTGAGGCGGGTTGGGGAACTAGGTGCATGATTGGGGACGGGAATATTTTCTTTGCTTTTGTTTTGTTTCATTTTTCAGTTTTCACTTCTTTTTCTTTCCCCTTTTCTTTTCTTGTGGCTTTTGTGGGTATAGTTGCTATAAACCCTCACGAGACCTACCTCGTCCACCCGGGCTACCGGGGGGTTTAAAGGGCTTGATGCATTTGCTAAATGCATCCGCGATTCCTGCGAAAGTGAGTTATGGTTTTTAGTTTTTCTTTTTAGTCCTTTTCTTTGTTTTTAGTTTGCTCGGGGGGAGCAAACCCTTGTGTTGGAGTGTTGTTCGGTCTCGTTCCGAGCCGATTTCTTCTCTTTTATAGGGTATTTTTGCTTGTCTTTAATAATTATTTTAGTAGTTTTATTATGTTTTTACTCTTTTATTAGATTTTATAGCATTTTAATATTTTTGTTATTATTATTATTAAAATAAATCAAATATGTAAATATTCGAAATAAATAAATAATCCTAAATCCTATTTGTACCAAGCCCAATTCCATTCCCTCTTCCTCTTCTTAATCGGCCCAACCTGATTTCCATAAAACAAAGCCCAGCTCCAGAAACCCTAATAACCCGTTAACCCAAATACCCGAATACCCTAACCCACAAATCCGCCCCATCTACCCGCCTAACCCATTTCCCTCTCTCTTTCAGCCGATTAAAACCAATTCCCCCAAAAACCCTAAAACCCCAACTCATTTCCCCTTTCCTTTCTTTCCCGTTTCTTCATCCCTTTCTCTCTGTTTCTCTTTCTCTTTTCGCCCAGAGCACCGAAAACCACACTCCACCATAACCATTCCCATATCCATCTCTTTTCTCTTTCTCATCTCCTTCTCTCGTCTTTCTTCTCTGCTTCATCTCATCTCCATTCTCTTATCTCTTTCTCGCGATATTCTCACTCAATCACTCATTTTCTCTCATTGTTTTGTTGCAGATTCGGTTGAGAAGAACGCGGACACCACCATCGTAATCATCTACCTCCTAACTGTCCAAGTTTATCTCCACCATCCATTTAGAAGAGAATCGACGGCTCGGATCTGAAAAGGAGAGACGAACTCGAGTATAAAAAGGGAAGAAGAGAGCCATTCGAAGGATCAATGGTTGATTTTGGGAGTGACGCCCCAAGAGCCTCCATTTAGGGTTCGTAATTTAGGGTTAGCTTTAGGTTTATTTTGTTTTGCAAATCATGTTATAAATTTTGTCTTTTAAATGTTTTGTTTGGTTTTGAATTTTGTTCTGTTTGATTCAGGATTTGATTTGGTTTATTGTAATCAATTTGAATTTTTGTTTTCTGGTTTTGATGGGTTTTTTATCCGGATTCGATTGGTGTTGGATTACTGTAATTCGTCTAGAATTTGCTCTGCTCTTCTTCTTCCCTTTGTTTATGTCGAATCCCTCTGTTTCTCTCTGTTTCTTATTTTCTTTTCTTGCTTCGTTCCTTTCCCTTTTCTCTTCTTTAATTCTCGGTCAGTAGGTTTAGGGTTTGGTTGTGTTTTCCTTTTGGGTTCTGTCTTAATCTATTATTAAGTTTAGTTAGATGTTATTAGTGTTATGTTTGAATGTTTTAATTAAGGTTTTATTAAGGTTACTCTTTAAGGTTTTGATTAAGGCCAGATTAGGTTTTATTGGGGTTTATGCAAGTAAAGTTTCTTAAGGTTATTGTAGTTTACCCACAAAAACATCCAATCCAACTTTTAGTGAGGAGGAGGGCTAAGGGTAACAAATTTCACTCTCAAGTGGGGATTTGGGGATTCTTCGTAAGTCAATTCACGATTTCTTGTTTGTTCGGGGGAAATCCAAGTAGATTGAAGATTAGTGAAGAAGTTAGTTTATCGATGGTATATTTTCTTACTTTATTTGATTTCATGCGTCTAATTGCTTTCTTAATTTCATGTTTTATTTCATGCTTTTATTGCTTTCCTTAATTCCATGTCTAGGTTAGTTTTATTGTTTTCCTTTACATAATTTATTGCTTTCCGCATTGAGAAAAACCCCTTTACACAAACCGATTACCTTAATCAAGTCTAACACCCATCCTCATGGGTACAACCCTAACTTATAAAACCACCAAAAATTACAACCAAACAATGGCGTCGTTGCCGGGGATGGCGTTATTTGGTAGATTTGGCTATTGGTTTGTGTGTACATAGTTTATTGCTTTCTTGATTATACTAGAAAAAAATGTAGCAAAAAAATTGAATAAAAAAAAGAGAGAAAAGAAAAGAAAAAAGTAGAAAAATAGAAAAAAGAGAGCTATGGATATTCCCCAATTCCCTCAATTTGAGCATGAAATATTTTGGAGGTATTTTGCTAGATTACGTGATTATCATGCTCAATGTGAATTGTATGACATTTTTTATGATACATTGAATTTGTTGGGAATTGTGAATGAGGGTGTGAATTATGAGACCCGAAACCTTTTAGAATATTATGGGTTTTCCGCTTTAGGAGAAGAAAAAGCATGGAAGTTACTTGAATGGTTGTGTAGGGATTCCTATGAGTTTCAACAACAAAGTGTTAGTCCTAGCTTCCAACCTCCTTATGCACCACCCTCGGGAATCGAACAAACATGTGAATACCCCGTGTACGTTGATGATAAATCTTATAGTGAGGATTATGTGGAAAATTTTTGTGAATCTTCTCAGTGTCCCAATAGCGAGTCTCTTCATCAGTGTTTTGTATGTCAAGCTTGGGGTCATTCATTTGCTGCTTGTCTTGAATACCCTGCTTTTAAGGCTTTTATGGATGGGTTTGATTCTGCTAAACTTGTATCAAATGATACTCGTGTGTGTGAAATAGATGATGAGGATGATGACTATTATAACCGACCATGCCTTGGACTACTTAATGATTCCTTAGCTCTAGCCCCACCTAGTAAGCATGAGCAACATGATGATTATGTGTGTGATGATGTAGAATTAGTTGAAAACGTGCTTGATGATGTACCATTGTCCACACCATTGTTCATACCTTTGTGTGAAGAAAAGGTTGAGATTGATGAATGTCATGATGCTTGTGATGTAATTGAGCATGGTCTTGTTGAGAGTGAAATTGAATCTGTTGTGATTGAATGTGTGCTTGATACTGATTTGTTCACTTTCATTGAGGATCATTGCATTAGTGAGGCATTAGCTACCCTTGTATGTGAGTTCATTTATGTGCATTCTTGTGATGATGAGCATAATTCTTTGCGGATTGATCATGATTGTTTGAATTTGGATTGTCACAATGTTGTTTTTGATGATGACATGCTTTATGAGTCATTCACTATGAGTTATGACCCGGAGCCTTTCACTTTCACTTTTGATGTTGTTTTGAATGATGCACCTTTATCTTTTGATGTTGATAGTTTTTCTAGTGAGTCTGAAATTGATGAAGATGAAGATGTGCTTGTGTGTGATGTTGGGAGTGTTATGATGTGGTCTAACCTTCTGTTTTCCTTATCACCTATTGATGATTATGATGATTGTTTAGATGAAAGTTGTGATTTAGAATTTGTGTTTGATGAAAATTGCATGGATATTGAGTGTGAATCATTGTTGACATCCAAATATTTGCATGAGTATGTTCAAGATTGTGTTGTATTGTTCCCTCCTGTTGATTTGTATACCCAATCTCCATTTACGAATCAATTGTAGGATCCTTTTATCATGTCTCACTTTACCGTGCCTAGAAAAGTCTTGTGTATTCATGCATTTCGTCAGTTCTATGACTTTTCTAAGACATTTGATAAACTGTTAAGAGCACTAATGTTTGTTGATGTGTATTTGCGAGTGTGCTCTTACCTACACCATTCTGAGATGCATGAGAGGATGCATGACTTGTTACTCCGCGCGTTGAATGGTTCTGACTTGGTGCCTAACATCGTGAGGTGAGAAGGAATGAGCTTATTGATAAGAAGCCTTCTAGGTAATATCTTTCCTCACCTTCTTGTGTATATTTAGTGAGTCGGTTCTCTTTTCTTCGTTTATTTTCTTTTTTGTGTGTTTCTTTTTCTTTTATTTTGGGGTGCTTGCTTACTTACTTCTGTTTCCATTTTGAAGATACGACAACCTCTTTGTGTTAAAGTGGGAGGGTAGTTTGCATTTCGGTTTTTTGAGTCTAAAAAAAAAGAAAAAAAATAGTAAGAGTTGTTTTGTAAATATTTTAGTTTGTTTTCTTAGTTCTTAGTCCCTAGTGTCTTGTATAGTTTGTTTTTCCTTTTTTTATCTTGGATGTGAACCATCACAAATAGTATGCTTTTCTTGTTTATTCCTAACCTATTGTGTGATATTCCTTGGATCGTGGATGGGGTATGCTTTTATTGAAGACCTCGAGGTAACCTCTTTCCATCTTCTCTTTGAGTGTATATATTCTTGATCCATGTTGCATGCTCGATTCTCCTTTTTGGTGGCGAACCCCTTGAATGTGAATGTTGGGATTATTTTGTTGTTGGAGTCGTGTGGGCTCGGGTCGCCACCATTTTTTTTTGTTATGTGTTTGTATATATTTTTTTCTTGGTTTTCTACCTTGCTTGTGACACCCTACTCATGATGGAGACATTGTGATGTCTTGTGTTGGAGTTGGGGGTGCTATTTTCCATTTGTCATGGGTAGACCACCTAGTTGTTGTGTCTTTTGTTTTAGTTTTTCTTAGTTTGTGTCTAAAAGTTTGAAAAATGTTTGTGTGAAATAGGGGAGAAATGTTGTGAAAAACCCAAAAGTTTCTTTTTCTTTTTGAAGATGTTTTCGTTCACAATTGTGTAGATAGTTGTCTAATCCGTTGATTCAAGCAGTTAGAAGCGGCTGGTATGAATAATCATAGGCCTTAGGAAGGATTTTTGCCATGACTTATCTCAATTAGACCTCTACATGAAATGGGAAAGCGGATTCCACAAATCTTACACGCTTTGACTGTGTCTTCTTACTTAAGTTAGATGGTTTTAGTTGTTCAATTGCTTAAGCTCTTAATTAATGCATTAAATAATTATTGTCGGGCCTACCTTCATGGGTTGGTTTGGGTGGATCGGCACCCTATGCCCCTTAAGTGCAATGACTCACGTATGGAGAAACCCAGCAGGGAGGGTAACCCTTTGCGAAGGCCGGTGCTTAAATCCCGCAAAACCCGACACCGACGCTCTAAAATACACAAAACGGATTGAGTGGAAAGAAAAGAGCGTAGGTTTTGAAAAAGAAAGAGAAGAGCGAAGCAAGAAAAAGAAAAAAAGAGTTGAGCAAAAGAATGGTCAGAAAGAGCAAGAAAAAGAAGAAAAAGAAAGAAAAGAGCGAAGTAAGAAAAAGAAAGAAAAGATAGGTTGAAAGAAAAACCAAGAGTGAAGTAGGATAGATAATCCCGAGCTTGAGCATGAGAACAACTGTGATTGTCTGGTTTAGGATAGGAAGGACCGACTAGAGCCCACTTGCACATATGCACGAGGTGTTTTGCTCATCAGGAAGTGTTCTGGTTCAAAATCTCAAAGATTGGCAGTTTTCCAACCTTCGTGTCTTAATTTGTTTATACTTGTTTCTTCCAATTGTTTGTTGAGGCGGGTTGGGGAACTCAGTGCATGATTGGGGACGGGAATATTTTCTTTGCTTTTGTTTCGTTTCATTTTTCGGTTTTCACTTCTTTTTCTTTCCCCTTTTCTTTTCTTGTGGCTTTTGTGGGTATAGTTGCTATAAACCCTCACGAGACCTACCTCGTCCACCCGGGCTACCGGGGGGTTTAAAGGGCTTGATGCATGTGCTAAATGCATCCGCTATTCTTTTCGGTTTTCACTTCTTTTTCTTTCCCCTTTTCTTTGTTTTTAGTTTGCTCGGGGCGAGCAAACCCTTGTGTTGGAGTGTTGTTCGGTCTCGTTCCGAGCCGATTTCTTCTCTTTTATAGGGTATTTTTGCTTGTCTTTAATAATTATTTTAATAGTTTTATTATGTTTTTACTCTTTTATTAGATTTTATAGCATTTTAATATTTTTGTTATTATTATTATTAAAATAAATCAAATATGTAAATATTCGAAATAAATAAATAATCCTAAATCCTATTTGTACCAAGCCCAATTCCATTCCCTCTTCCTCTTCTTAATCGGCCCAACCTGATTTCCATAAAACAAAGCCCAGCTCCAGAAACCCTAATAACCCGTTAACCCAAATACCCGAATACCCTAACCCACAAATCCGCCCCATCTACCCGCCTAACCCATGTCCATCTCTCTTTCAGCCGATTAAAACCAATTCCCCCAAAAACCCTAAAACCCCAACTCATTTCCCCTTTCCTTTCTTTCCCGTTTCTTCATCCCTTTCTCTCTGTTTCTCTTTCTCTTTTCGCCCAAACCACCGAACACCACACTCCACCATAACCATTCCCATATCCATCTCTCTTCTCTTTCTCATCTCCTTCTCTCATCTTTCTTCTCTTCTTCATCTCATCTCCATTCTCTTATCTCGTTCTCGCGATATTCTCACTCAATCACTCATTTTCTCTCATTGTTTTGTTGCAGATTCGGTTGAGAAGAACGCGGACACCACCAACGTCATCATCTACCTCCTAACTGTCCAAGTTTATCTCCACCATCCATTTAGAAGAGAATCGACGGCTCGGATCTGAAAAGGAGAGACGAACTCGAGTATAAAAAGGGAAGAAGAGAGCCATTCGAAGGATCAATGGTTGATTTTGGGAGTGACGCCCCAAGAGCCTCCATTTAGGGTTCGTAACTTATGGTTAGCTTTAGGTTTATTTTGTTTTGCAAATCATGTTATAAATTTTGTCTTTTAAATGTTTTGTTTTGTTTTGAATTTTGTTCTGTTTGATTCATGATTTTATTTGGTTTATTGTAATCAATTTGAATTTTTGGTTTTTCTTGTTTTGATGGGTTTTTTATCCGGATTCGATTGGTGTTGGATTACTGTAATTCGTCTAGAATTTGCTCTGCTCTTCTTCTTCCCTTTGTTTATGTCGATTCCCTCTGTTTCCCTCTGTTTCTTATTTTCTTTTCTTGCTTCGTTCCTTTCCCTTTTCTCTTCTTTAATTCTCGGTCAGTAGGTTTAGGGTTTGGTTGTGTTTTCCTTTTGGGTTCTGTCTTAATCTATTATTAAGTTTAGTTAGATGTTATTAGGGTTCTGTTTGAATGTTTTAATTAAGCTTTTATTAAGGTTACTCTTTAAGGTTTTGATTAAGGCCAGATTAGGTTTTATTGGGGTTTATGCAAGTAAAGTTTCTTAATGTTATTGTAGTTTAGCCACAAAAACATCCAATCCAACTTTTAGTGAGGAGGAGGGCTAAGGGTAACAAATTCCACTCTCAAGTGGGGATTTGGGGATTCTTAGTAATCCAATTCACGATTTCTTGTTTGTTCGGGGGAAATCCAAGTAGATTGAAGATTAGTGAAGAAGTTACTTTATTTGATTTCATGCGTCTAATTGCTTTCTAAATTTCATGTTTTATTTCATGCTTTTATTGCTTTCCTTAATTCCATGTCTAGGTTAGTTTTATTGTTTTCCTTTACATAATTTATTGCTTTCCGCATTGAGAAAAACCCCTTTACACAAACCGATTACCTTAATCAAGTCTAACACCCATCCCTGTGGACTGACAACCCTAACTTATAAAACTACCAAAAATTACAACCGAACACTCCATAACACCCATATTCTTCTTCGAGCATCCATATAACCATTATGAATTAGATTTCAACCAGCATAGAAAGATTCTTTGATTTTTTTTAAACATATCCAAAGAGACTTTTGTTTCCATAAGTCCAACAAGATCAAATTTATTCATCATAAGGAAGTGTTTCAATCCTTGTTGTTTCTTAGGGCCATTCAGACCCCTTATATTCCATGATATAAATTTTTCCATGATCACCAATAGATATGGTACAAGGAAGGTTTCCAATCTCAACCATTCCAAGTTCAGAAATGGGAGATAGGGAAATAGGCACTGACCCTACAACAATATTAGGAACTATTGGAGTGTCAAGCCTGGTCTTCCCTCTTTTAGGTACCAAAGCAGAGTTTACAGCTGATTCCTTCACCAATTTATCAACTGTATCAACTTCCATTGTCAACTCTTGATAAGAAGACTTTTGTCTCCATTGTTGTTTACCTTCCTTTCTTCTACAAGCGTCAGCACGATGGCGAAACATCTTGCATTCTGCACATCTAACTGGTCGCCATTAATAATCCACCTTTTGAGAGTAAAGGAACTCCTCATCATCAATTAAAGGCACACAATCTGGAAATTGTTAATCCAACTTCATCTTTACTAGAATCCTAGCAAAACACATTATTGATTTCTCCCTTGTTACTGAATCTGCCATTAGAGATTCACCAAGTAAGTTACCAATCTTTCTTAAAGCTTCCTTGCTCCGAAACCTCCAATCTAATCCAGGTAGTCTAATCCAGATAGGAACCGAGAAATCATCTTCAGGCTTAACCGAATCACCCAACATCAATGCCTTCATTAGGTTTTCTATCAAAATAAACCAAATGACGCCCCAAAACTCTATCTTTTTCAGCCATCGATTTAAACTTGAATATGAATGTACCTTCAGGTTTCCAAACAATCTTATCCAAACCCTCATTACCCCATATTCTTCGAGCAAACAATTCCATTATAGATAAAGGAGGACGAGCTCCCAAAATATAACCAATTATCGAAGGTGACCAAAAGGTTACCTCCGATTCAATATATTTTTGTGACAGTTGATGAGTCTTGATACCATCGACTTCCAAAGGAGGTACATACATCAATTGCATTCATTCCAGAATAATCTCAGAGCTACAGTTTCCACTTACACTATCACACTCCTCAAATGACTAATCGGCATCCTGAGAATCTTCAAAACCCAATGTTCTGATTGGAGATGATAAAGAAACTTCCCTCTCTTGATTAATAACCGAATCAGTTTTGGTATCAAAATCATCCGCACCATGTTCAGAATTTGAAATTGAGACCTTCGAAGCAGATACATCAATGGAGGTCTTTGATTTCTTCCCAGATTTTGCGGCCTTTTTCTTCTTTCCCTGCGATCGCCCCATAGAACAGTTCTCTAGGGCTTTTTCATTTATATATATTCCTAAGAAAACATATATATATATATATATATATATATATATATATATATATATATATATATATATATATATATATATATATATATAAGAAAATCTTAAAGAACTTCCATTAACAAAATCGAGTACAAGATACTTGGGCATACCCAAGGGCCAACAATGAAATCACACCCAAGATCAAAATCCACCTAAACATCTACCAAAATGAAACAAACCAATACATAGTACCAAACCTGAGACAAGTATAATCTCAACAAAATGTCAGATTTAATGAAATGAGAAAACATCCAAGTAAGAATGCATAGTGTTTTGATGCACTCTTCTATTTCTTTCTCCCCATATGTGATACGCAATAGAGGCAAAAGCAATCTTCTTGTGCCACCAAGCAAAGTCAGCACTATCCAAGTTGTTCAAGCTCCAATCTCAATTTGGATCAACACCACTAAATATGATTATCCACCAGTTGGGAGAATTCACAGTCAAATAAAACATGTTCATTAGATTCACAATTCCTGTTGCACAAAAAGCAACAATTAGCCAACTACAGACTAAATCTTTGTAACCTATCCATTGTGGGTAGCCTTTTTTGAATTGCCATCCAGCAAATAAAGCTACACTTAGGTATTCTTGAGCTACACCAAATCAGTTTTGACCAAGAAACCTTAGGTATATGTTTGTTTAAGAAATCATACCCCAACTTCACTTTATAATTCTTCCTATCCTCAATCAGATTCACGAACAAGGGTCTTAGTTGTAATAACCCGCCCTAATCTATGATGATTAATGTTGCTAATCAAAAGTAATTAAATTGATTCGTGCTTTTCTTTTCGTCTAACTGTGTGTTTTGCAGGACTTGAACAGTGCAACGACCATCGATTCTCCAGTGTAATAATTTCGGTTGATACTCCTCAAATAGTAATCCCGATTCTTCCTAATAACTATGATATTCGATTATTAGTCTGACGATTTTCCCATTTGGGTTTATTCGAATTTATTATTATTCGAGAAGTGATGACTCTTGACATTGTTTATTATTGAAATTTCTCATAGTTAGTCTCGTAGAATTTTATTCCGGAACCCAAGCAAATGGTATCGGGTTATACAGGAGGTATTAATAAGTATTTGGGGCTGATTTATTTTTCGGAGGCAGGCCAATTACTTAGTTCATAGGAAGGGAATAATATTAGTTCTTTCTCCCTTATACGTTCAAAATTTTCAGATAAGTTCTAACATTCTCCCTCTCTCTTCCATTGCTCTCTCTCTCTCTCTCTCTCTCTTGCTGACCTCTGCTGCGCCGTCTGCTGCCACAGGGTCGTCGCCGGCGTCGGTTTCCGGCCATAGAACGGCCGACGTCCGCCTCAGTCCAGCCGGCCGCCACCTTCCTCCCTTGTTTTTTTCCTTCTTTCTCTCACTCTTCTTCTAGGTGTATTTCATGGGATCGTTGCTACAATTCGTTCAAGTCCGATCAAGTTCAAATAGTTCTTTAGGCGGTTGAACCCAAGGTACGCATATTGCCTACCTTTTCCAAGCATGTTTTATTGATGATGATGTTTTATTTTGATGTTTTATGCTACTGCTTTATATTGATGTTTTATTGATTATGTTTTCTGCCGATGTTTTATGATAATGTTTTATGTTGATGATATCATGATGTTTAATGCAAGGAAAGTTTATGATTTTTGTTCTTTCGATGATGAGGTCTCTTATTATATGGTGCTAATCGCACTGAAGTACTTTCGATGTCGATGAGCATCTGTCATGCGACCTGGCCAATGTCTATGATGAGGTCTATAACGAGGTCTATAATGAGGTCCATATTGAGGTCTATGATGATGATGATGATGATGACGATGTGTATGATGATTATGTTTATTTTCTTTTCTTTGGCTATTCAAGGTTTTTATGACGTGACTGCGTTTTCCATTTTCAAAGGAATTCAAAAATGCGCGAACTAAAATGAACTACGAAAATTTTACATTGTAGGGGTATGTGTACTGAATTTAGCCAACTCATTTGTGAAGTTTTCTGTTTTTGTTTTAGGAAATGTTTCCCTAAGAGCTACAAGCTCCCAGGTCGGAAGAAGTAATCGAGGTCCCCTTTCCAGTTAAGGTAGGTGTTCGATAACGAGAATAAGAACTCTCCCACTTGGATGATGATGGTGGCAGATCTCTTCCCTTTTGAAGAATGGTTTTAAATATTTTGATGGATTGATGAGAGCCTTAAGTTGTGGTTTATCTAGGTTTGTTGTTTATGATGTTAAAGGTTGTAATTGAAGAATGAGTTTGGTTAGGATATGTATGATTGTGTTGATAGTATGTTAAGCCTTGTCCATGATCATGGACGGCAGTAATGCCTCCCGATTACAAATTCCGCTGCACGAATCCTTGAATTATAAAATGTTTAGTCTTATTATGATGATCATAAATAAGGGGGCGATACATTAGTTCATGTGTTGCTTTTAGCAATTCCCTCCAGTACCAACTGGAGTTATGTCTGACTTCACAATCCAATATAGACCCACTGCAAAGATATATATGATGAACCCATTTCACCCATAAAGAGTCTTTCCAGCAGATAAATTGCCAAAGAATGCTACCCAATGCTGCAGTGTCCCAAGCCAAAGCATCTCTCACATTTAGCCCACCTTCACTTTTATTTAAACAGCATGTATCCCAAGATATAGATGGTATCCTCTTTTTAGCACCCCAAAGAAATCCTCGACATATTTTAATATATAATCAATCATATTTTTGGGAATAATGAAGATCTGAGCCAAATAAGTGTGAATAGACATTAGGATGTTGTTAATCACTTCAACCCTACCTGCATATGTCAACTTCCTCACTGCCCAACCATTAATCCTCATTGTCATCTTCTCTAACAGTAATGCAAAGTTGTGTCTATTCAACCGGAAAGGTTTGATAGGTACACCTAAATATTTGAAGGGAAGATATCCCTCTTTGAAACCAATAGATTCCAAGATAGACTGTTTTTCATCAGCAGGGACATTGGCAAAAATGACATCAGATTTTTCCTTGTTTGGAGTTAACCCAGAAATTGATGAAAAATGACCCAAAGCTTTATTTAGAATGAGCACACTGTCCTTATGTCCATTACAAAATAGTAAAAGATCATCCGCAAAACACAAATGGGTAATTTTGAGAGTGTTACAGAACTGGTGATACCTTAACTTCGAGTTCTGAATGTCTTTTTTAATGGTCCTGTTTAAATAGTCCATAACCATAACAAAAAGCAGTGGAGACATAAGATCACCCTGTCTCAGACCCCTACCACTTCGAAAAGATCCATGAGATGAACCATTAAACCCCACCGAGAAACTTGTAGAAGAGACACAAGTCATAATTCTGTCAACAAATGTCCTAGGAAAGTTCAAAGCCAATAAAAGAATCCACAGAAAGCAACAATCAACTGTATCATAAGCTTTTGTATATCTACCTTCATCATACAGCTTAGCTTCGCACCTTTCCTGTTGTAAAATCTCACCAAGTCCTCCGCAATCAAAATATTATGGAGAATGGATCTTCCTTCTACAAAAGCTGATTGTGACAAGTCAATCAAATCCACAAGGACCTCCTAGAGTCTAATACAAATCAACTTTGTAATAGTTTTGTATGAAACATTACATCAAGCAATTTGTCTCATGTCTCCAACAGACACTGGATTAGGAACTTTTGGGATCATAGTGAGCAAAGTTGCATTCATCTCACCTAGGAGTTTCCCAGAAGAGAAGAAATCCTTTATAGCATTGGTGACATCCGCACCAATTGTACTCCAAGTGGCCTTGAAAAAGAGGAGTTATAACCATCTGGACCTGGACTCTTAGACCCATCCATAGCAAAAATAACATATTTGATTTCAAAATCTGTAAAAGGCCTCAACAACCTACTATGACTATCCATACTCAATCTCTTGCATTTTGAAATGACATCGAAATTGACCTTGCCAACACAAGGTTTTTTGGCTAAAAAAGATTCAAAATGTTGAGCAATATAACCTCCAATCTCCTCAAAATCTTGAAGCAAAATACCTTCCTTGTTATTCAAAGACAAAATTTTATTATCGAAGTGTATGTTGATCTCAGGATCATACTCGAAAGAGAAATCTTTTTGCATAAACCTGAAAAAGACAAAAACAAGAACACCAAGCATAATAAAGAAAAATAACAGAAAGTAAATAACCTAGTCACCCAGAGCGCGTTCGTCCAATGGCGATCGGGGAAACAAATCCCCGGCAACGGCGCCAAAAACTTGATAGACCTAAAACATATAGGTGTCTGTGTAGTGCAAGTGTACGGGTCTGTGTAGTAATAAAATACCATTCTCTCTCAGGGATTTGCGTTCAACCACGCACTGAACTAGTTCGCTACAAAGAATGCTACGTCGATCCAAGGGTTGTGGTAAGGTTTTCTAAACTAAAGTAGGAAAGCAGGAATCTTTAGGGTTTAACCAATTAGTTAAAAGCGTTCAAGGGAGTCCACTCTAGTCAATTAATCAAATCATCAACAATCCCAGTGCAGGTATCAAGATAATTCGGGGTCTATAATCTTTCTAGGCCTTATCACTTCGATCTTTCGATCCTAGGTGAGTTACAATGATGAACCTAAACATTATTTCTAACTATTTAGCTTAATCAAAGATAAGAACTGATTATAAATTGACCCTAGACGAGAATCATTATGTCTAACTATTTTCTAGCCTATTCAATCTACGCAATCCGATTCAAGACTCAAACTATCGTTATGTTGTCGAGAATCTAAAACCAGGTACAGACTCAAACTGTCGTTCTATTGACAATTTACCATGACATATATTGCACGCGGATTAAACTAATAAAAAGGATAACCAATTCAAACACCGAGACTGTGTTCAAATTTAATCAATAGACATCGAGCTTATCCCCCAAACAAGGGGAATTAGCTACTCATAATTCTAAGAGTAAACATCGCAAAGTCTAAATAAAAACAAGAAAGCATGAAAGAAGAATAGAAATAAACCATGTTCGAATTGGCGGAATCGATCTCGTCGTGTCACCCGAATCGATCTCTTTCGTGTTCTTTGATCACTAACAATAGTCTAATCTAATAACAATCTTTTGGAATCAACTCTAAAGAAATTGATCTAAGTCTACTCTAAAAGCTACCTAAAAATCTCTCCGAAAAATAATGCAAAAACTGATGAAAATCGCTCGCTAAAAAGGCTCTCCCTAAACGACGGACGTCAAACCCCTTTTATAGGGCTGGATTAGGGCACAAAACGCGGCCTACATTTTAGAAACGCTGGCTGCGTTTTGCCCAAACGGTGAAAGTCTTCCATGAGTGGGCGCTGGTTGCGCCTCCAAAACGCGGCCTGCGTTTTGGTTCTTCTTGGTCGCCTAACTTTCTCCACAAGGCGCTGGCTACGTTTTGAAAACGCTGCATGTGCCTTGCCTTTCCGCCTCAACTGGTCTTGGGTCGTGTTATTTTGGGTCGTTCTTCCTTTCTTCTTCTCTCCTTCTTCAACTTCCCTTTTTATTCCTTTGATTTTGGTTATTCTTCCTCCAATTTTTCATGCTTTTTGATATAATTCCACCAATTCCTGCAAAACATACCAAACTCTCGATCAGGCGTATAAATCACAGAAATTGCTATAAAAATACGAGATATCAGATATAAAAAGCATGAAACTGATATGATTTGAGCCCTAAAAACTCTATATAAAAATGACTTATCAACAGCTCTTACTCTGCCACACAATCTTTTGTTGTCAACAGGGAAACGAGAGGCTTCGTCAAACCAACTAAAGGCATTAGACAAGGTGACCCTATCTCTCCGTACCTTTTTCTCTTTTGTGCGGAAGGTCTATCTTGGTTAATTCATGACGTAGTGAATAGACGGACAATCTCGAGGATGAAGGTGAGCAAATTAGCACCAACAATCTCGCATTTACTGTTTGTTACTGATATTATCATCTTCTGTGAGGCAAATGATAATTTGCACATGAGATAAAAAAAAAAACCTCCTCTGTAAGTATGAGAAAGCCTATGGACAAAAGGTGAATTATGGCAAATCTAGCGTGGCGTTCGGGAATGGAGTAAACGGAAACCACAAGGAGGAGATTTTGTCCATACTCGATGTAAAGGAAGTCTTGGCGAATGACAAATACCTCGGGCTCCCCACTAGAGTGGGTCAGGCGACAATGCGAGCGTCTGTTCCGATATAAGATTGGGTGATTAAGCGAGTCAAAATTGGTTGAGTAAGAATTTGTCATGGGTAGGGCATGAGGTTCTATTAAAGTCTGTCGCCCAAGATATTCCGACCTATGCCATAAGTGTGTTCAAGCTACCAACCACCCTTGTGACAAACATACAATCACACATGATCAATATTATTAGGGGCATGACAAGAGGAGCAGGAGGATACATTTTCTCACAAAAGAAAAGTTGTGCCAGAGGAAGAAAGATGGGGGCATTGGGTTTCGAGATCTAGGATTATTCAACCTAACCATTCTAGCGCGACATATATGGCAGATAGCGACAAACGAGAAATCACTGGTCTTCTAAGTTCTTAAGGCGAAGTATTTCCC
This sequence comes from Portulaca oleracea, assembly GCA_029582165.1. NCBI lineage: Eukaryota > Viridiplantae > Streptophyta > Magnoliopsida > Caryophyllales > Portulacaceae > Portulaca > Portulaca oleracea. Next base: position 4,918,831 of record CM055885.1, on the reverse strand, counting down.
TTCCGACGCTATGTTTGAAGCCTTGCTGGGAACACGCCGGAGTTACTCATGGAGGGGTCTACATGAGGTGATGCCACTTGTGAAAAGTGGAGTTTGATGGTGTATAGTTGATGGCAAGCATGTGAACATATGGGATGACCGGTAGATACCAAGGCCAACATCCTTTAACCCGGTAACACCAGTCAAACAGGAAACTCGATTGCTGAAAGTTAGTGACTTGATAGACGTCAAAAATGGATGCTGGAACGAAGGCATGGTGAAACAAATATTTGTTAAGGCAGACGCGGTAGTCATACTATCAATTCCCCTCTGCCCCATCTGGCCTAGAGACAGAGTGGTTTGGCATTATACCTAAGATGGAGAACTGACAGTGTGGTCAGCATATGCGTCTGTGAGGCTGCGGATATGGAGCTCGAATCTACCTCCTAGAATTAAATCTTTTGGGTGGAGGGCTGCCGCATCGGCAATCCCGACAAGGGCCCGGATAGTGAGATGTATAACACGAATTGAGGACGACTGCCCTATGTGCGCGAGGGAGAAGGAAACAGAGGTTCACGCCTTGATAAAATGTACAAGAGCTAAGGTTGTGTGGGTTGCAGCAAATCTCAATCGACGTGGACGCTGGGAGAGGCATCGATTAATAATTGACATTATGGATGATGTCCAAAGGAATGCGATGGACATTTTTGAGGAAGTGGTAGTCGCACTCTGGGTCTGTTGGAACATCCGCAACGGGTGGATTCACAAAGGGGTAGAGAGTGATGCAAATCATGAATGGCTGAGGGCAATGGCATATGTCACTAAGTTCAGACAAACCGGGGAAAAATTGAATCAGGTGCAACCAGTGCTCACTCACTAGTGGAAAGCACCACCACCAAATATTGTGAAAGTCAAATTTGATGGAGGAAGGTTGAATGACGTAGGATTTGGATGGGGAATGGTGATTAGAGATGCCAATGAGGTCATCTTACTTTCGATGGTGAATCAACGTAGTGGCAGTAGCACCCCTGAACTGAAGGAGGCTCGGGTCGCACTCTTCACACTCTCACTCACAGTACAGTTGGGATACCGAGACGCCATCCTTGAAGGGGACTCTTTGGCTCTAATATCTAAACTTCAGAAACGACATGCTCCAATGCTTGGAATTGGTTCTTTTATTTCAAGCTTGCTTTGTATGGCTAGTAACTTTAATTCTCGCTTATTTTCTCATGTTAGATGATCGGGAAACCGTGTAGCCTATGTCGTGGCTCACTTGTTGCCTTTTGACTATTCCGTTTGATCATGGATGGGAGGCTGACCTCCGGCCAATTTCCAAATTGATTACCTAAGATGCCTGTAATATTGATTTTGAGTAATGAGCATGGTAGTAACATTCTGATCAAAATAATAATAATAATAATAATAATAATAATAATAATAATAATAATAATAATATCAGTAATACTAATAATAATAATATTAACACCCAGAACTACCAATATACCCTTGTTAGTCCCTCAACGATCCTACGAGCTCAAGTGTTAGCAAAAAAAAACACAACGACAAATAAAAAAATTAACGGAGTTAAACCTAATTTGCTAACGACATAACGGTCAACACCTTTAAATTTTCGGGGTTTTACATGAATACATACATACATACATACATACATACATACATACATATATATATATATACATACATACATATATATACATATATATATATATAATCTTGTGGGGGCCTAGGCATTAAAAACCTGAAGCTTTGGAACAAGGCCCTGATTGCCAAGCAGGTCGTAACAATTTCTGAGCTTAAAGAAAGCCTTTGGGTTAAGTGGATCTACGCAAGATACATGAAGGGTTAAGACTGGTGGGAATACCAACCAAAGGGGACACTTGTTGGTATTTCAAGAAGCTATGTGATGTAAAAGACCAAATAAAAATGGCGAATATCCCCAGAAATCAATACTCTGTTGCAAAGGGTTACAAAGCTCTTGAAGGGGACAATGTCAAGTGGCCCTGGGCAAGAATTGTGTGGAACAGGTACAATACCCCAAGACACTCCTTTTGTGCTTGGATGGCTCTACATCAAAGACTTCAAGTCAAAACCAGGCTGCACAACCAAGAGATCAATCCTATTTGTCTAATGTGTAACAATCAGGATGAAACAATAGATCATTTACTTTTTGATTGTTCATACGCACAACAGATCAGAGTGCATCTGACTAAGTGGATCAAACTCCCAAATGCACAAAATTGGGACCAATGGAGGAGGAAGCTGCCAAACCTCAAGGAAAACAAGATAAGAAGCATATCATTCTTGCAATCTTTGCTTCCTACATCTACAACATCTGGTAGGCCAAGAATAACCTTTTTTTCAAGAACGTCAGAAGAGACCCTTCTCAGACGGCTCATTCTATCAAACATCATCTTCAGGATAGAACTCTGTATCTTACAAAGAACAATGCCCAGTTTGCGAATTACATAGACATGATGTGTAATTAAATTTGTAAAACTGTACACTTACTCTTTATTTTTTATATAATACATCACAGATTTACAATATATATATATATATATATATATATATATATATATATATATATATATATATATATATATATGGGAATAGATAGGGTGAGAATGGAGTTTGGGTGAGAATGTGAGAAGAGTGGCTAATAACCCTTGGATCTTACATCAATGGCCATAAAAAAAAGAGCAATTTCCCTTTTTATTTGAGCCTCCATCACGTGAGGCTGATTAGAAAAAAAAAACTGCTAGGGGTGTGTGCAAGCGTGAAATGTGTGGCTGCATAATTATCTTCTCTGCAACCCTTTCATCTCTCCATAGAGAAAGGGATTTCATATGAAGAAGAATTGAAGAACCCTAATTTGAACAAGTATTCAGGATGTCATATGGATAGTGAAGGTGATGGTATCGGGTACGTTTACTAAAAATATATCTTTCCTAGTCGTGCGTTAAGTTGTATGAGAACCTCATATTGTATTCGTCCATGGATGGGTTACGTTTCTGTGTTTCTGGGTTGGTAGAAGGAGAGGTAAGCTAGTGTGCGAATGGAAGAATGAGAACCTCAAATTCACAGCTCGGTTATGTATTATCATGACGGTGATTGTTTTTGAGGATTTTTGAATGATTATGGAATATTATGAATTGGTTGTGTGGTCGGCTGCAATGGTGTTTTTGTTTGATTTTGTTCCAATTAGAATTTTGTGGTGGTTGTCATAAATGCATGGTCATAGAGGAATAAGTGTAATGAACTTAAATGGCTATCTGTCTTAAGTTAAATGATCAGTTGTTATACCCATAATGATCATCTTTGTTAGTCTGAATGTACATCGTCGTGTTCATTTGCGTGCTACATGTTGGTAAGTTGAAGTGTAGGTGAGATACATATTACTTTTGTAGACATTCACTCAATGTTCATCTAACCGGAACACGATGTTAGTATGGCTGGAACATGATGCCCATTTACCACACAATGAAAAATTGATATTCGTGGTGTATATACGTCATGTCCATATGACCAGCGAATTATGCGCGTATTATCTGACCATGTTGTCCACGTAAGTTGAACATGTAACTTGTACATGATGATTTGTATATAATGAACATAATGGTCGTCTATATTAAGTGAAATGATCAGATGTTATACTCATAATGATCATCTTTGTTAATCTGAACGTACATAACTAATTTTGTTGCTTTTTTTAAAAAAAAAATATTTATAGTGTTGTGTCTGATGAGGTGTGTGGAGAGGAATCATTACATTACATCCACCGCCAGTACCGTTGAGTAAGGAGTTAAATAATGATCCAGAGTTTGTGCCGATTTGTGAAGATGAATCATTAATTGGTCTCATATGTAGGACAGAAGTTTGACAATATTGAGGCGGCGAAACAATTTTATGAACGTTATGCTGTTAGTGTTGGGTTCAGTATCCGTAGTTCAAGCCATACGATTAATAGTAGCAGCGGGATGGAATGGAAGTTGTTCGTGTGCACTAGACAGGGGTGGAAGGTGTTTGTGTCCATATAAACACATCCTAATGCACATATTGTACAAACTTTTTCATGTTTCGCCCCCTTATAAACAGTGAAATGATCATGACCCACTTGACGATCATTAGTTGATCCATTAGTGATACTAGCAGCAAGTGTTTATTTATTTTTATAAGTGTTCAATGTTCGCCTTGCCATGACACTATGTCCATATAAATAATAGTTAATGAACATACAATGTTCACTGGATGTTGGTCCCAAATGGGGGCTAATTACTTGAGGTCATAGTTATATTAGCAACTGGTGAAGAGGTTACATATACGCCCAAATAAAAGCAACTTGATGATTGAATTTTCCGATAATTACTTGTTGTCATCTTTAACACAACTTGATGATTGAATTGTTTTATCATTATTCAGTGTTCATATCAGGCTATCAATATGTCCATATAAACACATCACGATGCACATATCATACAATTTTTCATGTTTCACCCTATATAATCAGTGAAATGTTGATGATCCACTTGAGGATCATAGTTGATCCATTAGTGATATTAGTAGCAAGTGTTTAATTGTTTTGATAATTGTTCAATGTTCGCCTTGCCATGACACTATGAACATATAAATAACAATTCATGAACTTACAATGTTCATTGGATGTGCATTTAAAAGCATCAACGTAAGTCTTAACTTCAAGTGGGGGTAGAAGAAATAAAGCCTAACAAGCATAGTGTCACTACTACAATTTCAACCCCAACATGCATGTCATCCTAGTAATAGTAAATGTTAACCAGGTGTTCGGCCTCGTTTCGAGCCGAATTTCTTCTCTTTTACATGGTATATTTGCTTGTTTTAACCCCTGTTTATATATTAGATATAATGATTTGGTGTTTTGTAGGAAAATAAGGAGTTAGAAGAAGTTTGGGCTTAATTGAAGGTTTTTAGGGAATCCCGAGCTATTTCCTGAGTCAAACCAAGTCAACCCGAGCCGAGAGTCGAGGCGAAACCGAAGTCGGAAATTCCATATCAAGATTGGCGCAAAACAGGGGAACGGTACAAACTCAAAGGTTTGAAATACGTGTGCCTTCACCCTTTGGGTCATAACTCCTTCGTTACAACTCTGATAGCTCTGAAATTTTGGTAGCTTAAAGTACACACCGAGAGCTTTCCATCGATATCTTATGGGCCTAAAATGGAGTTCCGATGAAGAAGTTATGCGCGTTTGAAGTCGGTAGGGAAAAACTGCCCAGAACGCTGGCTCGCCCGAGCCAGGCTTTTGGGGCAACAAAAACACCAGCCAGAACGCTGGCTCGCCCGAGCCAGAGGGTGGCTCGCCCGAGCCACTCTGTCTGCAGACGCGCGTGCTACGATTTGTCCTAGGGTTTTGGGTTGTATTTTTCCTTCTTCTATAAATACCCACTTATATTAATCTAAATTATCAATTAGCCTAGGTAGTTTAGGAGTAGAATTGGATTTAATTGCTTTCCTTTATTTGCTTTAATCTCTCTTAATTGTTCTTCAAGTTTTCAATTGTTATTCATTGTTCTTCAAGCTTTCTTTGATTTCTAGCATTTGTATTCAAACTTTCTCAAGCTTTCTCAATTCAAGCAAGTTTCCATTGAAGTTTTACAAGCTTTCTCTCTCTTCTCTCTCTCTCTCTCTCTCTCTCTCTCTCTCTCTCTCTCTCTCTCTCTCTCTATAATTGCCATTGTTGACTTGTTTTCCAAGCTTTATAGTGTTAGCCACAATCAACTCCATTTTTAGTGGGGAGGAGGGTCAAGGAACTCCAATTCTACTTACTAGTGAGAATTTGGGGGATTCTTGGTAATCCAAACCACAATTTCTTGTTTGTTCGGGGGAAATTCATGTGTAGATTGAAGGTTTATTGAAGATTAGTCATCGAAGGTATAATTCCTCGTTCCCAATTTCGTTGTTCATTCATTGTCTTCATTCATGCTTTTTAATCGCTTTCATCCTTAAGTGCTTTCTTTATTGCTTTCCTTATTGCTTTCCTTTAATTGCTTTATTTATTATTATCATGTCTAGATTAGTTTAATGCTTTCATTTACATAATTTATCGTTTTCCGCAATTGAGAAAAAACCCATTTACACAAACCGATTACCTTAATCAAGCCTCACACCCATCCCTGGGATCGACAATCCTTACTTATAAAACCACAAAAATTACAACCGAACAATGGCGCCGTTGCCGGGGATGGCGTTATTTGGTAGATTAGGTGATTGGTTTGTATGTAAATAGTTTAATTGCTACCTTGATTATGCTAGAAAAATGTAGCCAAAAAAATTGAATATCTGAAACAAAAAAAAAAAGAGAGAAAAAAAAATAGAAAAAAAGAGATGGCATGTTTTAGCTTCCCTCAAAATAAGCAAGAATTATTTTGTGATTATCGTGATAGATTAAATGATTATCTTGTTTATTGGGCTCCTTATGGTTATATTTATTCTAATTGGGAAGTGTTAGTTGTTACTAATGAGGGATTGAATTTCGAGACCCGTTCTCTTCTGAATTACTTTGATTTCAATGTTGAAAATGAGTATCGGGCTTGGAAATTATTTGATTGGTTGTACACGGATACTCGCCGATTTGGGGAGACGTTTTATTCATCGGGTTCTTGTTTTGGCAATCCGTGTGCTCTTCATGCTCAATTGCACTATGAGAAACGTTATGATCTTTCTCCATGTGATGATGTTGAGTCTCGTCATTTGTGTGTGCATTGTGAATCTCCGTCTCATGCTTCCGAATCTTGTAGACTAGATAAAATTGGTGCTGAAATAGTTGGTTTACAAGATAGGGTGAATAAATGCATGCATGAATTTGAGCACGTGCTTAAACCTAGGGTAGAAACTTATCTTGCTCAATTGGTTGATTCGAATGTTGAAATAGGTCATTCATCGTCTTTGAGTCCTGAAATGCATGTTGCTTCTGCTGTGTATGATGAGGATGAGGATTATTATAACCGACCATGCCTTGGACTACTTAGTAATTCCTTAGCTCTAGCCTCACCTAGTGAGCATGAGGAACATGATGATTATGTGTGTGATGATGTAGAATTAGTTGAAAACATGCTAGATGATGAACCATTGTCCACTCTTGTCCATGCCTTTGTGTGAAGAAAAAAATGAGTTTATTGAATGCTATGATGCTTGTGATATAATTGAGCATGATCTTGTTGAGAGTGAAATTGAATCCTTGGTGATTGAATGTGTGCTTGACACCGATTTGTTCACTTTCATTGAGAATTATTGCATTAGCGAGGCATTAGCTACCCTTTCTTGTAAATCCATTGATGTGCAATCTAGTGATGATGAACTTGAGTCTATGGGGATTGATCCTAAGTGTTTGGACTTGGTTTGTGACAATGATATTTTTGATGGTGATATGCTTTATGAGTCGTTGTTTGCATCCAAGTCTTCCCATGAGCATGTCCATAAATGTGTTGTATTGCCTCCTTTGGTTGATTTGTATACCCAATCTCCATTTACGAGTCAATGGGAGGATCCATTTGTCATGTCTTCTTTCACCGTGCCTAGAAAAGTCTTGTATATTCATGAATTTCATCAGTTCTATGACTTTTCTAAAGCATTTGATAAATTGTTAAGGGCACTAATGTTTGTTTATGTGCTATTGCGAGTGTGCTCTTACCACCACCATTCTGAGATGCATGAGAGGATGCATGATTTGTTACTCCGGGCGTTGAATGGTTCTAACATGATGCCCGATATCTTGAGGTGAGAAAGAGTGAATTTCTTGATAAGATGCCTTTGAGGTAATATCCTTCCTCACCCTTCTTGTATAATTAGTGAGTTGGTTTTTCTTTTCTTCTTTTATTTTCTTTTTGTGTGTGTCTTTGTCTTTAATTTTGGGGTGCTTGCTTACCTACTTCTGTTTCCATTTTGAGGACACGACAACCTCTTTGTGTTGGAGTGGGAGGGTAGTATGTATTCCGGTATTTGAGTCTAAGAAAAGAAAAAAAAAAGAGAGTCGTTTTGTAAATATTTTAGTTTGTTTTCTTAGTTCATTAATCCTTAGTGTCTTGTGTAGTTTGATTTTCTTTTTGATCTTGCATGTGAACCATCACACATAGTATGTTTTCTTGTTTATTTCTAACCTATGTGTGATGTTCTTTGGATCGTGGATTGAGTGCTTTTGATTGAAGATCTTGAGGTAATTACTTTCCACTCTCTCTTTATGTGAATATATCGATGATCCATGTTGCATGCTTGGTTTTCTTTTTGGGTAGCGAACCCATTGAATGTGAATGTTGGGATATTATTGTTGTTGGAGCCGTGTAGGCTCGGGTCGCCACCAATTATTGTTTGTTATGTGTTTGTTGTGTGTTTTTAGGGTTTCTACCTTATTTGTGACATCCTTCTTCTCACAATGGGGACATTGTGAAGTTTTTTTTGGGAGTGGGGGGTGTTATTTTCCATGTGTCATGGGTAGATCACCTAGTTTTTGAGTCTTTGTTTTTGTTTTTCGTAGTTTGTATCTAAAAATTGAAAATTTTGTGTGTGAAAAGAAAATAAAAAGGGGAGAAATGTTGTGAAAAACCCAAAAGTTGTTTTTCTTTTTGAGGATGTTTCCGTTCACAGTTGTGTAGATAGTTTTCTAATCGGCTGATTTAGTCAGTTGGAAGCAGCCGGAATGAATAATGATGGGCCTTAGGAAGGATTTGCCATGAATTATCTCTATTAGACCTTTACATGGAATGGGAAAGCGGAATCCTCAATTCTTACACGCTTTGACTGTGAATTCTTACCTAAGTTAGACGGTTTTAGTTGTTCAATTGCTCAAGCTCTTAATTAATGCATTAAATAATTACTGTCAGGACTACCGTCATGGGTTGGTTTGGGTGGATCGGCACCCTATGCCCCTTAAGTGCAATGACTCACGTGCGAGAAACCCGGAGGAGGGTAACCCTTTGCGAAGGCGGTGCTTAAATCATGAAACCCAGACACAACGCTCTAAAGACATAAAGCGATTGAGTGTAAAGAAAAGAGCGTAGGTTTTGAAAAAGAAAGAAAAGAAGAAGCAAGAAAAAGGAAAAAAAGAGTTGAGCAAAAGAATGGTAAGAAAGAGAAAAGTAAAAAAAGAGAAGAAAAAGAAAGAAAAGAGTGGTGTAAGAAAAAGAAAGAAAGAGAGGTTGAAAGAAAAACCAAGAGTGAAGTAGGATAGATAATCCCGAGCTTGAGCATGAGAACAACACTGATTGTCTGGTTTAGGATAGGAAAGACCGATTAGAGCCCACTTGCACATATGCACAAGGTGTTTTGCTCATTAGGAAGTGTTTGGGTTCAAAATCTCAAAGATTGGCAGTTTTCCAACCTTCGTGTCTTAATTTGTTTATACTTGCTTCTTCCATTTGATTGTTGAGGCGGGTTTGGGAACTAGGTGCATGATTGGGGACGGGAATATCTTCTTTGCTTTTGCTTTGTTTCGTTTTTCGATTTTCACTTCTTTTTCTTTCCCCTTTTTCTTTTCTCGTGGCTTTTGTGGGTATAGTTGCTATAAACCCTCACGAGACCTACCTCGTCCACCTGGGCTACGGGGGGGTTTAAAGGGCTTGATGCATATGCTAAATGCATCCGTGATTCCTGCGAAAGTGAGTTAGGGTTTTTAGTTTTTCTTTTTAGTCCTTTTCTTCGTTTTTAGTTTGCTCGGGGCGAGCAAACCCTTGTGTTGGAGTGGTGTTCGACCTTGTTTCGAGCCGAATTTCTTCTCTTTTATAGGGTATATTTGCTTGTTTTAACCCCTATTTATATATTAGATATAATGATTTGGTGTTTTGTAGGAAAATAAGGAGTTAGAAGAAGTTTGGGCTTAATTGAAGGTTTTTAGGGAATCCCGAGCTGTTTCCTGAGTCAAACCAAGTCAACCCGAGCCGAGAGCCGAGGCGAAACCGAAGTCGAAAATTCCATATCAAGATTGGCGCAAAACAGGGGAACGGTACAAACTCAAAGGTTTGAAATACGTGTGTCTTCACCCTTTGGGTCATAACTCCTTCGTTACAACTCCGATAGCTCTGAAATTTTGGTAGCTTAAAGTACACACCGAGAGCTTTCCATCGATATCTTATGGGCCTAAAATGGAGTTCGGATGAAGAAGTTATGCGCATTTGAAATCGGCAGGGAAAAACTGCCCAGAACGCTGGCTCGCCCGAGCCATCTGCTGGCTCGCCCGAGCCATCTGCTGGCTCGCCCGAGCCAGGCTTTTGGGGCAACAAAAACACCAGCCAGAACGCTGGCTCGCCCGAGCCAGAGGGTGGCTCGCCCGAGCCACTCTGTCTGCAGACGCGCGTGCTACGATTTGTCCTAGGGTTTTGGGTTGTATTTTTCCTTCTTCTATAAATACCCACTTGTATTAATCTAAATTATCAATTAGCCTAGGTAGTTTAGGATTAGAATTAGATTTAATTGATTTCCTTTATTTGCTTTAATCTCTCTTAATTGTTCTTCAAGTTTTCAATTGTTATTCATTGTTCTTCAAGCTTTCTTTGATTTCTAGCATTTGTATTCAAACTTTCTCAAGCTTTCTCAATTCAAGCAAGTTTCCATTAAAGTTTTACAAGCTTTCTCTCTCTTCTCTCTCTCTTTCTCTCTCTCTCTCTCTCTCTCTCTATAATTGCCATTGTTGACTTGTTTTCCAAGCTTTATAGTGTTGGCCACAATCAACTCCATTTTTAGTGGGGAGGAGGGTCAAGGAACTCTAATTCTACTTACTAGTGAGAATTTGGGGGATTCTTGGTAATCCAAACCACAATTTCTTGTTTGTTCGGGGGAAATTCATGTGTAGATTGAAGGTTTATTGAAGATTAGTCATCGAAGGTATAATTCCTCGTTCCCAATTTCGTTGTTCATTCATTGTCTTCATTCATGCTTTTTAATCGCTTTCATCCTTAAGTGCTTTCTTTATTGCTTTCCTTATTGCTTTCCTTTAATTGCTTTATTTATTATTATCATGTCTAAATTAGTTTAATGCTTTCATTTACATAATTTATCATTTTCCGCAATTGAGAAAAAACCCATCTACACAAACCGATTACCTTAATCAAGCCTCACACCCATCCATGAGATCGACAATCCTTACTTATAAAACCACAAAAATTACAACCGAACACCAGGATTGCAAGGAAAAAATCCGGAAGTGCGCCCACTATCGTATTTAAACAAAACATTGCATCCCATTACAAAATGTATTCGACACAATCAAACTACAGGCGTGGTAGCTCTTTCTTTCTATCCCGGTGGACGACTTTTGTGTACACTTCTTGCTTCAGATTGTTGTCTTCATACATGACAATGTCATCGCAGTAACGCCTCCTTAGTGACACGAGCTGGTCATCCTATCAATAAGAACGTTAGATTGGAGTCAATGTTGCATATAATGATCTTCAGCAGATAACCAAATCAACAACATCATATAAGGGGACAGATGTACTCCAAGGGACATTCCATGTTGTTCTGCTAATTAGTATGATGATGTTCCGCACATCTCTGTATAATTAATTGTTCATTTTCGTATACTCTAATGGACATTACGTATAGTACAAATATAGATCATCAGAAACTTCCAAATGTACATCACTACATACCCAATTGAACAACAAAATATAAGGAAAAGAGCATTATTCTTGACTCTATATTGTTAACATTTTCATTATTTTACTTTCAAATAATTATATATTCATTATGATCTACTATAATGGACATTACATTCTTATTCCAATGTTCTGGACATCTTTATACATCACTACATATCCAATTGAACATCCAAATATAAAGGAAGGAGAATTATTCTCGAATTTATAGTGTGAACATTTGTAAAATATTTGACTTTTGGGTTTCGGGGCATCTTTATATAATTAAATGTTCATTATAGTCTACTATAAAGGACATTATCCCAGTGTTCATCATCATATAACCAATTCAGCATCAAATTATAAAGGGAAAGAGCATTAAATTGAATCCATATAGTGAACATTATATCGAAGATTAACTTACATCGTCCTCTGTCAGCCCGCATTCCCAGTTATTTGGGTTGAACAAGGTCTCCATGCGTGTTATGTAATAAATGCCATTGTCTTTTATGTCTTTTGTGTCATCTGTTAGACCAAATACAGACCATCACATATCCAATTGTTCATGTCACCATCAGTCACATGTTCATGATACGTATTTTTATCATACATTCTTTTTACGTAGGATGAGCTTCACATCACTAAAACTTATGCACTACGCGCATAAACAATGTACATTAGACCGAAAATAACGTCCCTTTCTATGTGTATAACCAACTGTATGTTTTGTACATCCGAGATGAATATCATGCACTATCTTAATGTGCATGCTCATATAAATGCCCTAATTTATAGCTGTCATACATATCAATGACTACCATAATGTACATGCCCTAAGGTACCAAACATAAGACCACTAGAATGTCTCGATCATATACAATGCACATCACATCAAGCATGCTTGGGAATTGTCAGACTATACATATAACATCATTTAAAAAACTCACAAAATGGACACGCCCCTAACCCCTGAAAACAACGACATGTTCCCACAAAATTGAACACCATATCTGATGATCAATGGACAACACAACAAACTTGGGATGAATTTGTTTCAATTTACCAGAATTTTAGCAAAAAAGGAACAACCTTTTATCAGAAATATTGACTAACCTGGACTGGTTTTTTTGGACCCGTTTCACAAACATCCTTCCCGTCGGCATCCATGTTCGTCGTAGGATAAATCACCACTGATCGTCCCCCGATCTCACTTCTTCTCCACCGTCGGCATCCATGTTTGTCGCCGGATAAAAATTGTATGATATGTGCATATTGATAGCCCGATATGAACACTAAATAATGATTAAACAATTCAATCATCAAGTTGTGTTAAAGATGACATCAAGTAATTATCGGAAAATTCAATCATCAAGTTGCTTTTATTTGGACGTATATGTAACCTCTTCACCAGTTGCTAATATAACTATGACATCAAGTAATTAGCCCCCATTTAGGACCAACATCCAGTGAACATTGTATGTTCATTAATTGTTATTTATTTGAACATAGTGTCATGGTAAGGCGAACATTGAACACTTATAAAAAAAATAAACACTTGCTGCTAATATCACTAGTGGATCAGCTAATGATCATCAAGTGGATCATAAACATTTCACTGTTTATAAGGGGGCGAAACATGAAAAAGTTTGTACAATATGTGCATCGGGATGTGTTTATATGGACACAATCAACTTCCACCCCTGTCTAGTGCACACGAACAACTTCCATTCCAGCCCGCTGCTACTATTAGTCATATGGCTTGAACTGCGGATACTAAACCCAACACTAACAGCATAACGTTCATAAAATTGTTTCGCCGCCTCAATATTGTCAAACTTCTGTCCTACATATGAGACCAATTAATGATTCATCTTCACAAATCGGCACAAACTCTAGTTCATTATTTAACTCGAAACTCAACGGTACTGGCGGTGGATGTAATGTAATGATTCCTCTCCACACACATCATCAGACACAACACTATAAATATTTTTTTTTTTAAAAAGCAACAAAATTAGTTATGTACATTCAGACTAACAAAGATGATCGTTATTGAGTATAACATCTGATCATTCCACTTAATATAGACGACCATTAAGTTCATTATATACAAATCATCATGTACAACTTACATGTTCAATTTACATGGACAACATGGTCAGATAATGCACGCATAATTTGTTGGTCATATGGACATGACGTATATACACCACGAATATCAATTTTCATTGTGTGGTAAATGGGCATCATGTTCCAGCCATACTGACATCGTGTTCCGTTAGATGAACATTGAGTGAATGTCTACAAAAGTAATATGTATCTCACATACACTTCAACTTACGAACATGTAGCACGTAAATGAACACGACGATGTACATTCAGACTAACAAAGATGATCATTATGGGTATAACAGCTGATCATTTCACTTAAGACAATAGTCATTTAAGTTCATTACACTCATTCCTCTATGACCATGCATTTATGACAACCACCACAAAATTCTAATTGTAACAAAATCAAACAAAAACACTAGTGCAATCGACCACACAACCAATTAATAATCTTCCATAATCATTCAAAAATCCTCAAAAACAATCACAGTCGTGATAATACATAACCGAGCCGTGAATTTGAGGTTGTCATTCTTCCATTCGCGCACTAGCTTACCTCTCCTTCTACCAACCCAGAAACATAGTAACATAACCCATCCATGGACGAATACAATATGAGTTTCTCATACAACTTAGCGCACGACTGGGAAAGATATATTTTTAATAAACTTACCCGATACCATCACCTTCACTATCCATATGACATCCTCAATACTTGTTCAAATTAGGGTTCTTCAATTCTTCTTCATATGGAATCTCTTTCTCTTGAGGTTTTTTTTTGGAACCCAATAGACTTCAACTCTTCAAATCTATGTCCTGATAAAATCTAATGTCCCTGGGGGAGATGAAAGGGTTGCAGAGAAGATAATTCCCATCTATGCAACCACACATTTCACGATTGCACACACTCCTAGCAGTTTTTTTTTTCCCAATCAACCTCACGTGATGGAGGCTCAAATAAAAAGGGAAATTGCTCTTGTTTTATGGACATTGATGTAAGATCCAAGGGTTATTAGCCACTCTTCTCACATTCTCACCCAAACTCCATTCTCACCCTATCTATTCCATATATATATATATATATATATATATATATGTATATATATATATATTATTTCATTGTATAATTGTATAATGACATTATAATTTTATATATTTTCCAAAAAATATTAGTTTAATTTTTAAAATATTTTTTTAGATTCAGTTATTTTTACTTTCGCTTATATATTTTTTAACAATGAAATTTCGGAAAAGGAAATAAACTCATTCTATTTGTTATGATTTGGTGGTGGAAAGGTGAAGAGGTTTATGCAATTGGAAGATGGCGAAGGTGATTCGAATATTGTTACTTCTATTGTTTGTCCTCACATTAGGTAGCAAATTTCTTGCGATCTTTTCTCGTTTTTGGAAGATTTCCAGACAAGTTAATTATATGATCACTTATCATAAATTGAATCTTGATTGTTATGAAACTTTTTTGTTATATTTGTGGAACTGTTTAGATCCCTCTACCTCTCGCATTGATTAATTAACTGTATGGTTGTGTTCTGATTAAGGTCATGCAAAGAAACCAAAGAGATTCAAAAAACTGCAAATTGGTGTCAAGGTTAAGTTTATAGACATATAACATAATGCTTTAAATTTCTTCATTCTTCTAAATTGATCAATTTGGACCCCATTTTCTATGGAACCTATTGTGTTGTTGTTCTTCATGTATGAATTAATTGGATCCATGAATTGATGCAACAGTACAAGCCATCATCGTGTGACATCAAGGCCAACACTGGTGATAGAATTAAGCTTCATTATCAGGTAATTAGCAATTATAACTTCCAATAATAGCATGTTCAATGATGTATAGTGTCTTAGCGTTCCTACAAGTTCGACCTAAGCCAAATTGAAATTTCTGAGAAATACTTTAATTTGCTTAGTTGATTATGATTTGTATAAAATACTGTTTTCTAAGAATTTCATCAATTTCACAAATTTAGTGTCTTTCTTTCTTTTCAAAAAGTTTCAAACTACTCAAAAAGTTTGAAATATAAGAGACACTCTAACAAAATTTCACATGTATGTTTTTTTAAGAGAGACCAATATATGATTGAGATATTCAATGAAATTTGAGTCATATTGGGTTATTCTATTGTAATACGTCCATTAGTATTTCTATTCTTGTAGGTTAGAATCTGTTCTCATCATAAGAGTTAAATCTGTAAAAGACAAGTCTAGAAATAAAATACTTGTAAATACAACACAAATTTTAAAGGACATATAGAAATATTAGGAAGCACTTGTGCCTTAAAAAACATTTTGCACATTGAAAAGACTATTTTTACTTATATGCTTTGACAAAAGTGTATTTGTGACATCATGGTGTTACTACAGGGACAATTAGTCGATGGAGCTATTTGTGGTTCAACATATGAAACTAGTGAACCCATTGAGTTTGAGCTTGGAAGTGAGAATGTAATTGAAGGTGAGTTCTTCTTAATTTTGAGTTTGGAATGACATATGCTTTCAAATTAAGGTTGTACGTACCCAAATCATTTTCTTACCCTCTCCTCTAATTCTTGTTGGTTTATTGAGACAAGAGGCTATTAGATTGGTCTAATAAATTTGGTGGTCATGTTAACATTAGAAAAATAATCCTTATATTGGATTTTGTTGTAGTTGAGTTGAAGTGGAGTAATTTGATTTCTGGTTATATAATATTATGATTAACGACGCACAAATATTTTTTTTTTAATTTCAGGGTGGAACATAGGATTGGTAGGTATGTGCCTAGGTGAGAAAAGAAAATTAAAAGTGCCATCAAAACTTGGGTATGGGGAACATGGATTCGTTCCGACTATTCCAGGTTTGAAACACAATCTTATTTTATGTATGTGTAAATGTAAATAGTTGGATGTACCATTGATTATTTGTACATGTTTACTCGATCAACATATCTGTACCTGCCACATGTTTATTTTTTTTTATAAGTAGCGGCATAAGGCCCTTTTAATGATCAAATGGCGGAAGGCCAAATAAAACCAAGTCTGAAAGACAGACAGTCCATTACCGCAAAAACAGAATGGAAGGCCTTAGTGAGAGCACCAAACCAATACAAAGTAACAACCCAAGAAAATGATGAGTGAAAACTACTGAAAGCTGATAGTAATTTGATGACCATTTATGTCTTGTTGTGCAGCAGAATATGTATGCTTGTTACACCAACCAGAGACTGATTCGACACTTGACAATCATCAGCACCAACACCTTGCACCCATCCATCCGTTCAAATATCACTATAGTCCAAAGATCCCAGATGGATCAATCAAACACAAAGAAGTAGACAACCATCCAGCAGCATGATCTGAACTAGTACTCGAAGTTGATTTGAATCCAGCACTCCAAGAATTGCATGGAAATGCCAACTGTTGCACAATCAGCCCCAATTGACAATTGCAACAGAGGCTTTATCTTTCAATCCACTTGAAAAATAAAGACAGTAACTTGGAAATTTCAGCATGATCACACCAAAACAAAAAGGAGGTGATCACACCCACAGCACATTCACTTTCATTCCACTGAAGAACATCTGATCTGGATACAGCCACTCTGCTAGAGAAACAAACATCTTTATTTCTCGCATCTTATTTAATGGAGCAGTTATGCTTGACCTCCAATAAACCCAGAAAATCACAATCCACCTGCTTGATGAGAGACTTCATGTTTACAATCCTTACCTTCGCACCAAAGACTCCCACAGACCATGACCCGAATCTCAATAATTGCGATTCACACCATCCAATGAAGGTGCAGATAAAGACTCTGTTAGCTTCCTTATTTCAGTGTTAATCAATAAGGAGAACCAAATTGATTGTTGAACTATCATTCCCATATAGTGTAGATGGTACTTCAAATATATTGAGGAAGATAACCCATCAAGTTGCACAGTCCCAACCAAGAAACACAGCACCTGACAATGTAAATCGGCTGCTACTGCACTTGAGTGTAGCCTTTGATCTCATCAGTAAGCTAAACAGAATTTCCAACCAAACTTAACACCAAGACCTACTTTAGAACCAACCAGCAACAACCCAAGATCTCAAATGCATCAACTCGTAAATTGAAACTTATAGAAATCTGACCAGCCAACAACATTATATGTAACTTCAATTCATCAAATAGCTTCGCCCAATTCACCAGATCACACTGCATAAATCTTTTTCACACACTCAAGGATTGATAAAAAGTAAAGAATGGATGTTAACTAAAAGCCCAAACCTCGATTTTCTTTTCTTCCAGCAGCCTTCTTAGAGTCAATAATAGCAGTAGCAGACTGCCATTAATTGCAAAAGATCAAACACATATAAAACAAAAAAAAACAGTCAGAAAGACTCACTTTGACTAGATAAAGAAACTGTGACACTTCTTTTCCTCCTTGCACTTTCTTTCGACTTTTTCCTTCTACTTACAGAGAGTTTTTTCTCAAAATGCTTCTTGGGATTGATATGCTTCTTAGGACGCATAAAACCACTCCTCATTCCAAATTCAATTGCTTTCTCAGTAATGAGAATTCTAGCATTCATTATAGAGTCACAGCTAGAAGAGAGGGAGGTGTTGTCTTCAGAAGTTGGATCAATGGAAAGACCATCTCGAATCTGCTGAGAAGTTGTTTCAACTTCCTGTTGATGATTGGGATCATTCAAAATTTTAACAGATTTTTGCAATTCAATTGCAGCGTCACCTCCCAATGCAGTCATCACATTGATTAGCTGCTCATCATTGGTAACTGGGACAACAGCTAAGGACGTATTGAATGCCCCTTCAGAACCCAGATCTGTTTCTTGTCTATTCAACTCCTCCTCGTGAGTGTTCACTTCACTGGTTTGTCATAGATTCAAAGTCTTATCGGCTTGATCACAAAATTGACTCACATGATTTATAGAGGGATCCGAAACGTTTGGAACTTGTCCGTTACTACCCTGATAACCTTCATTCTCATGTTCTTTGCTGCAATCACTCTCACTGGAATAGTTTAAACCATCACCAATAGAATCATTCTCATGAATAATTGAGGGAGGGATGAGATGTGAGCTGACCTCCCTAATAAAGATTTTGAAGGCAAAATTTTGAATGTCTAACATTACTTCACCCTCAATTCTCCTGAACACATCAGTACAGATTAAAGCCCTCATGTTTTCGAATTGGTTGGTCGATGAGATACATCTAGCTAAAGATAATAATCTGCCCCACGGTTTAACACAACTTTCAAAATTCTCCCACACCCATCCATGAGGATGAACACCAATTATATCCACCCAAACTCTTCTTGATTCTGAGGACTCATAAACCGACTAAGGTTTAATCTCTGAGAACCAATCAAGCAGTTTCCTAAGGATTCGCTAAAGCATCCTTCATTTCTTGCACCGTCGCAAATGTTTGAATGTATTTTACTCCACTGAGCGCAGTGATCTTCTCAAAAGGGCAACAGTTGTCCTTGATTAGATATGACAAAGCATCAAGGTCCCTAGGAGCAGTTGAAGTGCAAACCAAGCTTCGATCGAGCCATTCCATGAACTCCTCATTAATCTCAGCTTTTACTCTGTGAATTCGACTTTCCTCTTGAAAGACTGTGTGCGATTTAGGAATCCAGACCGAATTTCTCTTGTTTAAGGTATGAATTTTTCGGTGCTTGTGTGTGCCTAGAATAAAAACATAGCTCTATTCCATTCACATGCCATAATTTGGCCATTGTATCTTGGAGCCTTGAAGAGTAGAGGGGGAAGGGGTTGACTTTTGTATTTATTTATTTTGTGGGGGGGGGGGGGGGTGTAAATTGATAGGTAAAATTTTACAGTACCAATTTAACATGGGTTTACCTCATAATCTGCCAAAGTAAAACAGTGATGATTGAGTACGTGTTCAAATAGTTGAATTTGAATTTATTTTTTGCCGGAATGATGTCAAAAATTGGCTCCTTAAATTCAATTATTGAAGTATTTGAGGTGTGTTTTGGTTTTGAAAAGTATTATTCCAAGTGACATAGAAAAGGTAATATTTCATGCATTGTCAATTAACATGTAAAAATTTGCAATACCAATTTGCAAGAATTTTACCTTTTTTTTTAATAAGTAACCGTCAATGCATTCTTTAAAAACTAATTAAAAGGGACACTTAACTTTTTACATTTATAGAGAACGTCCCACAGTAGGGACCTTCTTGCAATGATTGAGATTTTCGAGGTTTAATATAGTGATTTTAATGGTATTAATAACACAATCTACTACTTATACCTATATATTATGTTTTTTGTGGTTATAGGCCCACCATACTTAATATAATTAATTTAGCTTAATTAGAGGCTTTTCACCATCGCCTGAACTTAGTTGTATTGGACTCCAAGCCTTCTTCAACTTCCAGGTTACAGATTTGGCTAATCCCAACCTCACCAACCTTAAATCAAGCATATAAATCTTTTACATTTCCCACCTCAAACTTTAGTCACTAATTAAATAATTGTTTAAAGGATGGTGGAACTTTAATCAAGAAATTACAATATTTAAGATGTAAGCTTTAATTTGAGAACATTCCCTACTGAGAAACTTCTTTTACTGAAAGCTTGAATGTAGAAATATTATAATAGAAAGAGTTAAAGGTTCAAATAATTTCATCGTCTTCATACTGTTCTTTCCCCTTTTATGGAGAAATTGTAAACAGATTGGATGTCCTAGTGGCTTTAATTATTACAACATGCATCATGACCATAAGGCTCAAAACTCTTTACTGGCTCAATAGTACAAACTTTAAATAAAGCACACAATCATTTATAATGGTACGACTGTAGGTTTTGCAAACCATAATGCTTGTGGGGTTGTAGAAGATTCCTTATACTTCCTCTAGGAATAAGTTGTGCATGATGACATTTTCTTCGTTATCCCAATACACTATATTATATCTATCAAATAACTTTTCAAGATGATATTTTTGTTCAGCGGATAAGAATTCTCCAACTCTTATTTTTAATAGATATAGATATTCATTGATATCTTCTAACTCTGTCACATCAAATCGACCATTGAACCAAATACTCTAGGATAAGCGAACGTAATTATAATCCTAAATCCTAATATCTCTCCATAAGTGATGGATTATTCATAAAATGCAAATGCTCTTACTCATGAAGGATGGGCTTCTATTGGTCTTCTTTCCCGAAACCATTGTTCATGAATATATCTAGAATATGTGTTCCACTCGAATCAAATAATGGGGATGAATGATCTTATTACCATTATATTCAATATTTGCATACAAGTGAAAAGTACAAGGTCATCCTACAATGTTGATTACTTCTTTTGAGAATATTTTTAGGAGCTTATTGAATACGAATTTTTGAACATTAGTCAATTATCAAAATAATGTTCCATCTAGCTTTGGAATAATCATAGGAGTATTCAACTAGACTTTAATCATCCCACATTCTCAAGCTTTGGGTCTGATAACATTTTGTGGGGTGGTGTTTGGACACATTGGGAAATTTTCCCAGTTTAAAATTTCCGAAAAACTGGATTATTTTCCCCCAAGAATATCATATATCATGGTCATAGTGGTTGTTGGAATATATGACCAAAGCATACCCATATTGGAATCATTTTTTATATATCTTATTGGCATTAACATTCAGAATTTCAAAATCACACTTTTTAGGAGAGTTGATTTGAAGCTCATAGATATTGAATCTATCAACTATCAGATACTCAACATACTTCAAACCAAAAGAAAAATCAAGTGAAATAAATAAAAAAGGAAAACAATTCTCTATCTACATCTTTTCCTGATATGTTGCCAAAGATCACGTAGAATGAATATGTTAGAATGTGACACCCTTTCTAGGCATTCGGGTAGGAGGTGCTCGACATCATTGGCTTGTTGGCGCGATACATCCCTCAAATTAACCTCTATCAGCTAATTCTCATATTAGACTATTTGCTAATGAATTCTTCCAACCTTGTATATGTTCAGTAGATAAAGACAACTGCTTAAGCCATAAATGTCAATGGATGAGCCTCCCATGTATTTCAATATTTGATAAAATCTTTTTGACAAAACCAAATATCCATTTGCAATTAATTTAGATCAAAAACTCTTTTAGCGATAAAAGGATTAAAAGAATTTCGGTTGCCCTTACGATGCCAATAATTTGTTTTTACATAGCTGTGTAATTGCATTCAACTTTAATAAAACTTCCACTACAAACTTGTAGAGGCAATCTCCTTCTTTGAGTTTCAAGTATTACACTTAAATGATCACTACCTACATATACCTCAACAATTATCCTTCTATTGTTAAAAGATCATCCTTGTGGTGTTTAATTGTTTTAGAGAAAATGAAGATATCATCAATATACATTAAACAGCAATGGCTTCGATATTTAAAGGTTTTATCCATTCTTCTTTGGAATATTTGAGTTGTATTCTTAAGGCCAAACGACATAACGAACAACTCATACTGCCCCTAGGGAGCACTAAAGCTTGTTAATAGAATGCTTTCCTCATCCATTTTTATCTACCACTAACCACTTTGGCAATCCATTTTAAAGGACCATAAGGCTCCTTAGGTTCTATTGAAGAGTATTGTTTTGTTTCGAATATAATATCCATCAAAGACTGTGTTACAATTAAGCTTTTAATAATTGATGACCATTCTAGCTTTTCCTCGCCATGATTCCTAACTAGGAACATATGACTTGTGTATCAACTCTTGCTATCTCTAATAAGCTTTTTATCTAAAAGTAATTTGATATGTTCCTTGAGTTCGTGGACATCTTGGTGTTTGTACACAGTTTCTTTAACCCTGACAAAAGTATTGGGATTTGTAGCCTATGTTTTTTTCATTTCAAATTTTTGAAGTTTATCGAAATAGAGTTCTTTGCATAAGTCCTCTTGTTTCTTCTCAATATACTCTTTAACAAATAGTTCTAGAAGGGAAATAGTTGAGACTATATCTTTTTGAGTTGGTACCACCTTCTCACCACTTCAGTTGCATGAAGAATCTTTTTTTTTTATTTATACATATAAGCCTTTTTGTTGTTTTGTAGTAAAGATAATTTGTTGAATACTTAGGCTACACGGATAATATAATCTTTGGAAGTTCTTTCCAATGACCATATCATGAAATTGTTGATTTGTTGTCTTAATGACTGAAATTACTCAACTTCTCCCATTTTGATAGTTAAACCTTCAACAACGTGTTGATGTAAAATCGGTATAGGATGGGGATTTACTCAGCTATTCAAGTGATTCAAAGGCATACATTCTCCCCTTCAACTTATATAACTACCGTATACAGTCTGCAGGATAAAACGCTTGCCTTGTAAGAACTTAGACTCGTACTCTTATGTTAACCTTAGAGATTGTGGCCACCAAAACCAAGGAGATTAGATTCTCATTGGAATGAATATGATGGGTCCTATGTCAACGACTTGCAAATGACATTCTTAGACTTGGTACCATTTGACATCCTCTTAAAATTGCATCGTATCCACCTTATTTATAAGTCATGAAGAGACACATAAATAGGGTAGATATAGATAAGATTTATCCTAGTCATCTTTTGATAATTTAGATAATAAAATAATTAATATATTATTATCCACTCATAAATGTATGAAGCATGCTTAAACTATCCATGCATAAAACCGACTAAATATTATCAAAGTAACCTCCTTTCTTGGTAACACATACCTGTGTTACTTTTGATAGGGTCAATTAGGTCCCGAAAAGTCTGCCCGACTTTTCTTTATACCCAATAGCCCATCTTATGAGTTAACTATGATAAAACCAACTCAGTAAACTTATCATACACTTGAAATTTATCTAACAATCCCCCGCCATGTCGAGTGTATGAAATTGTTAACCAGTATTCCAACACCCCCGCCATTAGTGACATATCATAAACACACAACTTGAATCACCAAGAGAGTAAGGAATTGTTATGTATTATGGATAGTGTCTTGCGACTTGAACTTCCATGTAGTCAGCATAATTACAAATGTCTCAACATGATAGTTGACAAAGCATTGAACTTCACATCCTTATTGACCATTTGGATACATTTCACTGACACAACTCATCAACTAAGCTTCCTTGAACTTACAACTCTGTTATCAGCCATGTGTCACATACCCTCTCCTGAGTAAATAGAAGCCAAGTCCATTAGCTCCTTGAGGCGGCTACACCTCTTGCTCACATAGGTAGACTTAAACTTATATGCTCCTATGTAGGACCAACCCCGGGAAAAGCTCCACCGCTTTTTACCTCGAGTGTGCTACTTAATGATTGGGAGCCGACTAAGGTTGCTTAATCCTTAAAGAAGGATATTCTTATTTTATGAAATTCGTTTTCGAGAAGAGACCTTTATTTATTTAATAATCATATTTTATTATTCACATGCTTGAAATTACGTCGAAATAATTTACCAATAATTTTACAATAAGTCCGATTCGAATCCGGGCCACGCCCCAACAGAGAATTCTTAGAAAATTCAAAGGCCATGTGACCTTTGATAATTTCTATGGAAATTTCTCTTGAGTAGACTCCGGATCGGAATATGGCATACGTAAATTATTTTTTATAAATTCTTTTGACGTAATAAACTTAAATGTTGGATAATAAAAAGAGATTATAAAAAAGAAAGGGTCGCCAGCCCATTTAAGGAAAACCGAAAAAGCAAAAAAAAAATAAAAATGAAAACGACTTTGGTCTACGAACTCGAATTCTAAGTTCGGGGGCAAGGTTACGAATTCGAGAATAAAATATTTCTCAAATTCGCCTGTTTGAAAACAGACTCTACTAAAATCAAGCTTGAAATGAAAATGAGCGGGGAGAACTTTAATAAATTTCATGATATTAATATTCGAACATGCAAATAAGAGAATGAAGGATTTTACAAGTGAATGAACAAATAGCACGTTACATAGAAATAAACTACATTATTGAAAATCAAAGGATTGACGAACCTCACTTTAAATTTTCAAGATGGAACCCTTGTGATGAACACTTGGGGCTCGACGTTGTCTGGATGGCTGAATGAATGCTTTAGAATGGTTGGATGTATGATGGTGGTAGTGATGATAGCTTGAGAGGGGGTGTATGATGATGAAGATGATTTATGGAAGAGGTTGATGATAATGAAGTGAGTGGAGAATGATGAAGAGTGAATGATGATAGTTGCTGGTGATTGTTGATGAAAATGAGTGAGCATGAGAGGCCTATTTATAGGCGAGGAGAAGTGTATGAAGATGGAAGGAGGGGAGGCATGATCCAAAGATCATGCCCTCCATACAAATAGGAAGCCCGCATGGCTTATCTCAGTCAACAGTCAAGGTTAAGAGGTTATGATCATGGGATCACAATTGCATGGGAGAGAAGAAATTGGCCCCAAAATCAGGATTTTGGAGAAAGGACACATGGCCGTTGATTTTACTGCACACAGATTGCCAACGTGGCAATCCACTCCCGGGCCGTTGAAAAATGGAAGGTCGCCTGTCTTTCCTATTTCCAAGGGCTTTGCACGCTTTGCTCGACCCGCCTAGGAGTTGAGGAAGGCCGCGTGTTCCTTTTTTCTACTGGGTTGGGCGCATACTTTGGGCTTGATTTCTGCGCTGGAAACTGAGCAAGGTCGCATGGCCTTCTTATTTGTCTAAGCCAACTTCAAACGACCATAATTCCTTCATCCGAAATCTGATTGAAGCGATTCAAAAAGCGTTTGAAAGCTAATGATGTGTATTTTACTTTCATCAAAAGAAATAGGGCCAATAAGACATGTGGAAAAAATGGGATTCAAAATGGTGGGCATTTATATGTGGAAAGGGTCAAAAAGTAAAAAATGAAGGCTTTTGTGGTGGGTTGGCTCGACAACTTTGATTAGGGAAGGCCCATTACATTTGCTTTTATTTTAGCCTATTTTCTTATTGTGCTTGATTTGTACACTTGTCCCAGTATAGAATCCGATGTCTACAGAGAGCCCCCACTTTGATCGAGTCTGAATAAGACGAAGGTCAAAGTAACCTGAGGTGCTGATTGGCTGACGTCGGTAACAAGAAGACGAGTGCTGTCGGTGCTCTTTTGATGGCGACCGAAAGATGGATGTTGTCGGTGACGTCGGTACTCTTTTAATGGTGATTGGAAGATGGATGCTGTCGGTGCTCTTTTAATTGGGAAGGGAAGATGGATGTCGTAGGTACTCTCACTACAAAAAAAATGGCTTTTGCCAACAGGACTTATCTGTTGGTAAAAGTACAATATCTGTTGGTAAAAGGTTTTACCAACAGATAATTATCTGTCACTGGCCTGTTGGAAATAAACCTGATTGTAAAAGTATTACCAACAGATATGGAGTTCTGTTGGTATTTCTAAACTAATGCCAACAGTTTTGTTATGTTGTTATTAACTATTTTATACCAACAGTTAACATCTGTTGGAAATACATCACATTTACCAACAAACGTAAATGTCGGGGAATGTATTTTCCTGCGCTAAAAATATTCCCCACACATTGTATCCATTGGTAATACATTTCCTACCTAATTTGATAAGACATTGTCCAACAAATATATCTGTTGGTCATATAATTCTAAAACATAAATATCTGTTGCAAATAGTGAACATAGTCATCCGCAATTATAAATATGTCATTACAATGTACTAAGTCTGTTGTACACAAGCAATTATTTTAGTTACATTACCAGGAAAACTTCAAATCATATTCAATGGATGGTTTGAATTGTAAAATACATAATGTCGAATTTGAAATGTCAATTAAGTACAAACTACCAAAATCATATTTGTTAACATTCAAGAGTAATATTGTAATTTGTAAACAACCTAAATCTAAGTTCCACGTTTACATTTTCTTCAACGATATTTTCGTAATATTCATCGACATAGGCATCCGCATCCGCATTAAATAAATTACGAAGATCTTCCACTATCTCCTGCAAATTTGCAGGAAATCAAATTTATAACCATAATAAATATAGATGTTAATGAAACAAAGATGACCCTTCCCTTGTGCTAATAAAAAAAGAATAATACAAGTATACAAATATCAATCATAGGAATCACATATATGACCAATATATATCATCGACCACATCTGTGCCAATAATAAAAAAATCTCTTGTGCTAATAATAAAAAATCGAATGCCTCTTCAGCATCAATAGACTGAAAATAATCCATTTAACTCATTTGGGAACAAATTAAGGATATCCATGAGTATCTCACAGAGGATATAACAAATTTAAGGAATAAATTCAAGGATAGGTACCTGAACTGAAATAAATCAAGTTTGACACATCGCACTTTATGATGTTGCTTGTTTCCTGTAAGAAAAAACAAGATACCAATTCATAAGAATCCAAGGCCTACACTTCTTCCAAGAGAAAGAATCCGCAAACAAAACTTTCCTAGACCAGTTCATAAGACCAGTTACTTCTCTATGAATCCTAGAATATTTCCTAGAAATTGACCTTTCTAGAACAAACAAAACTTTCACCCATATGCAGCCAGATCCATACAAGTACTTGATTCTTATCTGACTGCAGTAGAGAAATCAAAAGAACAATAATATACCATGACCAAATCATCTATAGACAACACATTTAACAAATAGGTAATACAAGTGAAAAGATCATATGGGACGAAGAAAATGAAGTCACCACAGCCGTACAGTACCCCACGAGGAACTGCAATTAGAATAAGCTAGTTAGTTAAAGTTACAATGCCTTGAGCAGCTACCAGAAACAACAAGTAGGACAATAGAACATCTAAAATTCCTATAAGAGATAACATAGAACTAGAAATACATAGCAAAAAATTGCAAGGAGCCTATTATAGTTAGCTTTCCATTAGAATAAAATCGCAAGGGTGGCCAATACACTTATTTTATATGACAAACATAAAATCCATAATTTTATTCCAAATTATACTAATTTATTAATTGTTTGGAGTTAACGGTGGCCGTGGCCCCCATCGCCGTAGCCCGGGATCCGCCAGTGTAGCAAATTGAATTTTTTTCAAAATTGTGCTCCAAATTGATTTTTGAATAGCTGAGGGTGCCTAATGAAACGTTCCAATATTATTATGGTGAAAAAGATTTGGCCAGTTTGATATTTCAATTTTTTTTGGTTCTTTAAAACTTCTACAATTACAATAAAGGGGGAAACAGGGCTCGTAATAGAAGCATTCAAATTATATGCAAACATAGTAGTCTCTACAAAACAGAAATAAAAATTATATGTTAGCATCTAATATGAGTTTGATTATACCAATAACCTTTTGTTTGTTGCTCAAACACTTCATTTTGTCTTTCCTGTATATACTACTTTGATATATTAAATTCTTTTGCACATAATTTTAGAAAGAAACGTATACCATTAATTCTATTGTTAGATTTATATTAAAAGTTATTTTCGTGAAAGAAACCAAATTTTGGGATTTGCCTCCAAATTGGAGACCATAGGTCTGCAACAAAAGCCCCATTGTTATTTAATATTCTGAACTACAACGCCCTCATAAAGACATAAAGGAAGAACTGGGATTCCAAGCAATTGTAAAAGTATTATATTCTAACTCTAAATTTACACTTGGGCTCCTTAAGAGGATGACAAGAAAGAGATGAATTCTCTCTGGACCTATTTGTCATCTATAATGTGTCCATTTCAAATTTCCCACTGTTATTAGATGTGCTTCACCTTTTCTTGACTAACGAGGAAGTAGCACATATTCTTTAAACTCTTACTGGACCTCTCCAAACCTTAGAGATCAATGAATCATTAGCAACTAAACAAAATGTGAACAATCCAAAACAGTCGATTATAGGATGATTGTTCTTCCCTTAAAAAAAAACATATGTTCTGCAAGTAGGATCCAAAAGGCACTTAGGTCTTGGCCATTCTTAATAACAATATCATCTTCTAATTCATTGAAGTATTGGACTTTTACACAGTTAATAAACCCTACCAGATCCATCAAGTCTCAGTTGGACACTTAGAGGCAAGGCTTCCACAAGGCCTGATTTACCAGTATAACTGAGCAATTGCGTTTTCCAGTCAATACTAATACTAACTAGTCCTCGCACCAAAACGTTCCAGAAACAGCATGAATCACTCCATTACGCCAAATTCTTGTCTTAGAAAACCTAATCTATTAGAAGACTTCAACGCCAATTTACCACAAATTTAACGTCAATAGCCAATATTTGTATATCATCACAGTACAACATTCGAGAAACAAAACGATTGAGCCGTGGAACATGCTAATTTGACTTGTAGCTTCAACAAATTGAAGCTACTAGTGTTCAAAATTATGACAACTCCAGATTGCTAGAAAGAGCAAGCGAGGGAGAAAGAGACTTACTAAAGATAGTGCCTTCAAAGAAATTGATGCTAGGCAAGCAGTGTTTCCTAATTGAGCCATTGTTCCAATTTTGATAAAGAGAAGAATCAGGGGGAGAGTTAGACAGCACTGATCAAACTGAGCTTAAAATCAAAGAAATTAAAAATTTGTTGAGCTAGGGTTTTAGAAAGAGGGGAAAATAGCTAACACAGTAATTAGAATGATGAGGAGTCCAATATTGGAGAGAATAGACCAACCATAAGACCATAAAAACACAAGATTACTGATAAATCAGACCACAATGTTCTAAAATCATAGAATTTCAATAACCAAATACATTGAAGATCACGAGAAAGTTGCATTACCTTCCACATTAGTGGGAACAAACTTCAACAGCAAAAAAAAAAAATCATTGGTCGCTCCAGCCCAGCCAAACATAAACCAATCTCATCTTTTAGCCAATTTAAACACAAATTAAGAAACTAAACCAAATTAAGCAAACAATATTGAACAAATTCAATTACTGAAAAACTAACCCAAATTATGAAACAAAGAGAGAAATAACCGGATTGAAGGAGAATATGAGAATGGGTTCAACAACCTAATTATCCGAAACTGCTACCAAAATCGAAAGAATAACATATTTAACGAGTGAAGACGAATTACCCAGACGAACCATAAATTCAGGGAGTTGTGATGAATTGCCCTAACGAAGAACATATTCAGGGAATTGATAAGACGAACGGGTCCAGATGAACGCCAGTACTACTGTCGAAATCACCAAATTGGCTGGCCAGACGAACTACCTAGATCCATGACGAACACCGCCGAGTATTTGAGATGCGAAGAGGTTTCTTTTTTACAGAAGAGTTGAGGCTACAGAGTCAGAGAGGTATCTCTAGGGCAATTGATTTGGAATTTTGAGTGTTTGGCGGTTAAGTCTCAATATCAAAAGTTGGACAAATAAAATGCCATTTTATTTTCCCAGAAATTCAAAAATATCATTAAATTTTCTTTGTTGGCAAAAATGCTACTCAGTTCTCCATTTTGTTACAAAAATACCATTCTCAACCTGGATGACCTGTTTTAGCCGGTAAATGCAAAGAATAAAAAAAAAATAAATTCACCCATCTCCACTGTTCTTCGTTCTTCTTCACCCATCTCCACTCTTCTTCATCTTCTTCGCTCTTCTTCTTCTTTACTCTTCTGTTCGGATTCTTCTGCAAGTTTCCCCTCATCTTCATCGTCCCTTCTTCTTCCATTAAAAGCATCCTACTTCTTCTTCCATTAAAATTTAGGGTTTCTCAAATTCACTAAGATTCACAGATAGGTCTTCTTTGATTCTATCAATTCAGATGGACTGGCAAGGGAAGAAGGTCGCCGAGCAGCTGATGCAGATTTTGCTCCTTGTATTCGCCGTCGTAGCATTGTCAATAGGTTACGTTATCGGTTCATTCCAATTGATGGTTCTAATCTACGCTACCGGTGTCGTTTTGACGGCATTGATCATCGTTCCGAATTGGTCGTTCTTCAATTGCCACCCTCTCAAATGGATGGATCCTTCCGAAGCTGATCGCCACCCAAAACTTGAAGTTGCTCCGCCCAAGAAGATGGCCACGAAGCACAAATGAATTTCAAATTTTGATGCCCGTGATCTGTTTCCGTCGGAGTGGTTGGCACGGCGGTAGCTGCGGCGACGGCGGAGGTGATGGCGGTGGTGACGGCGGATGTGAGGGTGGTGGTGGGAGGAGATTGTGAGGGGAGGTCGTGGGGGATGGACTTTGGATTGTTGCCGCAATTGTTGTGTTGGTGAATTACTCTTGAGTTAAGGGCCAACTGAAATATAGAAGTAGGATGCTTTTAATGGAAGAAGAAGGGACGATGAAGATGAGGGGAAACTTGCAGAAGAATCCGAACAGAAGAGTAAAGAAGAAGAAGAACGAAGAAGATGAAGAAGAGTGGAGATGGGTGAAGAAGAACGAAGAACAGTGGAGATGGGTGAATTTTTTTTTTTATTCTTTGCATTTACCGACTAAAACAGGTCATCCAGGTTGAGAATGGTATTTTTGTAACAAAATGGAGAACTGAGTGGCATTTTTGCCAATAAAAAAATTTAATGGCATTTTTGAATTTCTGGGAAAATAGAATGACATTTTATTTGCGGCACTCTCAAAAGTTGAGGAGCTTTTTTTTTTTTTTAAAGCAAAGCAGTGTTTTTTTAAGTTGAATGAAGCGTATCAAATAAATGTTTTATTTAAATAAATAACTAATAGCGGCATAACTACACGCTTATTATGTGGGAATATAAGTAAAGTTTCTAATCTTTCCTTTAATTAATACCAACAATATACTTAAAATGTTGCTAATAAATAATTATTACCAGCAAATATTTAAACTGTTGGTAATATAACCTTATTAGCAACAGAGAGATTTACAACTGTTGGTAAATGTTTTATTTTACCAACAGATACAGTTGTTGTTGGTAATATATTTGCAATACCAGCTGAACATTTATCTGTTGGTAAAATGATGTTTTTACCAACAAAAAAATATATGTTGGTATTTATATGTTGGTAAAGGCACTTTTTTTTGTAGTGTCTTTTAATGGCGACCGAAAGATGAACGATGTTGGTGCTCTTATAATGGAGGCCAGAAGGTGGATGCCAATGACTTTTTAACAGTAGCTGGATGATGGCGGTGCTCTTTTAACGACAACCTGAAGATGGATGTAAGCGACCTTTTAACGGCAGTTGGATGATGGCGGTGCTCTTTTAACTACAACCTGAAGATGGTCGTCAGTGACTTTTTAGCGACAGATGGATGATGGCGGTCCCTTTTAGTGGCAATCTGGTGTCAACAACCTTTTAGCGGCAGCTGGAAGATGGCGGTCTCTTTTAGCGACAACCAGGTGTTAGCAACTTTTTAGCGGCAGCTGGAAGATGGCGGTCCCCTTTAGTGACAACTGGAAGATGACGGTCCCTTTTAGCGGCAACCTGGTGTCAGCAACCTTTTAACGGCAGCAGGAAGATGGCAGTCCCTTTTAGCAGCAACCTGGTGTCAGCAACCATTCAGTCGCAATTGGAAGATGGCGGTCCCTTTTAGCGACAACCTGGTGTCAGCAACCTTTTGGCGACAGTTGGAAGATGGAGGTACCTTTTAGCGGTAATCTAAAGTCATCAACCTTTTAGCGGCAGCTGGAAGATGGAAGTCCCTTTTAGAGGTAACCTACAGTCATCAACCTTTTAGCGGCGGCTGGAAGATGGTTGTCCCTTTTAGCGGCGACCTGGATGATAGCGTTGCCTTTTCGTGGCAACCTGGTGTCCGCAGCCTTTTAGCAGCAGCTGGAAGATGGCGGTCACCTTTTAGCGATAACCTGCCGTCAGCAACCTTTTAGTGGTAGCTGGAACGACTACCTGGATGATGGCAATGCCTTTTAGTGGCAACCTGGTGTCACCAAACTTTTAGCGGCCGCTGAATTATGGTGGTCTCTTTTAGTGGCGACCTAGATGATGTTAGCGGTGCCTTTTAGCGGCAACCTGGTGTCAACAACCTTTTAGCGGTAGTTGGAAGATGGTTGTCCCTTTTAGCGGCGACCTGGATGATGGTGGTGCCTTTTAGTGGCAACTTGGCATTAGGAACCTTTTAGCGGCAGTTGGAAGATGATGTCTCGGTTTTCTCGGTGTTGGTGACGGTTCCTTGCACTGAAACCAAAGCAGAATGTCATTCATTTTGAATAGTGGTTGGACATATAGAGAACTACCTGTGTGATAGATGATCGCTATTGATCCAAACTTTGTTTCTTCGGTGCTACTGTCGATGATGCCCAACGGATTTTCCCGAGGTAGATTCGGATTTTCCCGATGCTTATAGTGGCTAATGTTTTTCCCGAGGTAGATTCGGATTTTCCCGATGCTAATAGTGGCTAATGTTTTTCCCGAGGCGGATTCAGATTTTCCCAATGCTGATAGTGCCCAACAGATTTTCCCGTGGGGGGATTTGGATTTTCCAATGTGGTTGATGCCTATCGGATTTTTCTGAGGCGAGATCGGATTTTCCCGATGCTCATGGTGACCAACGAATTTTCCCGAGGTGGATGATTGGGTCGGTGGCGTCCATGGCAACTTTTGTTGCTTTGGCAGACTAGAAGATTACCATGAGGATGAGCTTTGGATGATAGTCTGCTTGAAATTGAATGAACTCATCTAGAGTGTCATTAGAACTTCCTCTAATCTTGCTCTTGATGATTAGCAGTCGTGTATGCACCTGGTATTCTAGACTTTTGACTCCTATGTACTTATGCATGACTGTTGACTTTATGCATGATCTCTTGATACAATGCAATGACTAGGAGAATATGTGCATGAAGCGTATTTACAATGCATGTGACTCAATATGCAAATAGCCCCCAGTACCAAGACTAGAACGATGACTCCCTAAGTGTCAGAGCAACTCGACATATAATTTCAGGACAAGGCAGGATAGGTGGGGCTTATGACGAGGCCTGGTGATGTAGGCGTTGTCCTGGATGACTTGTCTTGTCCTCTTGCTTTCTCGAATCATTGCGGAGATAGCTAGAGCCTTGTTGTAGGTTATGTGAGGGTTAGGGGAGTCGCAGTGCAAATGAACCCTTTTCTTGAGTTGGATGTTGTTTGGAATTAGCCTTTGATGTGGTTGATTTCTTGTCCTTGACGGATAGGCCTTTCTCAGGTGTGTTGAGAACGGACCTCGAAATATTGAATCTCGCACTTACACTAATGAACAAGTCAAAAAGCTCTGACGGTATGGGAGGATGAGAAAGATTAGCAAAAGAAACGGTAAGTTTGATGATGGCTAGATGGGTTCATGGAGGTAGTTGATTAAAAAGGAGATGAAGGCGGGCTGATGGTCGAATCATGGTATGTCATGATTGAGAGATGGCTATGTTTCAACGAAAGCTAGACGGTCGGTAAGGGTTAGGTCACCTCATTGGAGAAGAGGTGAGGAAATGGTCGTGATGGATTTGTGTCATAGGATGAAAGACGATCGGCTATTTGGATGTGAATGTGATCTAAGTTTGACCGAAGGAAGGTTGGGGGATTATGATGGGAGAGATGTGAAAGAACTTCAAAATCCAGGGTTTACTCTCCTTTTGCCTAGCCTGCCCTGACGAGTTTTCAAGCTAGCCTCTCTTATTCTGTCACTCTACTTTTGCCTAGCCTGGGATTCCAAGCCAGCCTCTCTTACTCTCTCGCTCTCCTTTTGCGTAGCTCGAGGTTCCGAGCTAGCCTCTCGAATTTTTTTTTCTCTCAAAGACCAAATTTTCGTGACATAGGATGTTCCGTTATGTGAATTGTAGTGGTCAAGCCTTAAAGAGGTTCTCTTGTGTATCCGATGTGGAATCAGACCAATCGTAGTTCATAAGATGCAGCTTCAAAGGATTGGTGCCTCGAGGAGCGCTTAGTGAGGTAGGCTTGAGGAAGGTTATGGATGCAATGCCATGAAGACGACGTGAAGTCTTAGAGTATAACGCTTGAGAACAATTTAGACGATTTATGAGGGGCTTTTCGGTGTGCGTGACTGCTAGCTCTGTCTCTGGTTCCTCATCCTCCTTTTTTCCTCTCTTTTTTCTTTTCTCTTTCTTTCTTTTTTTTTCACTTTCTTATTCCTTTTTTTTTTTGGTATGCTTCGAGATATAGATGGCCCCAAAAGGGGTTTACTCTCCCAACACAGGTTTCTCCATACACAAACAAAGTGCTTAACGGACATGAGTGTCGTACCACTCATGCCAACCCATGTTGGTGAACCAACTAGGAACTCTCTCTTTTCTTTTCTTTTCTTTACTTTACTTTTTTTCTTCACTTTTCTCTTTTTTTTTTGACTTCCTTCTTCATAGGATTGACTCCTTTTCACCTTCCTGATGATTATAGTTACAACACACCTTTCAATGGCAATCTGCGGTAGATATGCGGTGGTCATGAAAAGAATAATCGGGTTGGTCAAGGCTAAGGGTTTTCGAACGATGGCGGTTACGAGGGATGCAAAGAGGGATGATTTGGTGAAGAGGAACTTGGGACGAAGATGTAGATGTTGTTGGCGAATGGGAAGGTAACAGGTGATACAAATGCTAATATGGGTGGTAAGATGGTAGCTCTCCTTTTGCCCATCATGCTTGATGTCCTAGGCACATTTTGTTTCAGCTGCTAGTCTAGGAGCATAGAGATGTCCACTTTCAAGAGACTGGTGGTTTTATTCTGCTCTCCTTTTGCCCATCCTACTCGATGAATGCAGACTGGCCTCTCTCTCTCTTTTTTTATCTCTCTTTTCTTTAACTTTATTTTAAACCTTGGATCCGTAAGATGACAAACTTGATGAACAAAAGGGTAGTGATAGATGGATATGTTAGAGTTGGATGTTAAAGTTAATGAATGGGTGAAGGAGCTTTCCAACTCAAGTTAAGAGTACAAGCATGAGATTCTCAAATAATCACAATCCAATAGATGCATCTTATTGACTTCAAAAGACAAGCATATCATAGATCGACACAATGCTTCCCCTAATTGACTTTAAAACAAAATGCTCAAAGGAATTGAGACCCTAGCTAACTTCAAAGTCCTCTTCCTGCGGTGTTGCATTTCCCTATTAATTGCTCCTGTAAGGTCGTTGATGTATGCAAGGTCACAAAGATCAGAGTTTGACCTCACAATACACCACATAGGAACTCACACACAATGTGGTTAATATAAAACAAAGCTAATTTGAAACAATTAGCTGGAATAGATGACAACCCAACAAGGAAATAAAAGGATAGACTTGTATTCACTCTGATACAGGCACACCACAGAATAAACACAAGGGAAAAGGACATAGTTACCTCAGCAGATACATGTACACCACCAATGATGCAAGTAAGCTCTACACACACCATTAGGAATGCCACCTCCTAGATACTGAAGTAGATTCAACCCAAATCAGAGTTTGCTGACACTCACTAACGAGAGGCTCAACTAAGGCACTCAAAATGCTATTGAAAATATCACTGCTTAGTTTGAAAGCTGCTGAACACATGCCTATATATAGCTAATCCTAAACAGTTTGATTAGAGGCACTTAATTAAAGTAACCTACTAATCTCCCTTCCAATATAGTTGCTAAACTAAATCAAATACATCATATTACAACTTGTGCTAACTAATAAAATCTTGATACATTTGAAAAAAAAATGAAAACAATGTTGCCCTCTTATTTGACCGAAATTCCAAAGGTTGGCAATTCCAGCCAATCAGAACCTTTCCTAGCTGGGAGGGTAAAACATAAGTTACAATGGTATCTTTCCCAGGCCTTTCTAAGCTGGATGTAATCTCAACAGCTTAAGGAAGGAAGGGAAAGACTTAAATAACCCTCATTGTAGCTGAACAAAATACTTAGCCTCAGAACTGAGGTTTTGGAAAAACTGATAACAAACAACCATTGCAGGGTTACTTGTTCTGAAGCTTGCAACTTAATGCCTTCCTTGCTTGAACATGCTTGAACTTGCTTGGAGCTTGAAAATTGCATGTCAAGGAACAAAAATCTCATAGGGACCCTTGGCTGAATCTCACTAAATCCAAAGATACAAAATTGAGAAAGATGCATGCTTGTACTGGTGATGTTGGGAATAGAATTTGACCTGAATGGTCAGTGCTGGTGGAATCAGCGGTTGTGCTAGCCAGGACTTGCCTTACTAAGGTATAGCAAGCCTGGATGGATGATGTTGGTGCGCTGGTGGGTGCTGTGGATTCCTTGATCTCTTGCTGAGGATGGAAGCCTGCTGTTTTTGTTCGAATTTCTTAAACAACTGCTGAGTTTGGCACAGCAAGGTTAGTTGCTGACAATACTGCTGCTAAGGGTGCTGGTGTAGCCTCCTTGGGTGATGAAGATGATGTAGAAGTTGCTCGTGCTGCTGCTGTGGCTGGATCATCTCCCTTCTCCTGGTCTAAACTTGCTGCAAGTGCTTGAACTACTACTGGTGATGCTGGATGGTCCCCATCATCCTCCCCAAGTTAAGGAAAGTTTGTCCTCAAACTTGGGAGGTCTTCCTGCTCTAGAAAAATAGGGCCTCAAATATGCAATGTTGAATGTGGCACTCCCTCCGCAGTCTTCTGAAAGATCCAACCTGTAGGAATTGTTTCTTATTTTTTCTAAGACTTTAAATGGACCATCTGCTCTTGGAACTAGCTTGCTTCTCTTCTTTGTTGGAAACCTGTCCTTCCTTAGGTGTATCCACACAAGATCTCCTAGCTGGAAAACCATTTTTCTCTTGTGCTTGTTTGCTGAAGTTGCTATCTGCTCAGAATACTTGATGATTTTCTCTTTAACATGCTGATGAAGCTTCTTGATCATCTCTGCATGTGTACCTGCTTCATAATTGAAGTTTACAAAATTTGTTAGTGGAGATAAATCCAAAGGAGTGATAGGATTTCTCCCACATACCACCTGAAATGGGGAAAGGTCAGTTGTCTTTGAAGGGGCTCTATTGAATGCAAATTCAGCATGGGGCAAAAGTGTGTCCCATCCTGTTTTATTTGTGTTTATTAGTGATCTCAATAGAGTTCCAAGTGTCTTGTTGGTCACCTCTGTCTGTCCATCAGTTTGTGGGTGGCAAGCTGTGTTGTACTTTAGCCTTGTCCCTAGCTTCTTCCATAGAGTCACCCAGAAATAACTCAAAAATTTGGCATCCCTATCAGACACCATGCTCTTAGGGACTCCATGAAGCCTCACTACCTCTTGAAAATATAGCTCTGCCACTTTCACTACACTATTTGTTGTGGGGTGTGGAATAAAATGGGCCATCTTGCTGAATCTGTCTAGCACCACCATCACTGAGTCTTTTCCCCTTTAAGATCTTGGCAGACCAATAATGAAATCCAAGCTTACATCTTCCCATGGGCTTGTAAGGACTAGCAATGGTGTGTATAGCCCTTGAGGTAGGCTATGGCTCTTTGCTACTTGACATATTGTACACCTTTTCACCCAGTTCTTAACATTTTTTCTCACTTTAGGCCAACAATAGCGCTCTTTCAGCATGAGAAGAGTTTTCTCAATGCCAAAGTGGCCCGCTAAGCATCATCTATGGATTTCTAAAAGCAGTAGCTCCCTTAAACTACTCTTGGGTATACACAATCTTGCTCCCTTGAAAAGAAACACTTGGTCTATATGATACAGACTCTGAGGGTGTCCCTGGCACTTTTGGAAAATCTCACCAAAATCCTCATCTTCATTGTACAAGGCTTTCAACGGCTCAAAGCCTAGTACCCTTGCATCTAGAACCTACAACAACAAGTATCTCCTTAACGATGCATCAACTCCCTTGTTCAGCATTCCTGACTTGTGGTGGATCATGAAATGGAACTGCTGCATGAACTCTACCCAAGCAGCATGCCTGGTGTTGAGTTTGTGCTGCCCTTGAATGAACGTCAAGGCGTCATGATCACTATGCAATATAAACTCTGCTCCAATTAGGTAGTGTCTCTAGTGCTGAAGAGCTCTAATAATGGCATGGAACTCTTTATCATAGGTGTTGTACTTCCTCTTTGCATCATTTAACTTTTCATTGAAATAGGTAACAAGTTTGCCTTCCTAGTTTAGAACTGCTCCTATGCCAACGCCTGAAGCATTACACTCCACTTCAAAAAACTTTAGAGAAACTTAGTAAAGCCAGGACTGGTGCTGATGTAAGCTGCCTCTTGATTTGTTCAAAGGCACTTTGTGCTGCTGGTGTCCAGGATAAACTTTTGCCCTTCACTAGCTCTATCATAGGTGCTAGGATGGTGCTAAAATTTTTCTCGCAAATATCCTATAAAATGAAGCCAAACCATGAAAACTTCTAATTTGCCGAATTGAACTAGGAATAGGCCACGCCCCGATTGCCTTGACCTTTTCCTCATCCACGTGAATTCCTGCTGCTGTCACAATATATCCAAGAAAAGAGACTTGGCTTGCAAAGAACTTACACTTCTTTAGATTCCCGTACAACTGCTCCCTGCTCAATATCTCCATTAAACACTTTAGGTGGTCAATATGCTACATCTCAGATTGACTGTAAATAAGTATGTCATCAAAATACACAACAATACACTTACCAATGAATGGCTTTAGAACCTGGTTCATCAACCTCATGAATGTGGATGGTGCGTTTGTTAGGCCAAAAGGCATGACTAACCACTCAATAAACCCTCCTTTAGTCTTGAAAGCTATCTTCCATTCACACCCTTCACAAATTCTGATTTGGTAGTAACCACTTCTTAGATCAATCTTGGAAAACACCACTGAGCCATGCAGTTCATCTAGCATATCTTCAAACCTTGGAATTGGGTACCTGTACTTAATAGTGATCATGTTAATAGCTCTACAATCAATACACATTCTTTGACTGCCATCCTTCTTAGGCACCAATAAGGCTGGTACTGCACAGGGGCTCAAACTTTCCCTTATCATTCCCTTCTCCATTAGATCATCAACCTGTGTTCGTATCTCAATAGTCTCAGCTGGGGTCATTATGTAGGCAGGTTTGTTTGGCAAGACAGATCCTGGGACAAGATCTATCTTGTGTTGTATGTCTCTCTTAGGGGGTAGGCTTGGGGGCATCTCTTCAGGAAAGATATGTAGGTACTAGTTTAGGATAGGTTGAAATAGGGGGTGGTCATTTTGTGGGGGCATGACTTCCTCAATGTCAAGCAAGATGATACCACTTTGCTCACTGAACTCATGCTGTTCAGCTGGCAAAAGGACATCAAGAGTTGGTTCAACAATAAGGTTTTTGGGTCTTTTTGTGAGCTGGGATGGTTTAAGAGGGGTAAGGGTGATT
Organism: Portulaca oleracea; assembly: GCA_029582165.1. NCBI lineage: Eukaryota > Viridiplantae > Streptophyta > Magnoliopsida > Caryophyllales > Portulacaceae > Portulaca > Portulaca oleracea. The sequence goes on along the minus strand of CM055885.1, from coordinate 4,878,917 downwards.
TTCTTGTTGTTAATGCAAAGGGAATATGTGTTTGCTCTCCCATTGTGACTAATAGACTTGTCATACATCCAAGGTCTCCCTAATAACAGGTGACATGCACTCATAGGAATCACATCATACCAAACTTCATCACTATAAGCTGAACGAATTGAGAAATTGACAAGGCATCTAGAAGAAATCTTGATACCTTTACTTTGGTTCAACCACTCTATGGTATAGGATGTTGGATGGGTGCTGGTAGCCAAAATGAGTTTCTTCACCATGGTTTCTGAGGTTGCATTGGTGCAGCTGCCTCCATCAATGATCAAAGAACATATTTTCCCACGAACTCTGCATCTGGTGTGGAAAATGTTCTCCCTTTATTCTGCTGCTTCATCCATTGCTGAACTGCTCAAGATCCTCCTGATCACAAGCATTTCTCCTTCATCAAATGGCTCAGGATCAAGCAAAAGAGCTGCTTGAAACTCAGCCAAGGTGACTACTCTCCTATTTGGACATTGAGATGCTATGTGTCCAAGTCCTTGACACCTGAAGCATCTTCTTTCTGGGAAGGCTTTGCTAGTAGGGGCTCGGGTTCTTTGTGGGGCATCTTGTGGCTGATTTTGAGTTGGTCTTGGGGCTGGATATCTAGCTTGAGGTGGGGGTGGGGGTGGATAGGCTCTTTGTGGGGGATTGTAGGACATGCTGTAGGGATTTGGCTTGGCTAGATACTTGCTGCTGTACTCCTTTACTCTAGCTTTCTTCTGTTGTTCCACCTTATGAGCCAAAGAGCTTAGCTCATCAAGGGAATCATAGACTTGCAACTCAACAACATTCTTGATACTGTCATTCAAACCTGCAAGGTATCTAACATAAGTTTGCACCTCATTCTCCTGCATATTACACTTCCAAAGCAAGTGCTCAAACTCCTTGGTATATTCCTCCACAGATTTGCTTCCCTACACCAAATGTTGTAGCTTAGAGTAATTTTCCTTCATATAGTTATCTGGATGCAACTTTTCTTTCAATTTCAGCCTCATTTCAATCCAAGTGCTGACCCTATCTTCCCCAATCTCCATTCTCCTTCTCTGCAGATTATTCCACCAAGTAGAAGCATACTTTTTAAATTTTAAGGCAACTAACTTCACCTTATTCTCCTCTGAAACTTCTTTCAAGTGAAGAACCCTCTCCACGGTTTGTAACCAATCTAAGAAAACATCATGATCTTACTCCCCTACATATTCAGGTATGTCAATCTTGAAATCTAGCTTCTCTTTCCTCCTGTCCTCCCTCCTTTTCTCCATTTCACTCTCACTGTTTTCCTCTGGTTCACTGATCCTAGGTGACCTTATAACCTATCTCCTTCTTCTATGTGTAGGCCTAGGACCTCGACCTCCTCTTCTTATCCAACTAAAAGGATTTTCACCTTCTTCTTCTTCTAACTCTTCATCAATCTCCTTATGAAGCTCAGTCCTATGCAATCTCACATAATACTGCAGCTGTTCACTTAAGAATTTCATTTTTTGCTCCATTTCTTCTTTTTCTTTCAAGGTCTGTTCTAAGACTTCCTGAGGTGTTCTACTAGCTCCAGCCATTTCAAACAATCATAAACAACATACTCCAAGATAGAACACAGCTCTAATACCAAGATGATGTATGCAAGGTCATAAAGATCAGAGTTTGACCTCACAATACATCACATAGGAACTCACACACAATGCGGTTGATTTAAAACAAAGCTAATTTGAAACAATTAGTTGGAATAAATGACAACCCAACAAGGAAATAAAAGGATAGACTTGTATTCAATCTGATACAGGCACACCACAGAATAAACACAAGGGAAAGGGACATAGTTACCTCAGCAGATACAGGCACACCACCACTGATGCAAGGAAGCTCTACACACACCACTAGGAATGCCACCTCCTATATACTGAAGTAGATTCAACCCAAATCAGAGGTTGCTGACACTCACAAACGAGAGGCTCAACTAAGGCACTCAAAATGCTATTGAAAATATCACTGCTTAGTTTGCAAGCTGCTGAATACATCCCTATATATAGCTAATCCTAAACAGTTTGATTAGAGGCACTTAATTAAAGTAACCTGCTAATCTCCCTTCTAATATAGTTGTTGAACTAAATCAAATACATCATATTACAACTTATGCTAACTAATACAATCTGGATACTTTAAAAAAAAAAAAGGAAAACAATGTTGGCCTCTGATTTGACCAAAATCCCAAAGGTTGGCAATTCCAGCCAATGATTTCCTAGCTGGGAGGGTAAAACTTAAGTTACTATGGTATCTTTATAACAAACAACCATTGCAGGGTTACTTGTTTTGAAACTTGCAACTTAATGCCTTCCTTGCTTGAACATGTTGGAACTTGCTTGGAACTTGACAATTGCATGTCACGGAACAAAAAAATCTCCTAGGGACCCTTGGCTGAATCTCACTAAATCCAAAGATACAGAATTGAGAAATACGCCTGCTTGGACTGGTTTTGCTGGGAACAAAATTTGACCTGAATGGCCAATGCTGGTGAAATGAGTGGTTGTGCTGGCCAGGACATGCCTTACTAAGGTATAGCCTACTGTTTCGGTTGCAATTGCTCCAAAAGCTGCTGAGTTTGGCACAGCAAGGCTAGTTGCTGACGATACTGCTGCTGAGGGTGCTGGTGTAGCCTCCTTGTGTGATGAAGATGATGTAGAAGTTGCTCTACTGGTGTTGTGGCTGGATCATCTCCCATCTCCTGGTCTGAACCTGCTGGCAATGCTTGAACTACTATGGTGATGCTGGATGGTCACCATTAGTTGTTGCCGTAGCTGGCTTTCTGTGCTGCTTTCGGTAGGGGCAATTTACCTGACTGGGTCATACCTTCAGTCTTATTCTTTAAAGTCCCGCACTTCTCGGTGTCATGTTCCTTACACTTGTGATAGTTGTAGAATTCATTGTTATCCCAACTTGGGTACTTCGTTTCTGGCTCTGGTCTTCGTAAAGGCAACTCAATCAGGTTTTGTCTTAAGAGATGAGCCAAAGCATCGATGTAGGTGGTGCCAACTAGGGTGCGATGGTCATACTTTGGTTTGATTCATGACTGAATTACATTAGTCTCAACACTATTAGGAGGGTGGCTGGGCGAACCAGTTGCCCCTCTATTAGGACTAGAATTCTTCAACCCTTGGATGGCGACCTTTTCATTGTCCATGTTCTCGAGTTGGACGCAAAGGTCCTTCAAGTAATCGAAGTCCTTGATCATATCGTATCCTAAGCATCGAGCCAGGCTACTCTTGAGACTTTGTTGGAGGGTAGATAACTATAAACGTAGAGGTATAGTCTCATTAATGTGAGACAACTTGGTGTGCCACCTTTTAAACTAATCTAGGAAGGACATCTCTTCCCCTTGCTTCATGGTTGTTAGGTCATCCATTGCGGCTTGCTTCTTCTAGATACGGCTGTAGTGATTTTATAAAGGCCTTAAACAGCTCGTTCCAGTTAGCCTTGACTTGAGGTGACAAGGCATAGTACCATACTTTGGCTTCTCCATCTTGGGTGGATGGGAAGACTGTAGAGTACAAGTCAACATCAATCTTGTTAAGTGGCGTCATACGCATGAACTCCTTGATGTGGTGAATGGGATTCTCAGATGGCTTGAATTTGATGTTAGGTACTTGAAATTTATCGACCACCTTTATGACTGGATGTATCGGCAAAGGTAAATCTGTGTACTTGTCAGCAAAGGGTGGAACAACCCTCATTATATTGGTAAGACTCTCATATTTTTGTTCCAAGGCCTTGACAGGGGGATTTTCGGTGGCTTTGAAAACTTCTAACACTGCCTTGGACTTCCCTTTGAACGACCCTGAGCCCCATGACTTAACCTCTGCAGGTGTCTTGACAAGTTCGGGCTCAGATTCATTCCCATGGACTTTTATGACGTCATCATTTCCCTCAGTATTCAGGCCTAGCTTCTCATTAATCTTGGTTATGGCTTACAACATGCCATCCATCACATGTTGTTTTTTGTGAAACCTTTTCCCAATCTTCTGTTCTTATTCCAGGGAATTAGCAAAAGCCTGGCCCTGCATCTTGGAGTACAGCTCTTCCAGATGCTTTGTGATGTTAGCCTCGGTACTTTGGACAGGAATTTCCTGAAATCGCTCGTCAGCTATGATATGGTTTCTAGCTGGAGTGGTCGACGGGTTGTAGTTTAGATTCAGAACCAGTCGACCAATACATGGATCTCTAATGCGAGCTCGAAAGCAATCTCCTATCTTGCCTGTATGGAAATTCGTTAGTGACTCGATAATTGACTCTGACACTTACTACCCGATGCATGCTTGTCCTAAGAGACTGTAATACCCCGGTAATGTGGTTAAAGTGTGGCTTAAAAAGGATTGAAATGACTACTTATATCACCAAGGTGCACCTTCTTTTATGGTAGCTCATCCGTTGGGAACTCCTCAGTTAAGCGTGCTTGGCTGGGAGTAGTCAAAGGATGGGTGATCTCCTGGGAAGTATTCCCAGGCAGCGTGTGAGCGAGGACGAAGCATGCTGGAAAGACTCATGGGGATTTGTGGGGCCAGTCAGCGATCCTTGAAGCAATTATCGGTAATGTTCGCGGCCCGGGTAGGGGTCGGGGCGTTACAGATGGTATCAGAGCCGACCCGTGACCGTGAGCTGCGCCAGTGGACGGGAGAGCCATGGGCAGTCACCTAACGGGGCAAAGATTCTGGAGTGGATTGTGGCGCAACGAGGACGTTGTGCGCTTAAGTGGGGGTGACTGTAATACCCCGGTAATGTGGTTAAAGTGTTGCTTAAAAAGGATTGAAATGACTACTTATATCACCAAGGTGCACCTTCTTTTATGGTAGCTCATCCGTTGGGAACTCCTCAGTTAAGCGTGCTTGGCTGGGAGTAGTCAAAGGATGGGTGACCTCCTGGGAAGTTTTCCCAGGCAGCGTGTGAGCGAGGACGAAGCACGCTGGAAAGACTCGTGGTGATTTGTGGGGCCAGTCAACGATCCTTGAAGCAGTTATCGGTAATGTACGCGGCCCGGGTAGGGGCCGGGGCGTTACAGAGACAGACTCGACGCCTTCATGTTGACCAAAAGACTCACCCATTTCTTGGGAGTGCATGACATAACTCTATATGAACCTTACAACAGAACATTATAAAGGGCCAAATAAAGTCAAACATAGCGAGCATATCATATGTTTGAAGGCACAAATCAGTGTTTCTTAATTCGGATGGGCCTAATCCACATGCTGACCGTTTAAGGAGAATCCATAACTTGGCCCAACAAACTCAGATAGCTCGAGCTATATTGTCTATTATGCGGACTAAGATAGTAGTCAAAAGATCGACAAACTCGACCCCTTTCTTTCTTTTGATTTTTTTTTATTTTCATTTACTCTAGGAAAATGAACATTATAAAAGAGTGAATAAAGCCAACAATAAGGGGGTTATAATTAGTTTATAGGCTTAATTGGTAAATCCAATATGATTGAGCCTGACAACGGACCGACCATAAATATGATTAATTTAATAATTAAATCTATAAATAATATACTCAAGCTAGTGACTATTAGGCAGTCTAAGACGCTATCCCTTAAATTGTTGGGACCTTCGTCAAGACAGCACCGTAAAGGGCCATATAATATCATCAAAGGCGAGAGAAGTTTTATAAATTAGAGTAATCAACCTTTGTACATAAATGAACCTGACCACTGGGTTAGCCATAATGTTTTAACGTTAAATGTTCTAATTAATAAATAATTCTCTTATTAACCCAATGAATTTTATTTGAACTAAAACGAAGCATATAAATTAAGGTCGACTTTAATAAAGAAAAGGGGAAAGGAAACACATATATTCACATAGCATACAACATGAAGGGTATTACATGTTATCCTCTCGGTGCACTTCACCCATATAAGGTTTATGGGTAAAGTGTGTAAGGTGTTGCTCTTTGGTCTTCAAGGAAGCCTTGGAGTATAACATGGGTGCGACGAGAGACCAAATGCTTGGCGATGTAGAGTGCATCACACAAGTAGTGGCTCCCCGCTCTCGGATAAAGAGCCTAGGTTAATCCTAAATCGTTTCCTTTGTGCTCCCATGTCAAAAGACCCATGGAATAGCCTAGTATTCAAAATGCCTAAAAGAATAAAAAATCGTGAAATAAATCAATTTTCCTCCTTTCACAATTTAAAATCAACTCGATTTTTTCAAGCTTTACCCTCTTTTATGTTTAAGTCCCTAGTGGAGTCACCAATCTGTAGGACCACCCGCGGGAAAACCTCCACCGCTTTTTACCTCGAGTGTGCTACTTAATGATTGGGAGCCGACTAAGGTTGCTTAATCCTTAAATAAGGATATTTTTATTTTACTAAATTCGTTTTCGAGAAGAGATGTTTATTTATTTAATAATCAATTTTTATTATTCGCATGCTTGAAATTACGTCGAATTAATTTACAAATAATTTTACATAAAGTCCGATTCGAATCCGGGCTACGACCCAGCAGAGAATTCTTAGAAAATTCAAAGGCTAAGTGATCTTTGATAATTACTCCGGATAGGAATATGGGTATATACAAATTATTTTTATAAATTCTTTTGATGGACAAAACATAGATGTTGGATGATAAAAAGAGATTATAAAAAAAGAAAGAGTCGCCAGCCGATTTAAGGAGGCCGACAAACAAAAAAAAAAATAATATAAAAATAACTCCGGTCTACGAACCTTAAATCTAGGTTCGGGGGCAAGATTAGGAATTCGAGAATCAAATAATTCTCAAATCCGCCTGTTTAAAAACATACTCACTAAAATCGAACTTGAAATGAAATTCAACGGGGAGAACTTTAATAAATTTCATGATATTAATATTCGAAAAGGCAAATAAAATAATGAAGGTTTTTACAAATGAATGTACAAATAGCATGTTACATAGAAATAAACCACATTATTGAAAACCAAAGGATGGACGAACTTCACTTTAAATTTTCAAGATGGACCCCTTGTGATGAACACTTGGGGCTCGACGTTGTATAGATGGAGGAATGGATGGTTGAGAATGGTAGGATGTATTATGGTGGTAGTGATGATAGCTTGGGAGGGGGTGTATGATGATGAAGATGATTGATGGAAGAGCCTTATAGCAATCAATATTGTAGGGCTTAGCAATCAATATGATTGAACTATCATATTGTAAGCTCTTGACAATCAATATTGTAGGCTTCTTAGCAATCAATATTGTAGATTATCTAGCAATCAATATGATTAAACTATCATATTGTAGGCTAGTATAATAACCAATATTGTTGGCTTTAAGAATAGACTCACATTAAACCTTGTTCTTAAAGGAACCATAATTAACTTGTAAGCTTAATCGTGACATGTAATTAAACCATTACAACTTAAACCTAATATAAACTTTATTAAGTTGTCATGGAGAATAAATTCCTTACTTGTACACTTATTGAATTTAAAATTCCATCGCATATATGTAATTAAACTATTACATATTATACATTTGCTACAAAATGTAATTATAAACTAATTACATCTTACTTTAATGGGCCATAAATACTCATTCAATATGTACATGATCATCCTATAGAGAATACTATTTAACTTATAATATGAGTAAGTCTTCACATTTACTTATAAACTATATATTCTCTTCATGACTATATCCAAACAAATAACCATGGATTCGTAATCATACAATTAGCCAATTTAAACTTAATTAAATCCATCTTAAGTAACAAATGGTCTTGGACTTACACTCTTTTCCAATGTACATAAAATATATATTTCTTTTCTTGTAGCAAAACTTATACTTGAACATGCATACTTGAATAACACATAAAAAACTTAATCAATTCATAGACTAACACTTATAACACAAAAAATTACTTAGGGGTACCCTAACTTTTGGTGAAATGTTTTTCTGGTAGCCTAACTTTTAAAAACTAATTTTGGGGTACCCTAACTTTTAGAATTAGAAATAATTAGGTGAATTTCCGACCAATGATTTAAATTCACCGGTGAGTTTTAGGCGGTAAATTGATTAAGTGTTTTTATGGAAGATAATGCCCTTTGTTTTCGTGGACGAAAATGATTTGAATCAATTGGACTTTCGCCGGAAATTCACCTAGTAATTTCTAATCCTAAAAGTAAGGATACCCCAAAATTAGTTTTGAAAAGTTAGGGTACCAAAAAATTGTTTCTTCAAAAGTTAGGGTACCTCTAAGTAATTTTTTTCCTTATAACATGATCATCTTTTTCTCAAATAAAACAATATTTTACACATTGTCAACTTATGGCATGATCATAAAGTTATAGTTTACATAACTTAACATATGTATTATTAAAATCATGCAACATCATAAATTATAATTTGGATATGACATGTACAAATAAATCATACAACTTAAATTTGATAATCACATATCCAAAAATTTATGACAAAAATAAATCTTGATCAAACGGAAGTCATCACAATACGCATTGGGTTTGGTAAGGCACGCATAAACATTCAATAATCATGCAGAAACATTGATTATCAAATCCTTAATCAACACATGCATGCATGCATAATAACCTAATGCAAAAAAAAAAAAAGATTGTCAAATTCTTAATCAAACTCCACCACACAAGAGATTGTAATTACTGACATTCCCATGCCACTTCAAATTCTGATTACCGCAAATTGAAACCAATAAAGAACATGAATAATCATCATCAAACCACCATTATGTCAATGTGTGGCACCATCATCTAAAAAAATGCGTGAGATTATTCACTTATATTCCATGGATGATGCAATGTGGTATACTTACTGAGCATTAATTAGCAAGAAAATACCCCAATCAATCAAATTGTCCCACTTTCGATCATGCTTAGAAACTTTCATGCATTTTGGCAACAAATGAAAACTGTAAAGTAACAAATGAAAAACTATCTTTGGATTTTGAAAATCTCGTTCTCAACCAAGCAAAACCCTGTACTCATCAAAATTATCCTAGAATGTATCTATAACTTGATCTTGATCTTGTCATGTCCCGATTCAAACACGATTTTATATAAGTCGAAGACTGTAGATGTAAAATCGGTGTAGGGTGGGAATTTACTCGGGTATTCAAGTGAGTCGAAGGTATACCTTCTCTCCTTCGATTTATACAACTATCGTATATAGTCTGCAGGATAATACATTTGCCTTGTAAGAACTTAGACTCGTACTTTCATATCAACCTTAGAGATTGTGGCCACCAAAAACCAAGGAGATGAGATTCTCATTGGAATGAAGATGGGTCCTATGTCAACAACTTACACATGGAATTCCTAGACTTGGTATCATTTGACATCCTCTTAAAATGTCATCATATCCACCCTATTTATAAGCCATGAAGAGACACTTGGATAAGGTGGATATGGTTAAGATTTATCCTTGTCATCTTTGGATAATTTAGATAATAAAATAATTAATATATTATTATCCACTCATAAAATGTATGAAGCATGCTTAAACTATCCATGCATAAAACCGACTAAATATTATCAAAGTTACCTCCTTGTTTGGTAACACATACATGTGTTACCTAAGTATAGGGTCAACTAGGTCCCGAAAAGTCTACCCGACTTTTCCTTATACCCAATAGCCCATCTTATAAGTTAACTAAGATAAAACTAAGTCACTAAACTTATCATACACTTGAAACTTATCCAACACAACGTCACCATTGGTCATGACAGTATTATTTACTATCCTTACTTGCAAAGGATTATTTGGTCTTTTCCATAAGTGGTTAGGAAAGAGGGTTTTTTCTGCCAAAGCATACTGAACATCCATTATATATGTATGCATATAGTTCATACTTATCATATCCTTCAATGCATAATTTAAAACGAATATATATGCTATTTCTATTGGCTTTCGTAACCTCTTAATGGATTTCGACATGGATATTCTATTTTGGAGGCTCCTTGACCAACTTATCTAATTATCTGCGTTAATTTATGGCCTTGGCTTTGAAGCTAATGACCTTTCTATTAGGACTGATTGATGGATATTCTATTTTGGAGGGTCCTTGACCAACTTATCTAATTATCTGCGTTAATTTATGGCCTTGGCTTTGAAGCTGATGACCTTTCTATTAGGACTGATTGTCTAGTCTAGACAATATCTTGCAAAATCAAAACTCATTCCGCTTATTTGTGAAGCCATGTTTAGAGTATCATTATGTTTTGACGCTACTTTATCTCTAACAAGTGAGTTTTTCTCCCAATCAAATATATAGTACTCATGGTGTTCAATAATTGAATTTTACGGTAATATTAATGGAAAATTTCTTGCCAATTTTGGTTGGATAGAAAAGTTGTCAATCCTAAAACATTTTATCCCGATATCTTCAAAATTAGTTTTTATGCTTTGAATATTTTGTTTACACACACAACTCTCTAATTTTTCAACTTCTATTATGATGACCTTTGTCTTTGGATTAATAGTGTAACCTAAGTTGTAGATAATTCTCCTGAATATTTTAAGTTGATAACCACCTTATTTGTTTTCCGAACCCACAAATTTTATTTTTAGAGATAAAATTTTTGGAAAAGTCATTTTTAACACTAAGATAATATCCCAATCTATAGTTTAACTGACTAATCAATTATGCAATTAGTGTTTATGCCAATGATAATTTAATTGCGAAATATATGTAGCCAAACAGTACATCGCAAAGCATAAAGATCCACGTTATTACTATTGTGTCGTAATGGAGTGGTTTGGATTTGCTGTAAACACAAATTTCCGGGTCTAAATAAATAAACACAAGAAATTAGCGAACAAATATAATATATTGATTTCAAAGGATTTTGGGTACAATCTCTATGTATTTGTCACAAAATTAAATGTAACTCCTCCGATTCGATCTCCTTGAATGATCTTGAAAGAGTCTTGAATAAATATGGTTTTGGATGAATGTGATCTTGAATGAATATAGTCTTGGATGAATGTGGTCTTGAATGAGGGTCGTAGAGACTTGATCCCGATCAAGACGAAGTGGTTTGATCTCCCACGAATGGACGGCACGAGCTTAAGTTTCGTTGTGCTTCTTGTCTTCAAGAGAGAGTATGAGAGCCTTAGAGTCTTCTTTTGATGTTTTTCTACCCCCCCTAAAATGAAGGAGAATGATCTCTATTTATAGAGAACTTGGGCTAGTGTTTGGGCCCATTTAACTCCTTTTAAAAAAGGACAAATATTTATGTGACACGTGGCATACTTTAATTAGCCAAAATATAATATCATTTAATTCATAATTAAATGATCCACCATAATAAATTTTGACATACGATGGATTATAATTCGCCGAACTAAAATGATGTTAATTTCCACGTGGCGAGCCTTGATTGGCTGACAAATTTTTGCATTCTACTAATGCCCCCTCGAGAGTTAACTGCGCTTATGACTTGGTAGTACTTGTCGCGGTCGGGTCTCGAAACTGGAACAATGCATGCTACCCACTGATCATGCCCGTCTTATTATCTTCTGAACTTGATAGATAAGGTAATAAAAAAATTTCTCAAAGCATCACGAGATTCCATTTCTTACATTTGATTACTTGCCCATTTTAAGTAGATCAAGCATATTTCTGCGATAAATCAAGACCAATAGCAGTGCTTATATTAAGGGAGGCTTGATTAGGGTAGAGTTTCACAACCCACTGCCCCTAATTAATTGATTTAAACAGCGCAATCTGTCAACAAAAAAAAATCACAGTGAGGTTGTCCATGGTGTTAAACATGAAAGCCTCACTCACGAGCTCCTTGATGGATTGTTGGGGGTCATCTTGGTGCCCTGAACGATGCTGACGGTCTGCTGGCTCGACATGACATCCCAGATGTTGTCGACCCAACCATGAGGATTTGCCTCACTTCCAGCTCCACGATCAAGGGCGAGGCCATCACCAACGGAAGCTTCATGACACCGACAACACCCCGTTGAGGTACTTATCATCCATGTATCCTCTTAAGCCCCGAATCACTATCCGACCCGCCTCCCTTCCGACGAGTGTGCCAGCCTGTGATCCTGAGACATGTCGATGGTTTCTCCTTTGCGACACAGCACGGCCTGATAGTCTCCATCATTTGTAACAAGCAATGATCTTCCAAAAACTAATGTTGTTCCAGAAAAGGCGCCGATGGTGGTAGACGAGTGTGCCGACCTGTGGATTTGCTGGTTGAGATTGTGGTGGTTAACTATGGCGGCAACTGGTTCCAGCTCCTTGTTGTGGGTGTTGATGATTTTTTTGGATTGGTTCTACAATGGGCATACTATTGAAAGAAAACCATAATCATGATTTGCATTACTTTATGGCTTTTTTTATTCTCTGATTGGCAATCCATTAAGCAAGCATGTCATCCTTTCAATTTTGCAATCCCTTGTTTTGCTGCATTACGTGAGATTTGTAGTCTTTTTTTTTCGGTGTAGGTTGACCTCTTGATTGGAGAAGGCTTGAACACTTGGGTCAATGACATTAATCACAAGGAGAAATTTGTGAATTTGGAAATCGAGTAGTCTTATGCAAAATTTGTAGATTTGGAAGTCAATTTCAATAACAAAATTTGTAAGCTTAGATTATCACTTGCCGACCGAAAGACAAGCGGTGACATTTGATTGTCCTCCTCAGTTGTGGACATCAATTCGGTCCGTCTTGAGCATGTATTGGCGATTAGAAGACAAGCGGTGACCTTTGATTGTCCTCCTCAGTTGGGGTCATCAATTCGACCCATCTTGTGCATGTATTAGCGATATGAAGACATGGGATGACCTTTGATTGTCCTCCTTAGTTGGGGACATCAACTTAACCCGTCTTGAGCATGTATTGGCGATCAGAAGACAACTTATCCGCATGAGTCTGCATCACGCCTTTGAATACTTGATCCTCTTGATCTTTGATGCCTCGAACGTCTAGACCTTTGGAAATTCAACATTAATTGATGACTTGAATCTTGGACTTTGTTGACTTGAGGGTCTCAAACTTGAAAATCTTGAATTTTGACTTTGGAGTATTTAACTTTAACGACTTGAGAACCTTTAATTTGAAAGTCTTTAATTTTGACTTGAAAGTCTTTAATTTTGCTGACTTATGAGTCTTTTGTGTTGAAGACTTGGGAGTCTTGGTTTTGACTCGAAAGTATTTGAACTTTGACTTGAGAGTCTTCAATTTTGATGACTTGTATGTCTTGATTTGAATGACTTGAAAGTCTTGAACTTCAATTTGAGAGTTTTTTTTCAATTTTGATGACTTGAAAGTCTTGATTTTGGATTTGTGAATTTTTTTTTTGACGACTTGAAAGCCTTGAATTTTTGACTTGTGAGTCTTGATTTGGATGACTTGAAAGTCTTGATTTGGATGACTTGTGAGTCTTTTTTTTAATTTGACTAGACAATTTTCAATAAGTTCAATCGGATTCATCGCTCTCATCTTCATCGAACACGATCTTGCCTTCATTTTTAAGCCTCATCACAAGCTCCTTAAAAGTTAAACACTTTTCCAGCGGATGGCTAATGATCCTATGGTACTTGCAGTATTTAGGGTTACAGCTTCTTCCAACTTCACTTGGACGCTTAGACTCTGGAAGTTTAATAATTCCTTTTTCGAGAAGTTTATCAAGTATTTCAGGTGTATCACCATCAGAGAAAGGATATTCTTTCTCTTAAAAAATCATGGATGAAGGAATTCCTTTTGACGTGCCCCCGAGTGAAGTTTGCTCCTCCTTGACACTTGGTCTTCTCGCATCATGTTTAAAAATTGTGAGCTCCATGTCATGTGCTCGTGTTGCCAAGTCTCGAAAAGTTGTTGGCTTACTCATATGCAAAACATAAAGCAGATCCCATTCCATGCCTTGTATACACATCTCGACAGCGGAAGCTTCGGACAATCAATCTTTACACTTAAGGCTGAGTGACCTCCAACGATTGAGTGCTGAAAAATCGATTAAGGAACACTTGCTCCATTTCTGCCCAACTGCCAATGGACTCCGGTTCCAAGTCTGTATACCAATCAAAGGCGATTCCTTTAAGGGTTCTAACGAACTGCTTCACTAGTTGATCTCCCTCAGTCCCAGCATTATTGCAAGTTTCGACGAAATGAGCTATATGCTGCTTAGGATTCCCTTTACCATCGAAGTGAGTGAATTTCGGCGGTTGATAGCCGTCAGGCATGCGAAGTGCATCAATCCTCTTTGTGTAAGGCTTCATGTACAATTGAGTTTTACGAGAGCCTCCCTCGATTTGAGCTTTTATCGCATCGGCTACTAGTTTTTGGATCTGCTCCACAGACAATGAGCCTGAGCTGGTACCCTCTTCATATTTATCTTCTTTGTTGGAGTCTTCGTGATTGGATCCTCTGTCGGAATCTTCATCTCCCGAACTTTCGTCAAATTTGTTAGCAGGTCGCTCTTTTAACTTCTCTGTCAGTTTCTTGATTTGCTCATCTTGTCGCTTAATATGCTATGTCTTTTCCTTGCTTTCTTTCTCAAGTCTGGTCAACGTAGCCTTCATAGTCTTGAATTCTTCTTCATAGTCAATAGCATCGGTGACCATAGCAGGCATAATAACGGTGTCGACAGAGTCACTATCAGAATCGGAGGAGAGCAAATTAAATCCCTTGGAGATTTCGGCATTCCCTCACCATCTTCATATTCTTCATCCCCTTCACTCAATAGTTGATGGTGGATTTCATACATCCATTGAGCGACCATCTTCTTCGAGTCAACGACTTTAGTGGAATTAGTTGGGATTGCCCACGGTAAGTTGGAGTCAAAGATTTGCAATGGAGCACTCACATCAACTTGTTTCTTGGCCTCAATAGCAGTGATCTTGGCCATCCTTCTAGTGATTGCTCCGTTAGATGTTGCACTAGTTATTGATTCTTGTGACTTGGCTTGAGAAACTTTCTTCAAAGCATGATGGATGTTGTTCGTAGGATCCATCTGCTTCGAATGATAGATTGTTCGTTCTTGGAGAAAGAGATGAGAGGCAGAGATGTCCCACCGAGCGTGCCAAAATTTGTAAACACAAATTTCCGGGTCTAAATAAATAAACACAAGAAATTAGCGAACAAATTAAATATATTATTTCAAAGGATTTTGGGTACAATCTCTATGTATTTGTCACAAAATAACATGTAACTCCTCTGATTCGATTTCCTTGAATGAACTTGAAAGAGTCTTGAATAAATATGGTTTTGGATGAATGTGATCTTGAATGAATATAGTCTTGGATGAATGTGGTCTTGAACGAGGGTCGTAGAGACTTGATCCCGATCAAGAGGAAGTGGTTTGATCTCCCACGAATGGACGGCACAAGCTTAAGGTTCGTTGTGCTTCTTGTCTTCGAGAGAGAGTATGAGAGCATTTGAGTCTTCTTTTGATATTTTTCTACCCCCTCTAAAATGAAGGCGAATGTCTCTATTTATAGAGAACATGCGCTAGTGTTTGGGCCCATTTAGCTCCTTTTAAAAAAGGACAAATATTTATGTGACACGTGGCATAATTTAATTAGCCAAAATATAATATCATTTAATTCATAATTAAATGATCCACCATAATTAATTTGGACATACGATGGATTATAATTCGCCGAACTAAAATTATTTTAATTTCCACGTGGCGAGCCTTGATTGGCTGACAAATTTTTGCATTCTACAAATGCCCCTCTAGAGTTGACTGTGCTTATGACTTGTTAGTACTTGCCGCGGTCGGGTCTCGAAACTAGAACAATTCATACTACCTACTGATCATGCCCGTCTTATTATCTTCTGAACTTGATAGATAAGGTAATAAAAAATTTTCTCAAAGCATCACGAGATTCCATTTCTAACATTTGATTACTTGCCCATTTTAAGTAGATCAAGCATATTTCTGCGACAAATCAAGACCAATAGCAGTGCATATATTAAGGGAGGCTTGATTAGGGTAGAGTTTCACAACCCTCTGCCCCTAATTAATTGATTTAAACAGCGCAATCTGTCAACAAAAAAAATCACAGTGAGGCTGTCCATGGTGTTAAACATGAAAGCCTCCCTCACGAGCTCCTTGATGGATTGTTGGGGGTCATCTTGGTGCCCCGAACGATGCTGACGGCCTGCTGGCTCGACATGACATCCCAGATGTTGTCGTCCCAACCATGAGGATTTGCCTCACTTCCGGCTCCACGATCAAGTGCGAGGCCATCACCAACGGAAGCTTCATGACACCGACAACACCCCGTTGAGGTATTGATCGTCCATGTATCCTCTCAAGTCCCGATCACTATCCGATCCGCCTCCCTTCAGACGAGTGTGCCATCCTGTGATCCCGAGACATGTCGATGGTTTCTCTTTTGCGACACAACACGGCCTGATAGTCTCCATCATTTGTAACATGCAACGATCTTCCAAAAACTAATGTTGTTCCAGAAAAGGCGCCGATGGTGATAGACGAGTGTGCCGACCTGTGGATTTGCTGGTTGAGATTGTGGTGGTTAAGTATGGCGGCAACTGGTTCCAGCTCCTTGTTGTGGGTGTTGTTGATTTTTTTGGATTGGTTCTACAATGGGCATACTATTGAAAGAAAACCATAATCATGATTTGCATTACTTTATGGCTTTTTTTATTCTCTGATTGGCAATCCATTAAGCAAGCATGTCATCCTTTCCATTTTGCAATCCCTTGTTTTGCTGCATAACGTGAGATTTGTAGTCTTTTTTTTTCGGTGTAGGTTGACCTCTTGATTGGAGAAGGCTTGAACACTTGGTTCAATGACATTAATCACAAGGAGAAATTTGTGAATTTGGAAATCGAGTAGTCTTATGCAAAATTTGTAGATTTGGAAGTCAATTTCAATGACAAAATTTGTAAGCTTAGATTATCACTTGCCAACCGAAAGACAAGCGGTGACATTTGATTGTCCTCCTCAGTTGTGGACATCAATTCGGTCCGTCTTGAGCATGTATTGGCGATTAGAAGACAAGCGGTGACCTTTGATTGTCCTCCTCAGTTGGGGTCAGCAATTCGACCCGTCTTGTGCATGTATTAGCGATATGAAGACAAGCGGTGACCTTTGATTGTCCTGCTTAGTTGGGGACATCAACTCGACCCGTCTTGAGCATGTATTGGCGATCAGAAGACAACTTATCCGCATGAGTCTGCATCACGCCTTTGAATACTTGATCCTCTTGATCTTTGATGCCTCGAACGTCTAGACCTTTGGAAATTCAACATTCATTGATGACTTGAATCTTGGACTTTGTTGACTTGAGGGTCTCAAACTTGAAAATCTTGAATTTTGACTTTGGAGTATTTAACTTTGACGACTTGAAAACCTTTAATTTGAAAGTCTTTAATTTTGACTTGAAAGTCTTTAATTTTGCTGACTTATGAGTCTTTTGTGTTGAAGACTTGGGAGTCTTGGTTTTGACTCGAAAGTATTTGAACTTTGACTTGAGAGTCTTCAATTTTGATGACTTGTAAGTCTTGATTTGAATGACTTGAAAGTCTTGAACTTCAATTTGAGAGTTTTTTTTCAATTTTGATGACTTGAAAGTCTTGATTTTGGATTTGTGATTTTGTTTTTTTTTTTGATGACTTGAAAGTCTTGAATTTGTGACTTGTGAGTCTTGATTTGGATGACTTGCAAGTCTTGATTTGGATGACTTGTGAGTCTTTTTTTTTAATTTGACTTGACAACTTTCAATAAGTTCAATCGGATTCATCGCTCTCATCTTCATCGAACACGATCTTGCCTTTATTTTTAAGCCTCATCACAAGCTCCTTAAAAGTTAAACACTTTTCCAGCGGATGGCTAATGATCCTATGGTACTTGCAGTATTTAGGGTCACAGCTTCTTCCAACTTCACTTGGACGCTTCGACTCTGGAAGTTTAATAATTCCTTTTTCGAGAAGTTTATCAAGTATTTCAGGTGTATCACCATCAGAGAAAGGATATTCTTTCTCTTCAAAATTCATGGATGAAGGAATTCCTTTTGACGTGCCCCCGAGTGAAATTTGCTTCTCCTTGACACTTGGTCTTCTCGCATCATGTTTAAAAATTGTGAGCTCCATGTTATGTGCTCGTGTTGCAAAGTCTCGAAAGGTTGTTGGCTTACTCATATGCAAAACATAAAGCAGATCCCATTCCATGCCTTGCATAAACATCTCGACAGCGGAAGCTTCGGATAATCAATCTTTACACTCAAGGCTGAGTGACCTCCAACGATTGATATAGTCCAAGACTGGCTCTCGGTACCATTGCTTCGTGTTTGTCAACTCCGTCATACTAACGGTGCGTTGAGTGCTGTAAAATCGATTAAGGAACACTTGCTCCATTTCTGCCCAACTGCTTATGGACTCCGGTTCCAAGTCTGTATACCAATCAAATGCGATTCCTTTAAGGGTTCTAACGAACTGCTTCACTAGTTGATCTCCCTCAGTCCCAACATTATTGCAAGTTTCGACGAAATGAGCTATATGCTGCTTATGATTCCCTTTACCATCGAAGTGAGTGAATTTCGGCGGTTGATAGCCGTAAGGCATGCGAAGTGCATCAATCCTCTTTGTGTAAGGCTTCATGTACAATTGAGTTTTACGAGAGTCTCCCTCGATTTGAGCTTTTATCGCATCGGCTACTAGTTTTTGGATCTGCTCCACAGACAATGAGCCTGAGCCGGTACCCTCTTCATATTTATCTTCTTTGTTGGAGTCTTCGTGATTGGATCCTATGTCGGAATCTTCATCTCCCGAACTTTCGTCAAATTTGTTAGCAGGTCGCTCTTTTAACTTCTCTGTCAGTTTCTTGATTTGCTCATCTTGTCGCTTTATATGCTATGTCTTTTCCTTGCTTTCTTTCTCAAGTCTGGTCAACGTAGCCTTCATAGTCTTGAATTCTTCTTCATAGTCAATAGCATCGGTGACCATAGCGGGCATAATAACGGTGTCGACAGAGTCACTATCAGAATCGGAGGTGAGCAAATTAAATCCCTTGGAGATTTCGGCATTCCCTCACCATCTTCATATTCTTCATCCCCTTCACTCAATAGTTGATGGTGGATTTCATACATCCATTGAGCGACCATCTTCTTCGAGTCAACGACTTTAGTGGAATTAGTTGGGATTGCCCCCGGTAAGTTGGAGTCAAAGATTTGCAATGGAGCACTCACATCAACTTGTTTCTTGGCCTCAATAGCAGTGATCTTGGCCATCCTTCTAGTGATTGCTCCGTTAGATGTTGCACTAGTTATTGATTCTTATGACTTGGCTTGAGAAACTTTCTTCAAAGCATGATGGATGTTGTTCGTAGGATCCATCTTCTTCGAATGATAGATTGTTCGTTCTTGGAGAAAGAGATGAGAGGCAGAGATGTCCCACCGAGCGTGCCAAAATTTGTAAACACAAATTTCCGGGTCTAAATAAATAAACACAAGAAATTAGCGAACAAATTTAATATATTGATTTCAAAGGATTTTGGGTACAATCTCTATGTATTTGTCACAAAATAAAATGTAAATCCTCCAATTCGATCTCCTTGAATGAACTTGAAAGAGTCTTGAATAAATATGGTTTTGGATGAATGTGATCTTGAATGAATATAGTCTTGGATGAATGTGGTCTTGAACGAGGGTCATAGAGACTTGATCCTGATCAAGAGGAAGTGGTTTGATCTCCCACGAATGGACGGCACAAGCTTAAGTTTCGTTGTGCTTATTGTCTTCGAGAGAGAGTATGAGAGCCTTTGAGTCTTCTTTTGATATTTTTCTACCCTCTCTAAAAAGAAGGAGAATGATCTCTATTTATAGAGAACCTGGGCTAGTGTTTGGGCCCATTTAACTCCTTTTAAAAAAGGACAAATATTTATGTGACACGTGGCATAATTTAATTAGCCAAAATATAATATCATTTAATTCATAATTAAATGATCCGCCATAATTAATTTTGACATACGATGGATTATAATTGGCCGAACTGAAATTATTTTAATTTCCACGTGGCGAGCCTTGATTGGCTGACAAATTTTTGCATTCTACATCTGCATACTCCCCACATGGATATATCTATATTTTCTATCCTTGTAGCGCCTCATGATATTATCCCGATTAATTAGGTATACTTCACCAACATCATACTTGAAATCCTTAATCTCTAGGTCTCTTTCCAGTATTTAACAAATATATTTTGACATTTACTAAAAGATGGACTTTTTGTATATCATGTCTTTTTGGATAATTGGCATTACCTAATCACCTTTAACTTCATCGCTCTGGTTTTCATCATCTATGACGAAATCCTCTTCTTAAGCCTCCAAAACGTACTAAATTGGCTTCCATCATACGATTAGTATCTTCTTAATCAGAATCACATTCATCGTTTATTATGATTTCAATAATTCCATTATTATTACTAAGTGCTAGTTCAAAGGCTTCTTCTTTGGTTATCTTGTCATACTAAGACTACCAAAGGTTACTATGAATTTATGGTTTTTCTTGTTCTTACACTCATTAGCATAATTACAAACTCCACCACAATCCCAACATTTGCAATTACTTTTTCCCATAAGTGTAATGCCCTGACTCCTCTGAGTCACGGACATTACTGATAACTACTTCAAGGATCCTGACTAGCCTTACAACTTATCACGAGTCCTTCCAGTGTGCTTTGTCCTCGCTCGCACGCTATTTGGGAAAACTTCCCAAGAGGTCACCCATCTTGAGACTCTGTAATTTAATGTTCTATATATCTTATATCTAGAATCTTTAAACTAATGATCTTTAATTGATATTCCCTTATCTTTTCTTTCATTTCGAAATTAAAACATATAAACTCCATATAAATTTCTCTAGACAAATCTTTAAAGATTTAAGTAGGGTTTGGTATGGCTCATAATATTATTTTAGCATCTTCAAAAAATTATACCAGTCGGCCCCTGTTCTTGAAAAACTATGCTCGAAAATTTAGAAGGTCTTTTGAAGGTATGTTAGCATTTAGATTAAGAACTTCCTCTCATCCTATGTTTAACTATTTCTTCTCTGTCGCAGACGCTATATAATGTCAACATATAATTTGACTAATTGGAGTAAACTTCTTCCTGAAGGGGTTGGTATACATGTTTGAGGGAAAAATGTTTAGTTCTTCACATCTTATTGTTTCGTGGCTAGAAATATCTATTATTACTATTGCTAGATTCACTAAAGTTATGGGGTAATTGTATACCATTGACTTGATGTCTTTGTAGGTTGAACTTCCTCCCCAACTTCATTATTCTTATATATGTTTTCCAACATTTGCTTAACATCATCGAGAGGTGTACATTGATATCCTTTAATATAATGAGGTTCATTTGTTGATATATTTCTTCATCTAGTAAAATGTAATTGGGACCATTAATAATTCATCATCTCATTTAGACCATTTGTTTTTTTTGTAACAATAAACATAGTATTGTTAAGAGTAATTCCATCTGCTCTTAAAAAATTTATAGGAGTCCTTTCACACAATGAGTTTGAACTTCCTATATGATCAAGATTTTGATTAGTAGATTCTTCATCTTTTGTTAGGAGCCTCTTGGGGCTCTGGTTCTTTTTTCTTATTACAACGTAAGGGATCATGAGCTTTATTTTGTTGATTTTGGAAAGAATATTTATTCATGTAAGTAGTGCTAGAACTACAAAAAGGACTAATTTGATGAGTTCGATGTCTTGAATTGTTTAGTAAGCTCAAGTGGGTATTAGTAATGAAAACAATAGAGGAAATATAAGTTATAGCGACAACAATTGCTAATTGTGTCCAAAGAATGTTTTTAATCATTTAGGGTCAAAATCAAAATATTAAACACTACAGGGGAAGATTTGCAAATATGAAAATTTAAAATGTCTCTCTGAAGTTATTTTTGTAAAATATAGGGTACCTGGTAATCCTGTTTCAAACTATAGGGCCCTTAAAGTAACAATGTCATTACTCTTTAATTAATTATCTACTAAAAAAAGGAAAATTAGGACGATTGAGTACATAGTCAAATAATTTGGTTTGAATTGTGTTTTTCTATTGCTAGCATAATGTCAATATTTGGGTCCGTAAATTGAAGTATTTTGAGGTGTGTTTTTGTTTTGAATATATTATAGCATGTCATGTATAATTTGTTATATTCCATCTACTGTCATGTCATTCTTAAAGGACTTTAACATTTGTAGGTGGAGCATTGTTGATTTTTGAAACAGAACTTGTTTCGGTAAATGGGAATAGAGTCATCCAAACAGAGCATTCAAATGTGGACAACAAAATTGATGAGTTATAAGAGAACGAAATGTTGATCATATGGATGCTGAATTTCATTATTTTAGATGTTTCAAATATTGCATATATATGATTGGAGATAGAGATATGGAATGCGTGTTTGTAGGTTGAATTGTTCGTGAGCTTAGTCAAGACTGGTATGTTCAAGTTTGGTATTATGAAGCTTGTCTTTCTTCAATTTGAGTTTGTTAAATAAATTTAAACATGAATCAATAGAAGCTTTGAAAAGTTGTACACATTTGCTTAGGTGGATTAGAAAACAATTGAAGATGACCTATCTCTTATATACACAACTAGGGGACTATATTTACAACAATTCTTTGTTCCTACTTTATTTAATAACAATAGTTAGTGTTTGATGTATTCAAGGTCAGAAAGATCAGAGTTTGACCTCATAGACACCACACGAGTACTCTCTCTTTATGATTTTTGGACTTAACAAAAGCTAATTGGATGCAATTAGCTGCAATGGATGATGAACCAATAAGGATTAAAAGGATAGACTTGTTCACAGTTGATAAAGACACAAGACAGCTATAAACCAAGGGCAAATGACTCTCAAACTCGACCTCGTACAAACACACCCAGATCAAATGATCAAGCTCAACTAACACTTGCTGAATCTTGCTAGAATTCTGTGACAGAAGTTGGTTTAACCAACCTGAGAGTTTTGGCAAACTAACAAACACACTGAGGTTCTCAAGACACTATAAATGCTACGGAAATACAGTGATATTATCATTAAGATGCTCAAAATACATATTATATACCTAAGCTCTAATTTGTTCCATTCAGACTTGCTAATTATGAGGAAACCTTCTATTCTCTCTTAACTTATCCTAAGCATACTTATACTAACATAATACATTCGATTACGCTCTATTCTAAGTAAAACTACCGGCTTACGTTAGTAATTCAGAAGAGAGTACAAGCTTCATTCTGATTGGACCAAAATACACAAAAGTTAAAAAATTGAACCAATAACCTTGTTTCCTGCCCAAGAGGGTAAATACTATCATTCTTGTAATTTTAACTGCTGAATCAGCTAGCCAAGCTGGAAGAGACCTCAACAACTCGACCTAGGTGGCAAAAGATCAAAATAAACCTCATTGTAGCTGCTTGAACTAAAAATGCAATAACTTGAATTTCTGGAAAATTGACCTTGTGAAATGCTCCTGAACTTGATGCTTAAACTTAATGCTCCTTAATTTGATCATGCCTGTACTTGATGTGGACTTGAAGATGGCATGGAAAAGAACAAAAATCTCATAGGGAACATCTTCTTATTCTTCCTCAATACAAAGATAACATATTGAGAAAGGGTGCTGCTTGGACTGTTCTCGGTGGGAACTGACATTGATCTCCTTGATCAATGTAGGGGGAATGGATAGTTGTAGATGCTAGAACTTACTTAACCAAGGTGTAACAAGTCTGGATGGATGTTGTTGACGGAATGGTGGGTGATGAAGATGCTTGGAAGCCTGCTAATGCTTTTGTTGTTGGTGAAATTGCTCATGTTGTTACTAAACTATCCTTTGCTGTTGTTGTGCTTGTTGTTGCTGCTGAATGGTCTCCATCAACCTCCCTATGTTTCTAGAGGTCTTCATCTATTGAAAGATCTAACCTATAGGCAATATCTCCAATCTTCTCTAATACCTTAAATGGACAATCTACTCTTGGAACAAACTTGCCCTTCCTCTTGCTTGGGAACCTACCGATGGAGATTCACCTTGCGTTTGTCACATATTTGGGGGCCTATGGTCCTTGGAAGATGAATGTGGGCCAAAAGGGTGCAAGGACGTCACTTAGCCCAGCCATGAAACCAAAAAGAACACTAATAGTTCAAATTTCATTCATCCCAAATGATATCTATTCTATTTGTGTCGATATCTGAGAATTGAGACTTCTCTTCCGCTTTTACCCTTGGAGATTTTTGTAGTATGATGAATGACCTTTCCAAAATGTCCAAGATCCAACAATTTGGAGTTCGTTTGAGTTCTACACAACCTGTACAATCAGACCTTGCGTAATGGATGTCAATTTTGATCTGTTTTAGAATTTTGGCTATTTGTGATGGAGATCTGCCTAGCCTCGGTCTCACCTTTGGAGACCCTAGGCTCATGGAAGAAGATGGAGAATCACCAAGCCTTGGGCTCCCCTTTGGAGACCCAAGATTCATGGAGAATGATGGAAATCCATCGATGTCCTTCACGCCAAGTCCAATAACAAAGGAGGCCCAATTCAATTACAAGGAAGTAGAAGGGGCTATAGGAGAAGGAGTTAGTGTGGAGGCCCAAAGGCCAAACCATATGGTGTGATTATTGTTTCAAGAGGACGTCCAAACGTCCTAGAAAGCTCAAGTCTACGTCAAAAGGCCCAAGTACAAAGCCCAAGTAGAATTTCACAGTTTTGACCATTTTAAGATGAAGTTCACAATTTTGGCCTTTTCAGTTTAAACTTCACATTTCTAGCATTTTATTTATTATTAGCATGTTCTTAGATGTAATTTTATTATTTTTAGTTGTGTGATATGCCAAGTAATATCTATAAACTTAGACATCAAGTTAGGAAGAGTCTAGAATAGTCTAGAAGGTTCTAGAAGAACCTAGGAGTCGTGCGGTGTGTAGCTTGGACGCCAAGTCTTGGAATCCTATATAAGGTTAGCTTATTTTGTAACTAATCCATCTTGGATTAGGAAAACCAAGTCCTAGAAGGATTCATATCATTGTAACTAATCCCCTTAGGATTAGGAAACCAACTCCTAGTAAGAGATGGTTGCTTAGGCGTCAAGTATAATGTCCTAGTAGGATTAAGACTTAGTCTATTATAAATAGGGATGTAAGTGTTTCGTTCAAAAGACAAATCCTTGAAATATGAATACAATCAAGCTTTTTGCTTACTCCTTGAGTGTTTCTTGAAACCTCATTTGATCTCTTCAATTGTATCTTGATTTGGCAAATTAAGTGGTGAGGAAGAGCTTGTTCCTAAACCTATAAGGTGTTTGTGTAACTAGGTGGAAGAACAAGTAGCCCTAGGGATTGTCTTGTGGTGTTTCTATATCAAGGTCAATTCCCTTAACCTCACGTCTCCCATACTCTCTCTCTCAAACCTGTCAAAGATCCTACCTTTCATAATCCCTAATCCATACTCTCTCCTCAATCTCCCTACTTCACGTCACTCCCTCTCTCAAAGCCTAATCGATACCCTCTCTCAAACTGTACAAAGATCCTATCTTTCACGTGAATCTTTCAATCCCTAACCCTTTTCACGTGAATTGCCCTAGCCTTAGATTGGCTGCACGTCACCCCTTGATGTGTAATTGATCAAACCCTAGTCTTTGATCCAGTTATACATCAATTTCGCATGGGTATTCTTGTCTTTTCACTATGAAATCGATTTTTTCCCTAGTATCTTGATGTTAAGGAAGATGCCCAGCTGATTGAAAATGGAACAAGAAATTTAAAAGTGAGAGGTGCCGAAGTGGGTTTGGAAGCTTAATTAAAATAAGCTTGTTACTTTTATTAATTCAGCAAGGTTGTAACACCCTAGATATATGGTTAAGTGTGGTTTAAAAGGATTGAAATGACTACTTATATCACCAAGGTGCACCTTCTTTTATGGTAGCTCATCTATTGGGAACTCCTCAGTTAAGCGTGCTTGGCTGGGAGTAGCCAAAGGATGGGTGACCTCCTGGGAAGTTTTCCTAGGCGTGTGGCGGGGCGAAGCACGCTGGAAAGAGTCGTGGTGATTTGTGGGGCCAGTCAGCGATCCTTGAAGTCGTTCCTGGTAATGTCCGCGACCCGAGAGGGGCCAATGCGTTACAGATGGTATCAGAGCCGACCCGCGACCGTGAGTTGCGCCAGTGGATGGGAGATCCATGGGCAGTCACCTAGCGGGGCAAAGATTCTGGAATGGATTGTGGCACAACGAGGACGTTGTGCGCTTAAGTGGGGGTGATTGTAACACCCCGGATATGTGGTTATGTGTGGTTTAAAAGGATTGAAATGACTACTTATATCACCAAGGTGCACCTTCTTTTATGGTAGCTCATCTGTTGGGAACTCCTCAGTTAAGCGTGCTTGGCTGGGAGTAGTCAAAGGATGGGTGACCTCCTGGGAAGTTTTCCTAGGCAGCGTGTGAGCGAGGACGAAGCACGCTGGAAAGAGTCGTGGTGATTTGTGGGGCCAGTCAGCGATCCTTGAAGTCGTTCTTGGTAATGTCCGCGACCCGAGAGGGGCCAATGCGTTACAGATGGTATCAGAGCCGACCCGCGACCGTGAGTTGCGCCAGTGGATGGGAGATCCATGGGCAGTCACCTAGCGGGGCAAAGATTCTGGAATGGATTGTGGCACAACGAGGACGTTGTGCGCTTAAGTGGGGGTGATTGTAACACCCCGGATATGTGGTTAAGTGTGGTTTAAAAGGATTGAAATGACTACTTATATCACCAAGGTGCACCTTCTTTTATGGTAGCTCATCTGTTGGGAACTCCTCAGTTAAGCGTGCTTGGCTGGGAGTAGTCAAAGGATGGGTGACCTCCTGGGAAGTTTTCCTAGGCAGCGTGTGAGCGAGGACGAAGCACGCTGGAAAGAGTCATGGTGATTTGTGGGGCCAGTCAGCAATCCTTGAAGTCATTCCCGGTAATGTCCGCGGCCCGGGAGGGGCCAGGGAGTTACAAAAGTTATTTTCATCTTTTCACTTGGTTTGTGTTATTCCCTCCTCTTTAGACGTCCAACGAAGTTTTCAGCTGTTTGAAGAAGCACACCAACATTGTTATAAAAATTGGCAGCCAGAGATTGGAATCCAAGTTAAGGGAGATCAACCAATAGAGAAGTGGCATGTGTTTTATTCTAATTAGTCATCTTTGTCACCCTTTTGGACAAGAACCATATGCTGAAGTTATGTATTAGTTTAATTATTTTGTATTAGTATTGATTAAGCTAGATTAGAGGTTACTTCATGATTAGGAAATCTCTAATTAAATGGATCAGCTACTTAGTGTGCTTGTTTGCTTGCTTCCCCCTCAGTTTCCAGCCGTGTATTCTATAATTCATGTAATAGCATTCAACTTCATATGACATTTATGAAAGAAGAATAGCCTTGGAGCTTTCATGTTTGTGAGTATCTAAAATTCTCAAATGGTGATAGGTAGGACTTGATTAATCTCTTTAGAAGGTGTATTTGTAACTAAGGAGATAATCAAGGTTTCCCTTGTGTTTGGAATCATGGTGTAGCTGTATTGATCTCCATTTACTTGTTCAAACTAGCTAGTAATTGAATTGTGGTGTGTCTGTATCGTTCTCAATCCTAGTTATATATATCCTTTATTTCCAGCATCTTGCCATTCCTTGTGTTGAATTTAATCCATTTCAATTAGTTCTTGAATCATCCATGAAATCTTGTTGTCCTATGGTGTATGAGTTAGTGAAGCGTATCGAGATGAGACCCGAACCTCGTGATGCATGGTTTCCAAGTCTACCTGCGCCCCCTCTCGAGAACACGAACAAGGCAACTCCAATATCGGGTGTGGAGTCCATTTCAAGGTGGGCCCTGGGCCTTGGAGTCGTATTCGGGTCACCAGCGGGTATGGTATCCACTTCAAATGGGATCCCGGACAATGGGAGTGGAGCTACGGGTCCTCATTGGGACCTACTTCGGGCCTTTAAAAGGGGTTGAAGTCCTTTGGCAAGAATAAGCGGAAACGGGTCAACAAGGGTTGTTGCAATGGACGTGCCTTCATTCTTTGGCTGATAACTCCTTTAATACAACTCCGATGGGTCCCAAATTTTGGGAGCTTAAAGTACACACCGAGATCTTTCTATTGATATCTTACGAGCCTAAAACGAAGTCTGGAAGAAGAAGTTATGCGTGTTTGAAGTCGGCAGGAAAAAGTTGCCCAAAAGGACGTCGCGCCCGCGAAGCCTAGGGTCACGCCCGCAACGACATGCTGGCCAAGGGAAGAAATATGGACAGTTGGAGCTTGCGCCCGTGACAGTGATGACTCGCCCACGACAGCGTGCTGGCCGAGACGTCGTGCTTGCGACCCGAGGTGTGACACCCGCGACACTCATCTGCTGGACGAGGGGTTTCCGAGTCAGTAGCTCGTCGCGCCTGCAACCCACCCTGTCGCACCCGCGATACAAGGGGGAAGACTGCCGTCACGCCCGCGACGAAGCTGCTGTTTCGCGTGTTCGATTAATAAACGCTGAGTTTTGTTCTATTTTAACCTAATTTCCTGTTCAGTATAAATACCATGTTTAACACTCTTTTCTAGACAGATTTTGATGATGAATGTTTAGGAGCTAGACTCAAGAAAAATCCTCTCAATTGGAGAGTGTTGTAATTGTGGGTTTTCAAACTCTAATCAATGAAGCTAATCCTTTGGGTGGAAGTTGCTTGGTGAATTCTCTTCTTTGTGAGTGGGTGGTTATCCTACACTCTTTGTGAGATTTCTTGGGTGATTCAATACATTTTGCTTGTGGGAGATCCTTGTGCAAGTGCTTGAACATCTAAGTTCAATTTGGTGAGATTTCTCTCTTTAGAATTGTCCATATCTATTAATTTCATGTTTATCTCCATTAATCCAAAAACCCTAAAAATTGGTTCATTGTGTTTATGAGTTCTATAGGTTGATTTCCATCATTCAGATGTTTATTTAGACCCTAAGCTTTTGCATCGTCCCTGCTCCATTTGGTATCAGAGCTAGGCATAGAACTCATAGTTTGTTGGATATTTATTGTTGGTGCCCGGAATTGTCTTGTTGATATTTGGTGGTCTTGGTGTTGTTGATATTGTTGAGTAATTTGGGTACCCCATTCCCTGTGTTCATCCATTGTTGCTAGGTGTGATTGTTGTTCTTGATTGTTATTGAATGGTTGGAAATATTATTGGAGCTTCGTGGTGAAAGTTGGAAATTGTGCACGGAAGGTGTTCGATGAAATGATTGTGAGGATTTGTTGTGTTGGTGGTTGTTTTGTTGGTGGATATTATTGGTGATGGTTGTGTAGCCATCCGGGTTCGTTTTTCTTGGTGCATTCCCCTTGCCGGTTTCACCCCATTTTCCTCCACAAAACTAGCCACGCAAAACCCCCCTCAAAATTTCCTAGCTACAAAGAACCCAAGCCTCCATCCGCTCAAATTATACACCCCACAAGAAAGCGAAGCTCCACAAATGGCCTCCATGTTCTATGCTTCGGGCAAATATGATGTCCCTTTTCCCCCTAAACTCAAACCCAAACCAACCTTCGAGGAGACTCTTCAACGTATCGAAGAGAAGGTTCTAGAAGTGCAACGTTGAATGAGTGACTTACTCCACGCTACGACCCCTACGCAACTAGAGTCCTCGAAAAGGGATCGTCGTATTTCAACTCGGTCTCCTAGAACCCACTATAGTTATTATTCGAGGTATTTTGATGATTATCGACATGGTGGCTCTCAGGATATGAGAATGGAGGAAAAGGTTACTTCATGGCCTTCCAAGAAGGAAAGTGCTCGCTCTTGGAGAACGACTTCATCCAAAGAAATTCGAACTTCCAAGCTACCCAAACCATCTTCCCGAACTTATAAGGAAATTGCGGAATATCTTCGAAAGCTCAAGTGTAGAAAATGCTTCACGTGTCGGGTTTATGGTCATTACCAAGCCCAATGCCCTATGAAGAAGGATGAAAGTTCCAAAGCAAGTAAGGTAGCCACACCGGAGGCTCCAAAGACTAGTGTTGAGGTTCGCACGCAAGAAGGGGAGAGTTCGATTCCTAGGCGATCCTTTATCTTGACAAAGGAATCTCGGGATAACTCTCAACGGGACAATATCTTCCAAACTCGGTTCACCATCGGCGAGCAAGCAGGCAACGTCATCATCGAAAGTGGGAGTTGCACCAACTTGGCCTCTACATACATGGTTGAGAAACTCCAATTGCCGGTCTCGGCTCATCCTCAACCGTATAGCTTGCAAGGGCTAAAACATGGCGGCGATTTCGAGGTAACCCAACAAGTCTTGGTTTCTTTCTTTGCTTGGTCTTATGAGGATAGTGTTCATTGTAATGTTGTCCCCATGGATGCTTGCCATTTACTACTTGGTAGACCTTGGCAATTTGATCGGCATACTATCCACGATGGTTGGAAGAACACTTACGCTATTCGTATAGGAGAAAAGAAACTCAAACTCACACTTTTTCTTCCTTTCGAAACTAATACACCAAAAGCCAGGGTGAGAAGCGAGAAGAGAGACCTTCAAAAGAGTGAAACACAGGATGAGAGTGCTTTGAGCAAAGAAAAGTCACATCGGGCATTACTTTTGCGAAAAGGCGACCATAGCGAGAGTAAGTTCCCAAGCACCACAAAATTTTCCTCTTCCATCCCTTGAACCCTTCCCTCTACAAATCAAGCCCACAACCTCCTTCTTTCATTTGAATGATGGGTAATTTGTGGGGTTTGAAGCTAGTTGGGTGTCTAGTGTGATTGCTCGTGGCATTCGGGATGTTCGTAGTTTCTCGGAGCCAATTGAAGGAGAGTGTCTCGGTTTTAACTCCTAAGATTTGAGGGCAACTCTTTTTTAAGAAGGGGAGTATGATGAGTATCGGGATGAGGCCCGAGCCTCGAGATCCATGGTTTCCAAGTCTAACCGCGCCCTGCCCCGAGAACCTGAATGAAACAACTCCAATATCGGGTATGGAGTCCATTTCAAGGTGGGCACGGGGCCTTGGAGTGGTATTGGGATCATCAGTGGGTGTGGTATCAACTTCAAATGGGATCCCAGACCATAGGAGTGGAGCTACTGGTCCTCATTAGGACCTACTTCGGGCCTTTAAAAAGGTTCGAAGTCCTTCGACAAAAATAAGTGTAAACGGGTCAACGTAGGTTGTTGGAAGGTACGTGCCTTTATTCTTTGGGTCATAACTCCTTTAATACAACTCTAATAGGGCTCAAAGTTTAGGAGCTTAAAGTACACATCGAGAACTGTCCATCAATATCTTTCGGGCCTAAAACGGAGACTGGATGAAGAATTTATGCGCGTTTGAATTCGGCAGGAAAAAGTTGCCCAGAAGGACGTCGCACCCGCGACGCCTAGGGTCACGCCTGTGGCAGCCTGTTGGCCAAGGGCAGAATTCGGGACAGTTGTAGCTCGCGCCCGTGATAGTGATGACTCGCTCGTGACCGCTTGCTAGTCGAGACGTCGCGCCCGTGACCCGACGTGTGACACCCGCGACACTTTGGTGCTCGCGCCCGTGTGAGTCAGTAGCTCGCGCGCCATCACGCCCGCGACCAGGGGCATCGCGCCCGCGACGAAGCTGCTGTTTTGCGTAATCGATTAATTAAAACGCTGAGTTTTATTCTGTTTTAACCTAATTTTCTTGTTTAGTATAAATACCATGTTTAGCAATCTTTTGTAGACAGATTTTGATGATGAATGTTTAGGAGCTAGACTCAAGAAATATCCTCTCAATTGCAGAGTGTTGTAATTGTAGGTTTTCAAACCCTAGTCAATGAAGCTAATCCTTTGGGTGGAAGTTGCTAGGTGAATTCTCTTCTTTGTGAGTCGGTGGTTATCCTACACTCTTTGTGAGATTTCTTGGGTGATTCAATACTCTTTGCTTGTGGGAGATCCTTGTGCAAGTGTTTGAACATCTAAGTTCAATTTGGTGAGATTTCTTTCTTTAGAATTGTCCATATCTTTTAATTTCATGTTTATCTCCATTAATCCAAAAACCCTAAAAATTGGTTCATAGTGTTTATGACTTCTATGGGTGAATTTTCATCATCCGCATGTTTGTTTAGACCCTAGGCTTCCGCATCATCCCCTCTCTAGTTGGGTTCTTCTTGCCATTCATGAACTGAAATACATCAATTTCCATTCTTTTGCTGTTGTTTTCTCTCATTTGGTTTAATTTTCAATCAAACGTGAGGTGTTCATTTCATATGGTGTCTATAAGTGTAAAACCTCGAATTTTTTAGTGTGATACCGTTAATAAAAGTGTTGTGGTTAACGTTAGATTTAAGTTTCGAGGACGAAACTTCTTTAAGTGGGGAATGATGTAAAACCACGAAAAATGCTTATATGTTTACCGTTAAATTTCCCGACGTGCGTTTTCTTTCCGTTATATATAATTCCCCTATTTTTTCAACCCCTAATTCTACTCTAATTTCCCCCCCATTTGGTTTAAATCAATAATCTTTTCCCCCTAAATCCCCTCTTGTGCGTTTTCCCTCTCTTCTCTCTCTCTCTCTCTCTTGTACCCTTTGGATAATACAAACCCCCCATACAACATGCAGCTTGTACGTTCCCCCCATCACACTGTTGGTAGAACAGGAGAATTTAGAGTTGAAAAATTGCACAGATGGAGAAAGAGAAAAGGTTGAGTTGCACAATCTCATTGCATCTGGAACACTACACAGCTCAACCTTAAATACTATTAACAAATAACAAATTAACCACAAAAGTAGGAGCACAATCCCACAACTACAGCTACTGGATAAATATCTCAACAAACACCGACTAACTTACTGATCTTATTGATGAATCCTATGACATATTTATTGAAGCAAATACTCCTAAAAAATCAGTAAAGTTTGAATCAGTCAATCAACATTCCCTTGTATTCAAACTCACGTACACCTAGCTTCATTCTGAAAAATTCAAACTTGGCTTGAGGGAGAGATTTCGTGAAGATATCAGCCTCTTGCTCATTAGTACCACAGAACTCGAGGACAATTTTCCCATCTCCTACTAGCTTGCGGATGAAATGACATTGCACATCAATGTGCTTTGTTCGACCATGAAATGGAGGGTTTTTTGCCATCGCAATCACTGACCTATTATCACAGTACAGAACAGTAGCATCATTCTGCTCAAGATAAAGATCAACAAGCAATTTTCGAAGCCACAAAGCTTGTCGTGCTGCTAAAGATGCTGCTGTATATTCAGCTTCTGATGATGACAGAGCAACCGTTTCTTGCTTCTTTGAACTCCAAGTTATGGCACCATATCTGAGTTTGAAAACACTTCCTGACACACTCCTGCGTTCATCTAAGCAGCCTGCCCAGTCACTGTCGGTGAAGCCGACTAGTTTGAAACTTGAAACTCTTGGATACCAAATTCCAAAATTCATGGTTCCAGCGACATACTTGAGAATTCTACTTGCTGCACCAAAGTGCTGTTTCGTAGGACTTTGCAAAAATCTTGACACAACACTAATAGAAAAGGAAATGTCGGGTCTCGTGTGTGTCAAATAATTCAGTGCCCCGACCAAGCTTCTGAACTGCTTTGCATTTGCTCTTTCGGTACAATCCTCATGTTGCAACTTCTCATTCACATTCATTGGTGTTGCTACAGAATTACTGCTGTCAAACCAAACTTTTTCACAATATCTGGTGCATACTTATTTTGACAAACAAATATACCATCCTCTCCTTGTGTCACCTCCAGCCCCCAAAAATATTTCAACAATCCCAAATCTGTCATCTCAAATTTTTCCAGCATACATGACTTGAAATCAGCCAAGGCCGCTGAAGACCGCATGTATATTATATCATCCACATATAGACAGACAAACAAAAAATCTCCAATAGTTGCTTGTTTCACATAAACAGTTGGCTCGCTCTCATTTCTTGTGAATCCTTTCTCCACAAAGAAAGAATCAATTTTGCTATACCATGCGTGAGGAGCTAGCTTTAACCCGTACAAAGCCTTTTTTAACCTATAAACTTTGTTTTCACACCCATGTATGACAAAACCTTTTGGTTGATGCACATAAACTTCTTCGTTCAAGTCCCCATTCAAGAAGGCAGACTTCACATCAAACTGATATACTGGTAACTGCAGCTGAGCAGCCAATACAAGAAAAATTCTAACAGTTTCAAATCGAGCAACTGGAGAAAAAGTTTCTTTAAAATCTATACCTTGTTGCTGAGCAGAGACCTTTCCTACATGTCGAGCTTTGTGCTTTTGTACACTGCCATCTGAATTGTACTTTGTGCGAAAGACCCACGTGACTCCAACAACATTCTTGCCTTCCGGAACATCAACTAATTCCCAAGTTGAGTTCTTCTTAATGGCTCGCATCTCTTCCAACATAGCATCCTGCCATTCTTTATATCCCTTTGCTTCTTCGAAAAAATCTGGATAAGAGGCTAATAAGGCAAAGTTATTACACTCATAAAGTTCCCTTAAAGAACGAAACCTGTTTGGTGGAGTTTCACTGGAGCTGCCATTGTTGTTGCTGTTGTTGGAAGAAGTGGATGATGGTGACCTAGTACTTGTTGAATTCCCTGAGCCAGTACTATTAGAAGTCGAAGGGGGTGAGCCTGCAACTGAACTCCCTGAATTGCTACTGTTAGGAGTTGAAAAGGGTGAACCTATAGTGCTGTTGTCTTCAGAAGCTGCTGTAGGTACAGGATCGTAAAATGTTGCGGCAATCGGACCAGATTTACCATCCATCTAGGCACTCCATTCATACTTAGTTTCTCCATCAAACTCAACATCCCTACTGATCACCACCTTGCCACTAATTGGATTATATAAACGATATGCTTTGGATTTCGAACAATAACCGATAAAGATGCACTTTACAGATTTTTTATCAAGCTTACTACGAGAATGAACCAAAGCATACGCTACGCGTCCAAAAAATTTCAACTGGCTTACCCCGGGTCTTCTGCCCAGCAATGCTTGATACGGTGTCTGATTGAGAACGGCCTTGGTTGGAGTGATATTCAGGATGTATACCGCGATTGCTACGGCTTCTTCCCAATACTGATTAGATAGACCCTTTGCCTTTAGCATCCTTCTAGCCATCTCCACCACTGTTCGTTTCTTCCTTTCGGCCACACCATTTTGTTGTGGTGTGTAAGGTGCTGTAAGTTGCCTCTGAATGCCATTCTCATCACCAAAAACATTAAATTCACCACCACAGTCTGTACGAAGTGTCTTGATGCTCCTCGCACTTTCTTTCTCAACCATGGCCTTAAATTTCTTGGAACACTCAAAGGTTTCAGATTTTGATTTCAAGAAATAAACCCAGCTAAAACGACTGTAATCATCAGTAAATAATAGAAAGTACGGACTTCCGCCAAGAGACTCAGTCTTCATAGGACTACATAAATCAGCATAAATAAGTTCGAGACAGGTTGTAGCCCTCCATGACTGCCCAATAGGAAACGTCTTTCGACTTTGTTTTCCATAAACACATCCCTCACAAAATCCAAGTTCCCCAATTTTTGGCAAACCCATTACCATATCCTTCTGACTTAATAACTTCAGCCAATTCACATTCAAATGCCAATATCTTAAGTGCCATAAGTTAGCCTTATCATCCCCTTTAGAAAAAAAGCCTTGTTTATAATATTTGTAAAATTAAGGGGAAACATTCTATCTGGGTCATATCTACCGATGCTAGAACTTGACGAGTAGTTTTGTCCCGAATGGTACATGCATCATCATCAAACAAAAATGAACACCCCAGCACTCATCAATTGTCCAACACTAGCAAATTATGGGCTAGCCTAGGCACAAATTGCACATCACGGATAACTTTTGTCCCTTGTAAAGTTTTAAGAGCAACAATACCTTTTCCTTCTACTTGAACTTCTTTGCTATCTCCAAGGCGAGCTTGACTCTTCTTCTTCTCATCATGATCTCGAAGCAAAGACCTTGAACCAGACATATGGTTGGAACAACCACTGTCGATGTACAAAATATCAATTGGCACATCATCACCAAAGGATTGAGCTATAAACAATTAGCTTTCATCCTCTACCTTCCCGATAAAACGAGCGGTCTGCTCATTTCTCTGTTTGCTCCAGCACTCTGCCTCTTTGTGCCCATATTTGTTGCAATATCTGCATTGAATTGAGCTTTTGTATTGACTGTATTCACCAAAGTTTCCTCTGCCACGGCCACGGCCTCGTCCACGAAAGCCACTTCAGCGTCGTCTACGTCCTGAGCGGTCATTCATTCCTTTAGAGAATGAATCATTCTTCACCTGAAAGGCCCTTTCTTCAACCTTTTCATCGAACCTGGTTAGCCTATCCTCATGAGCTAACAAAGATCCTATCAGTTCATCAAACGAATAAGTAGATAGATCCTTTGACTCTTCGATTGCAGCAACCACATGATTAAATTTCGAAGTTAATGACCTTAAAATTTTGGCAACTATAGTTGCATTAGTCAGATTTTCTCCATAGGATTTCATGTGGTTGACAATGGTAGATATTCTAGACATATATTCTTGCACTGTTTGATTGTTCTTCATGCACAAAGTCTCAAAATCACGACGCAAGGTTTGTAGTTTGACAGGGATTACCTTTTTCTCCCATAAACTCTTGCTTTAAGATTTCTCATGCTTCATGAGAGGTCTCTGCCGCTGAAACCCTCGAAAATATTTCATCGTCAAGAGCTTGTTGTATAAAGAACAGCGCCTTAGCGTCCTTTTCGCAATTTTCCCAAAGTTCTTGAAACTTAAAAAGAGTCTTCATCTTGAGACTCCAAAAATGGTAATTCACTCCTTTAAAGATTGGGATCGAAGGTTGTGACTGAGTTGATCCATTACCTGCCATAGCTCCCACTGTGTTTATCCTTACTGTGTGTCACTCATTGAAAATTTGTGTTTCTTTTTCTGGCTCTAACCTTTCTCTCTCTCATTTTCTTTTATTTTCCCTGCGGTAGGAAAAACTGAATCGAACCTGATTGTGCTCTGATACCACAAATGTTGGTAGAACAGGAGAATTTAGAGTTGAAAAATTGCACAGATAGAGAAAGAGAAAAGGCTGAGTTGCACAATCTCATTGCATCTGGAACACTACACAGCTCAACCTTAAATACTAGTAACAAATAACAAATTAATAACAAAAGTAGGAGCACAATCCCACAACTACATCTACTAGATAAATATCTCAACAAACACCCACTAACTTACTGATCTTATTGAAGAATCCTATGACATATTTACTGAAATAAATACTCCTAATAAATCAGCAAAGTTTGAATCTGTCAATCAACTCACACCCATCTATATATATCACCTCCTCCTTCCTTCTTCTTATCCACATTCTCACACAAACATTTTCCCCCTTCCTCTTGCTCTTCTTCTGCTCGTGCCCCAGCAGCATCACCCCATCCCATCCCCTGCTCTTCCTCTTATTTCTTCTTCTTCTTCTTCCTCGTGGTGTACCAACCCACGCCACCCTCCCTCTCTTTCTTCTTCTTCTCCTTGCGCCGGCCATCGCACGACCACGCCACCACCATCGCCGCCGCCGCCCGGCCAGCATCGCCAAAGAAGCACCACCGAGTCCCTGCCGCCACTTCTTCGAAACACAACCGAGCAAAGTCGTAGCTCTTGCTGCCAACCTCGATGTGCCACCACCGCAGCTACGCACCCTCTTGATGCTGCCCGACGACGACCCCAGCTGTTGCCAACGCTGACCGCCGCCCAACGAACCTCCCGCAGTCCACCGTCGACTGCCCTAGCTGGTTGCCCTCCCCCCTCTCTGTCTCTCTCTCCCCCTCACTCTCTCTCTCTCTCTCTCCTTCGTGTTTATTGATATTCATGTTGGTATTGTCATTTTTTTTGTGTTGAATGTACGTATTCATGGCTCATTGTGGTTGGTTGGGTTAGGGTTCAAAGGGGTGTGTGTGTGTGTTGTATGTGTTATTATGTGAGGGTGCTAGTTTATTTGATGTTGCTTGTGGAGGATGTGTTACGTATGCATGGGTGTTGGTTTGGGTCAGCGGTTTGAGGATTGTTGGTGTGGGTTAGTATGTTGGTGTGTGTAGTGGTGAAGGGTGGTGAAATAGTGGGTGTGATATAAGGGTTGTATGAGTTGGGTTTTGTTAGAATATTACTAGAGTTTAATATGTGTGAATGATGTTTAATGTACTTAATGTCTTGATATTTCATGTTATTAATACTAATAAGTTCATATTATAAGTAAATATTATTTTTCGTAATTTTATTATTAAGTTTGGTAACTTTGTTATTATGTTTCGTAATTTATTATCAAGTTCCGTAACTTTATTATTATATTTCGTAATGTTATTATTTAGTTCATAAGTTATTAAGTTTCGTATCAAGTTTTCATAGTATTATTATTAAGTCTCGTGTTACTATTATCAAGTTTTCGTAAGTTCTTATTAAGTCTCGATTTATTATTTTTAAGTTATTATTAAAGTTTCACATTATTATTTTCGAGTTCCAAGTATTATTAAGTTTTAATATTTTTATTGAGTTATTTCATTATTATTAAGTTTTCATGACATTATTAGGTGTCCATATCATTTTAAAATACATGTTACGATTTTTATAAAGTTTCATGTTAGTATTAGTTTCATGATTTATTTCAAAGTTTCTTGTTATTATTACAATGCTCATATTATTAGTTTTGTGTTATTATTTTAAGGTACAAGTTATTATTACTATTAATTTCATCGTAAAGTTTCATGTTATTATTATTATTAGTTTCATGAGTTTATTTTAAAGTTTCGTTTTATTATTATTATAATGTTCATATTATTAGTTTCATGTTTTTATTTTAAAGATTCATGCTAATATTTTAGAGTTAATATTATTATTTTAGAATTCATATTATTAATATTATTTAAGTTACATGTTTCTTAGTATGGAAGTTTCATATATTTTGGTATCAAAGTTTCATAATTTGGTTATAAAAGTCCCATGTTATTAGTTTATAAGTCTCATGATTTTTTTTCATATTATAAGGTTCATGTATTAATTTTAAGTTCCCCTTATTAATTTTAAGTTCATGCTATTAGGTTAGCTTGAATAAGTCTTGACCCTATGAACATGTTAGGAACCTTAAAGTGTGGTTTTGAATAAGTATGTGTTATCATATGACCTATATAGCATGTTCTTTAAATGTTATAATGGCATGTTTGTAATTTTTGTGAATAATACCATGCAAGTTTACATGTTAGGAGTCACACTAGCTTAGTTTTATTCGATTTATCGTTGACATGATTTATGTAAGTATGTGTTTCTATGGTACGTTGGAGTATATTATACTTGATTTCCATGAACTAGCTAGGTCGTGAGATCGTTATTTTAATGTGCTCTTTGAATTACTAACTCTTTGGGAAAGGTTACGATAAGTTAGGAAGTGATTAGCATTTAGTGATAGAAATATTAATTTTAGGTCGTTTTTAATCTAGGATCGAGCGAGATCGTGCGTTATCTCTTGTGACTGTGTGACGTGAAGCAAATCGATTGCAGGTAATGTCCATGCCCTAATCCCCATTGGATGCTCTTTACTGGTTTTACTGATTTCTATATTGATCTCAAAACTTGCATCTCGACGGGGACTTTATATGAAACTTGACTGTCTATTTTGATTAAGAAAGTTATGTTCTTTGATTCATAAAGTAAGGATGGTCCTTTGATTTTGTGTTGATAGTGTGTTGGTTTGGAAGTGTTGGTTTTGGATTAGATTTGGAAATGTTGGTTGATACTGGAATGATCTGAGATATGAAACCTAATTAACTAAAGGCTATGAGTAAAATGCGGGTTCGAGCACTCTCCCCAAGACCAGGTCGAATACCAGTAAGGGAGACTGTCAAGAGACTAGGTTACGCCTGGTAGTTTGGAATGAATGTTGCGATGGGCATCTAGGATGTGGTTGTGATTAGTTATGATAATGAGAAAAGATGTTTGCGATGGCCATCCTTGAGATTGTTTGAGATTGGATTGATGATGAGGAAAATAAAAAGTAATGTGAATGTTTTTTTTTTGGCGAGTCTTTTGACTCCGAGGGGCAATACGGAAGCCCCGCGCGCTTTAAAATATGGTTGACTAGTGAAAATTTATTTTGAAATGTTTGACTCGTTTCCCCTTTCCTTAAAATGTGTTGAAATGAATTGTGTAATGTTTTAACTGTTAGGGGTAGACATTATTGAGGTTTCCCCCACTCATGTTTGTAAATGTTTTGTTTTTTGGTGAAGACATCTGTGAGGGAAACGGGAACAAGAAGTGAGGACGTCTAGAGTTAGTTGAATAATGTGTTTAGTGGTTTAATGTCGGACTCGAAATATTCTAGTAGTTGTTTTATATTGTTGAACCAAGTTTAACGTTTAGTTTTCAATTTTAAAGTTGTAGTAAGTGTTAATCTCTGTTCTGGCCTTGTATCTCTTCGGAGGAACAATAGTAACGTCTAGTCAAAAACTAAAAGCAAAAGTCTTCCGTTGTTACCGTTGGTTTGACTTTGACCTTATTATATTTGATTTTCCGAGGCGTTACAATAAACTTTTTAGTTTATCATTCTTCTTGAGCTTATATACATCATAATTGGTATCTTAGCTAGCTACCATCTTGGTGAGTGAGTTGTAATTTCCTTTCTACCCAGACACAATCCCTTTTCCATTTCCATTCACCAAAAAAAAAAAAAAACTCTGTTATGTCGACCAACAAGCCTTCATCTAAAGAGAGTGATCAAATTTTGAAGGGGAAGGAGGATTTAGAGAAGAGAGTGAAGTTTCTCACAGCCTAACTCAAACATTATGTGTATTTGCAACGTGAGGAGCTCAGAGAATCAAAAGGAGATGAATCTGATTTTAGAAATCCATTTAGAGAAGAAGAGGAGGCCAAAAGTTATTTGAGCAGACCACAAAATGAAGGAGAAAAACATGATTTCCAGGTAGATATTCCAGAATTTCATGGTAATATTGATCATGAAATTTTTCTTGATTGCTTGCAGACTATAGAAAGAGCTTTTGATCTCAAAGACATTCCGGATGAGAAGAAGGTCAAGTATATAGCCTTGAAGCTGAGAAATCATGCATCAATTTGGTGGACTAACCTACAAAAGAAGAGAATTCTATTGGGGAAGGAGAAGATTCGTTCTTGGGACAAAATGAAGAATAAGCTTCAACCCAAGTTGATGGAGGTCCTCCATCAAACGTCCAAAGTCTAGAGCCAAGAGATCAAGGTCCAGTGTCAGGAGCAACAACGTCCTCCCCAACACCAGCATCAACACCATCATCAGCAGCATCAAACACTAACATCCCGGAGGGTTTCAAAACGGTTCATCAGATCATGAGGACATCCAAAAACAACAACAGCAACAACAACAACAACAACAACATCAGCTACAACAGCCAACTAGTGAGACTATTTCTCAATTCCATATCTTTGGATTTAGGACCTCTCCATCTATCTTGAAGACTTTACTTTGGAGATGTTGAGGTCCTTCCAACTCAGTGAAGATGTTTCTCGTTTTCCAGTTTTGAGGTCCTCTATGAAGACTTCATTTCCAAGCTGTGGAGGTGCTTCCAGCTTGTGAGGTGATTCAGTAGTCTTACAATAATGAGGACACGTTTTTGTAGTCTTTAATTTATCTTTTATTTTAGAGTTATTTGATGTAATCCAGCAATCCATAAGCAGCTTATTAAGATAGTTAAATAGCCTAATTCTTAATTAGGAGGTTTCTTAGCCATTGGGAAAGTTCTAATCAGCTAGCTCAAACCTAGGTATATATTATCTTGTATTGGGCAACTTGTGACGGTTAACAAATCAGTGATATCAATAGCATTTTGAGTGCCTTGTTGAGGTTGTTGTTTGGGAGTTGCATTACACTCTCAATTTTGGTTAATTCTACTTCAGTAATCTAGGGTTTGGCGATCCTAGTGGTAAATGTAGAGCTTGGTAGCTTCGTTGGTGGTGTGCCTGTATCCATTGAGGTAATCAAGTCCATTGCCCTTCTTATTCTTGCTGTGGTGTGCCTGTATCTGCTCGAGCACAAGTCTATCTATCATTTACTGTTTGATTGATTTGTCTTATTCATCCAATCACATTTCATACATCATCCA
This sequence comes from Portulaca oleracea, assembly GCA_029582165.1. Taxonomy (NCBI): domain Eukaryota; kingdom Viridiplantae; phylum Streptophyta; class Magnoliopsida; order Caryophyllales; family Portulacaceae; genus Portulaca; species Portulaca oleracea. The sequence continues at coordinate 4,836,795 of CM055885.1, read as the reverse complement.
TTTGATCCTTGTTGATTGTACTCTGTTTTGGAGTTGGCTGTATTCGATTATCCCTTATGAGGTCCCAGAATTCCAGTGTTGTGTGTCTATGTGGTGTCTGTGAGGTCATCACATTGATCATCGCGACATTGCATGCAACATCTTAGAATCAGAGTTGTGTTCTATCTTGGAGGGAGGTTATATGTGTTGTTCATGATGTTGGGCAGTTGTAGAACACCTCAGGAAATAGCGGACCAAGATTTGAAAGATAAGGAGGAACTGGAGTGGAAAATGAAGATTTTGAGTGATTAGTTGCAATATTATTTGCGGTAGCATAGGCGTGACATTAATAGAGAAACTGATGAGGAGTGTGAAGAAGAAGAAGCGGAAAATCTCTTTAGTGAATCCGGGCGAGGAGGTAGAGGTCCTAGACATTATAGAAGAAGGAGAACTATTCGAAGCTTCAATACTTGGTCCATGGTAGCAAATCTGTTGAGGACTACACTAAAGAGTTTGAGCATCTTTTGTGGAAGTGTAACAGGAAGGAAAATGAAGTTCAGACCTATGTGAGGTATCTTGCATGATTGAATGATAACGTCAAGAATGTTGTTGAGTTGTAGGTGTATATTTCACTTGATGAGTTGAGTTCTATTGCTCAAAAAGTGGAGCAACAGAAGAAGGCGCAAAGGAAGGAGTATGGAAGCAAGTATTCAGCCAATACCTATTCTCAAACCAAGCTAGACCCTTACAACAAATCCTACAACCCACCTCAAAGAACCAATCAATCCCCACAACCTGGATGCTTCTTATTTATTATTAGGATGACCTTGGTTGTTTGATAGATCTATTAAATGAAAGCGCCAATACCTACCTATTTGCTTAACCTGAACGACAAAAAGACTGTCCTTACCCCACATAAACCATCCCAGATCACAAAAAGAACCAAGAACCTCGTAGAACCATCCCTCGATGTGATTTTGCCAGCTGAATATCATGAGTCCAGTGAACAGAAAGAGCTTCTTTTGCTTGACATTGAGGATAAACTAGCTTGACAAAATGACAATCCTTTATTCCAACCAACCCTAAACCAGTACCAGCATGTTTTTCCAGAGGAATGCCATCAGGTTTACCCCCTAAAAGAGACATCCAGCATAAGATTGACCTCATTCTAGGGTCTATCTTACCCTATAAACCTGCTTATAGAATGACCCATGCAGAAACCAATGACATCTAGAGACAGGTTGATGAGTTATTGGAGAAACGAATGATTAGAGAGAGTTTGAGCCCTTGTGCAGTGCCAACATTGTTCGTCCCTATGAAAGATGGAAGTCAGAGGATGTGTATTGATTATAGGGCCATCAATAAGATTACCATGAAGTATAGATATCCTATTGCAAGAAGGATATTTTTGATGAGCTACATGGCTCAATTGTGTTTTCAATGATAATCCGAGGAGTGGTTACTACCAGATAAGAATTTATGAGTGAGATGAGTGGAAGACAACCTTCAAGACTAAGGGAGGTCTATATGAGTGGCTTGTCCTGTCTTTTGGTTTGACAAATACCACATCCACATTCATGAGGCTTATGAACCGGGTCCTAAAGCCATTGATTGGGAAGTGTGTTGTTGTTTATTTTGAGGACACACTCATTTATAGCTAGTCTGAAATAGAGCATGATAGACACTCGAGGAGTGTTATGGAGATCTTGAGTAAGGAGCAATTGTATGGGAACCTCCAAAAGTGCCATTTCTTCACCAACCAGGTAACCTTTCTTAGCTATATTTTGACATCAGAAGGAATCCAAGTAGATGAAGATAAAGTCAAAGCAATTAGAGAGTGGCATGTTCCTATATCTATACAGCAGATCATGAGTTTTCATGGATTAACTTCTTTCTACAGGAGGTTTGTGAGAAATTTCAGCACGATTCTAGCTTCTATGACAGAGTTAGTGAAGGGGAAGAGTTTTTCTTGGACACCAGCTGCACAGAAAGCTTTTGAGGAGATCAAGAGACAACTAACCTCAGCACCAGTTCTGGCGTTACCTTGTTTTGCCAAAGTATTTGAAGTTGAGTGTGATGCCTCAGGTGTGCGCGTTGGTGCAGTGTTGACCCAAGAAGGCAAACATGTTGCTTATTTCAGTGAGAAACTCAATGATGCCAAGAGGAAGTACAACACATATGATAAGGAGTTCTATGCACTCATCATTCGAGCACTACAATATTGAAGGCATTCTCTTATTAGAGCTAAATTTATTTTACAAAGTGACCATAAGGCCCTCAAATTCATTTAGGGGTAGCATAAACTCAACACCATGCAAGCTACTTGGGTGGAGTTCATGCAAAAATTTCATTTTGTGATCCATTACAAATCTGGGAAACTCAACAAAGAAGATGATGCATTGTCCAAGAGGTATTTGTTGATGCAAACTCTAGAGGCAAGAGTGTTTGGTTTTTAATAGTTGAAAGCTTCGTATAAGGATGATAAAAATTTTGGAAAGTTGTACCGAAAGTGCCAGAGACAACCTCAAAGTCTATACCAAATAGACCAGGGGTTTCTCTTCAAGGGAACCAGGTTATGTATAACAAGGAGCAGTTTTAGGGAGTTGCTTCTCTCTCAAGTTCATGGAGGTTGCATAGCAGGACATTTTGGTATTGGGAAAACCCTTATCTTGTTGATGGAACATTATTGTTTGCCTAAGATGAGGAGAGATGTTGAGCATTGCGTAAGGAGGTGTATAACATGTCAACTAGCAAAGAGTCATAGCCTACCTCAAGGGCTATACACACCTTTGCCAGTCCCAACTAGTTCTTGGGAGGACACCAACCTGGACTTCATTGTTGGTATACGAAGAATTCAAAGAGGGAAAGATTCAGTCATGGTAGTTGTGGACAGATTCAGTAAAATGGCTTACTTCATTGCATTCCATACCACTTATAATAAAGTAAAAGTGGCTAAATTATATTTCCATGAGGTAGTGAGACTTCATGGAGTTTCCAGGAGCATGGTTTCGATAGGGATGTCAAGTTCCTAAGTCATTTTTGGATAACTCTTTGGAAGAAGCTAGGGACTAAATTGAAGTATAATACAACTGGTCATCCTCAAACATATGGGGAAATAAAGGTTACAAACAGGACACTTGGAACTCTATTGAGATCACTAATAAACACAAACAAAATAGGATGGGACACCCTTTTGTTTAATGCGGAATTTGCTTTTAATAGAGCACCATCAAAAGCAGCTGGCCTTTCCCCATTCCAGGTTGTGTATATGAGGCTTTTTGTGAAGTAGGGTTTCTACTAGACGCCTCTTTTCGCTTCTCTTTCTTTGTTGTTCCACTTTGTTAGCAAAAGTGCTCAATTAATCAAGTGTATCATAAGGTTGAAGTTCTACCACATACATTCTGCTTTCATTCAAACCAACAGGATACCTCACAAGAGTTTGAGGCTCATCTTCTTTCAGATCACACCTCCATAGAAGGTGTTCGAACACCTTTGTATACTCGTCGACAGTTTTAGCTCCTTGGGAGAGTTGTTGAAGGTTCAAGCAGTTGTCTTTAAAGTAGCTCACTGGAAGAAACTTGGAGTGGAGTGTCTTCTTCATCTTTTCCCAAGTTCTGATCTTTTGTTTCCCAACATGCTATCTCTTCTTCTGTAAGTTAGTCCACCAAATACTAGCATGCTTTCGAAGTTTAAGAGCAATGTATTTGACCTTATTCTCATCAGGAACATCTTTTAGGTGAAAGACTCTTTCAATAGTTTGAATCCAATCAAGAAAAACTTCAAGATCTAGATTACCTTCAAATTCAAGGATATCAACTTTAAAGTCGAGTCTTTCTTCACTATGCTCACGCTAGGGGTGAGCAAAAATTTCGGGAATCTCGGTCCCGGTCCCAAAATCCCGTTCCCAGTGGGAGTGGGACCGGGAGTGGGACTAAAAATGATGTCCCGGTGATCAACGGGACCGGGAGTGGGACTTAACCTTATTTCCCGGTCCTGAATCGCTGTTTATATATATATATATATATATATATATATATATATATATATATATATATATATATATATATATATATATATATATATATATAACAAATTAAGTGACTTCGTAATGATAAACTTATTTAATTTAATTTGTATTCGTTCTTTATATTTATTTTATTTATTACTATTCCGAACTTAACATATATTTTTCCCGGAAAGAAAATGTTTTATATACTGTGTAATTTTAATCCGGAAAACAGTGACTATGCAAACCAACCGACACCCATATATGTGAAATTAAAGAAAATTTGTATAATTTTCGTTTCTTTTTCTGGAAATAAATCAAATAATGGGTGGAAAAATATTAGAAAACCGAGACTAAAAAATTCCCGGTTGATTTCCCGGTCCCGGTGGAAGCGGGAGCGGGAGCAAATCTTTGCTCCCGGTCACAACTGGGAGCGGGAGCGGGAGCAAAGTTTTGCTCCTGTTCACAACCAGAACCGGGACCTCCAAAAATTACCGGGATCCCGGTCCCGCTCACCCCTAGGACGACGTGACCTCCTTGATGAACTCGTGGACTATTCAGCTTCACTAGGACTCTTGGGGACGTCCTCTTCCTTATGATCTGTAGGTGTCCTGAATTGTATGTTCATGTATCGTTTCGACTCATCGGCAAGATAAGCTACTCTTGCCTCCAATTCAGCTTTCTCCTGCAGTAGTTGTCCATTAGTAGCACTGCCATCGTTGCTTTTGCTAACAGAAGCCATTGATGGGGTTTCGTGATTTCGGAATGGAGGGAATGTGTTTGGGCTGTTTTGAGGAGTTTAGGGTTGGGCTCTCTGAGAACCTAAGCTTTGATACCAAAATTACGATGTATAATGGGATCAAAGATTGGATCTTGATCAATTACACATCAAGGGTGACATGCAACCAATCTGAATATGGGAGGCTTCACGTAAACTAGGGAAAAGGTGAGGGTGATTCACGTGAGAAAGGAGGGTTCTTTGTGGAGTTTGGATGATTTGTGACAGGCTAGGGATTAGGGTTTATGAAAGGTTGAATCTTTGTGGAGTTTGAGAGGGAACGTGTGATGATAATTGACGTGAGGTAAGGGAGGGAGAGAGGGCTATTTTCCCGTGAGGACTTTGACAGAGGGATGTTTGAGAGAGAGTTGAAAGAGATGGAGAGGGTGACGTTAGGTTTGAGAGAGTGGGAGAGAGTTTGACGAGAGAAACAGAGAAAGGCGAGAGCTTTGAGAGATTGTGAATGACCTTAGGATTTGCTTTATCTGGCTAAAGGATAGAAAGATAAAAAGTAACCAGGATAGTTTAAGGGATCTATCTTGATACAGAAACACCACAAGAAGAAACCCTAGGGATCTATCTTGATACGACGACCCCAGCTGCTACTAACGCTTACCTCCGCCCAACGAACCTCCCACAGTCCACCGTCGACCGCCCTAGCTGGTTGCCCTCCCCTCTCTCTATATCTGTCTCTCTCTCTCTCTCTCTCTCTCTCTATCCTTCTCTCTCTCTCTCTCTCTCTCTCTCTCTCCCTTTCTCTCCTTCGTGTTTATTGTTATTCATGGTTGTGTTGTCATTGTTTTGTGCTGAATCTACGTATTCATGGCTCATTGTGGGTGGTTGGGTTAGGGTTTAAAGGGGTGTGTGTGTGTGTTATTATGTGAGGGTGCTAGTTTGTTTGATGTTGCTTGTGGAGAATGTGTTACGTATGCATGGGTGTTGGTTTGGGTCAGCGGTTCGAGGATTGTTGGTGTGGGTTAGTATGTTGGTGTGTGTAGTGGTGAAGGGTGGCGATCAAATTTTGAAGGAGAAGGAGGATTTAGAGAAGAGAGTGAAGTTTCTCACAACCTAACTCAAACATTATGTGTATTTGCAACGTGAGGAGCTTAGAGAATCAAAAGGAGATGAATCAGATTTTAGAAGTCAATTTGGAGAAGAAGATGAGGTTATGAGTAATCTAAGGAGACAACAAAATAAAGGAGAAAAACTTGATTTCCAAGTTGATATTCCAGAATTTCATGGTAATATTGATCATGAAATTTTTCTTGATTGGTTGCAGACTATAGAAATAGTTTTTGATCTCAAAGACATTCCGGATGATAAGAAGGTCAACTATATAGCCTTGAAGCTGAGAAATCATGCATCAATTCGGTGGACTAACCTACAAAAGAAGAGAATTCTATTGGGGAAGGAGAAGATTCGTTCTTGGGAGAAAATGAAGAATAAGCTTCAACCCAAGTTGATGGAGGTCCTCCATCAAACGTCCAAAGTCTAGAGCCAAGAGATCAAGGTCTAGTGTCAGGAGCAACAACGTCCTCACCAACACCACCATCAACACCATCATCAGCTACATCAAACACTAACAACCAGGAGGGTTTCAAGACGGTTCATCATATCATGAGGACATCGGAAAACAGCAACAGCAACAACAACATCAGCTACGACAGCCAACCAGTGAGACTATTTCTCAATTCCATATCTTTGGATTGAGGACCTCTCCTGCTTTCTTGAAGACTTCAGTTTGGAGATGTTGAGGTCCTTCCAGCTCAGTGAAGATGTTTCTCATTTTCCAGTTTTGTGGCCCTCTATGAAGACTTCACTTCTAAGCTGTGGAGGTACTTCCAGCTTGTGAGGTGATTCAGCAGTCTTGCAATAATGAGGACACGTTTTCGTAGTCCTTTATTTATCTTTTATTTTAGATTTATTTGATGTAATCCAACAATCCTTAAGCAGCTTATTAAGATAGTTAAATAGCCTAATGCTTAATTAGGAGGTTTCTTAGCCATTACAAAAGTTCTGATCAGCTAGCTCAAACCTAGGTATATATATCTTGTATTGGGAAGCTTGTGAGGGTTAACAAATCAGTGATATCAATAGCATTTTGAGTGCCTTGTTGAGGTTGTTGTTTGTGAGTGACATTACACTCTCAATTTTGGTTAGTTCTACTTGAGTAATCTAGGGTTTGGCAATCCTAGTTGTACATGTAGAGCTTGGTAGCTTCGGTTGTGGTGTGCCTGTATCCATTGAGGTAATCAAGTCTATTGCCCTTGTTATTCTTGCTGTGGTGTGCTTGTATCAGCTCGAGCACAAGTTTATCTATCATTTACTGTTTGATTGATTGGTCTTATTCCTCAAATCTTATTTCATACATCATCCATTTGATCCTTGTTGATTGTACTTTGTTTTGGAGTTGGTAGTAATCGATTATCCCTTGTCAGGTCCCAGAATTCCAGTGTTGTGTGAATGTGCCGTGTCTGTGAGGTCATCACTTTGATTATCGCGACGTTGCATGCACCATCTTAGTATAAGAGTTGTGTTCTATCTTGGAGGGAGGTTATATGTGTTGTTCATGATGTTGGGTAGTTGTAGAACACCTCAGGAAGTAGCGAACCAAGATTTGAAAGATAGGGCGGAATTAGAGTGGAAAATGAAGATTTTGAGTGATCAGTTGCAATATTATATGCGGTTGCATAGGCGCGAGATTAATAGAGAAACTGATGAGTAGTGTGAGGAAGAAGAAGCGGAAAATCCCTTTAGTGGATTCGGGCGAGGAGGTAGAGGTCCTAGACATTATAGAAGAAGGAGAACTATTCGAAGCTTCAACACGTGGTCCATGGTTGCAATGCTGTTGAGGACTACACTAAAGAGTTTGAGCATCTTTTGTGGAAGTGTAACATGAAGGAAAATGAAGTTCAGACCTATGTGAGGTATCTTGCATGATTGAATGAAAACATCAAGAATGTTGTGGAGTTGCAGGTTTATAATTCACTTGATGAGTTGAGTTCTATTACTCATAAAGTGGAGCAACTTAAGAAGGCCCAAAGGAAGGAGTATCGAAGCAAGTATTCAGCCAATACCTATTCTCAAACCAAGCCAGACCCTTACAACAAATCCTACAACCCACCTCAAATAACCTATCCATCCCCACAACCTGGATGCTTGTCATTTATTAATGGGATGACCTTGGTTGTTTGATAGATCTATTATATGAAAGAGCCAATACCTATTCGCTTAACCTGAACGATAAAAAGATTGTCCTTACCCCACATAAACCATCCCAGATCACAAAAAGAACCAAGAACCTCGTTGAACCATCCTTCGATGTGATTTTGCCAGCTGAATATCATGAGTCCAGTGAACAGAGAGAGCTTCTTTTGCTTGACATTGAGGATGAACCATCCTCACAAAATGAACATTCTTTATTCCAACCCATCCTAAACCAGTACCAGCATGTTTTTCCAGAGGAATGTCATTAGGTTTACCCCCTAAGAGAGACATCCTGCATAAGATTGACCTCATCCTAGGGTTTATGTTACCCAATAAACCTACTCATAGAATGACCCATGCAGAAACCAATGAGATCTAGAGACAGGTTGATGAGTTATTGGAGAAACGAATGATTAGAGAGAGTTTGAGCCCTTGTGCAGTGCCAACATTGTTCGTCCCTAAGAAAGATGGAAGTCAGAGGTTGTGTACTGATTATAGGGCCATCAATAAGATTACCATGAACTACAAATATCCTATTGCAAGAAGGATATTTTTGATGAGCTACATGGCTTAACTGTGTTTTCAAAGATTGATCCGAGTAGTGGTTACTACCAGATAAGAATTTATGAGTGAGATGAGTGGAAGACAACCTTCAAGACTAAGGGAGGTCTATATGAGTGGCTTGTCCTGCCTTTTGGTTTGACAAATGCCACATCCACATTCATGAGGCTTATGAACCGGGTCCTAAAGCCATTGATTGGGAAGTGTGTTGTTGTTTATTTTGATGACATACTCATTTATAGCTAGTCTGAAATGGAGCATAATAGACACTCGAGGAGTGTTATGGAGATCTTGAGTAAGGAGCAATTGTATAGGAACCTCTGATGTATGCTAACTCACTCAGATCAGAGTGTTGACCTAGAACACACCATACAGTCACACAAACACACAGCTGGATGTTTGAACTTTGCAATAACTGATAGAAAGCAACAAGCTGGAATAGAAGACAATCCAACAATAGAATAAAAGGGATAGACTTGCTTACAGTTGATACAGATACACCACAACTACAATCAAGGGCAAGGGACTCTCACATACATGCCTCTAGAGATACACCAAAGCATGGATGATCAAGCTCAGTTTACAATTGCTGGATTTGCCAATTTCCAGTGACAGGAACTGATTGAACCAATATTGAGAGTTATAGGACACTCACAAACTTTCAGAGGTACTAAGACACTCGAGAATACTATTGAATAAACACTCAACTGCCTTCATTGATAGAAAACTTCAGAATATAAAGAAAGCTAATCAGTTTGATTACAGTTGCTTAAGCTTAAGCATTCTGCCTAATCTCCCTGGAATATCCTAATCTACAAAGCCTAAAACTAATACATGTAGTTACATCCTAATGATTTCAAATACAAGCTGTAAGAAAATAAAAGGAAATTACTGAACTAAGCTTTCATTGGACCAAATGCCAAAAGGGTGGCAAAAGGGACCAATAGGAAGCTTTCCTCTCCTAAGGGGTAAAAACTAAGTTACTGAGGTAATTCCCGCGCCAATACTAATCTAAAAGTAATCTCAACAGGTTAATATCATGCTGGAAAGACCAAAACAACCCTTGTGAACAGAAATCAAAACACATAGCCGCAGAACTGGGGTTCTGGAAAAACCGATAAACAACCCTGCTGGGATTGGTTGTTCTGCCTTCTGAATCTTACTCGTGCGATGCTTGATCATGCTGGGACTTGGTTTGGATTTGAAAAGGACATGGCAAGGAACAAAAAACTCCTAGGAAACATTGGAAGAAACTTCCTCAATCAAGAAATACAACATTGAGAAATTCAGCTGCTTGTACTATTGCTGCTGGGAACTGGAATTGGTCTGGATGACCAATGCTGATGCGTTGAGTGGCTGTAAGTGCCAAGGCTTGCTTTACAATGGTGTAACAAGCCTGGATGGATGTTGTTGGTGGTGTGGTGGCTGCTGGTGATGCTAAGAACTTCCTGTTGGAACTTTGGACTGCTGAGAAGTCTGCTGAGTGGCTTGCAGTATGTGTTGGGCTTTGAAAGCCTGCTATTTCTGCTGGAAGGTCTCTCCTAGCTGCTGAGTTGTGTGAAACAGCAAGTGCTCCTCCTCCTTGTGCTGTTGCTGTTGTAATTGCTGGTGAAGATCCCTTGGAAGCCTCCTTTGTTGATGAAGCTGCTGCTGCGGATTGTTCTCCTTGATGGTCTCCATCAACCTCAAAAAGTTCCAATTCTTCACCAACCAAGTAACCTTTCTTAGCTATATTATGACATCAGAAGGAATCCAAGTAGATGAGGATAAGGTTAAAGCAATCAGAGAGTGGCATGTTCCTATATCTATCCAGCAGATCATGAGTTTTCATGGATTAACTTCTTTCTACAGGAGGTTTGTGAGAAATTTCAGCACAATTCTAGCTCCTATGACAGAGTTAGTGAAGGGGAAGAGTTTTTCTTGGACACCAGCTGCACAGAAAGCTTTAAAAGAGATCAAGAGACAACTAACCTCAGCACCAGTTCTGGCGTTACCTTCTTTTGCCAAAGTCTTTGAAGTGGAGTGTGATGCCTCAAGTGTGGGCATTCGTGCAGTGTTGACCCAAGAAGGCAAACATGTTGCTTATTTCAGTGAGAAACTCAATGATGCCAAGAGGAAGTACAACACATATGATAAGGAATTCTATGCTCTCATCATTAGAGCACTACAACATTGAAGGCATTCTCTTATTAGAGCTAAATTTATTTTGCAAAGTGACCATAAGGCCCTCAAATTCATTCAGGGTTAGCATAAACTCGACACCAGTCATGCTACTTGGGTGGAGTTTATGCAAAAATTTCATTTTGTGATCCATCACAAATCTGGGAAACTCAACAAAGAAGATGATGCATTGTCTAGGAGGTATTTGTTGATGCAAGTTTTAGAGGCAAGAGTGTTTGGTTTTAAATAGTTGAAAGCTCTGTATAAGGATGATAAAGATTTTGGAAAGTTGTACCGAAAGTGCCAGAGACAACCTCAAAGTCTATACCATATAGACCAGGGGTTTCTCTTCAAGGGAACCAGGTTATGTATACCAAAGAGCAGTTTTAGGGAGTTGCTTCTATCCGAAGTTCATGGAGGTTGCTTAGAAGGAGATTTTGGCATTGGGAAAACCCTTATCTTGTTGATGGAACATTATTGTTTTCCTAAGATGAGGAGAGATGTTGAGCATTGCGTAAGGGGGTGTACAACATGTCAAATAGCAAAGAGTCATAGCCTAGCGCAAGGGCTATACACACCTTTGCCAGTCCCAACTAGTTCTTGGGAGGACACCAACCTGGGCTTCATTATTGGTATACGAAGAATTCAAAGAGGGAAAGATTCAGTCATGGTAGTTATGGACAGATTCAGTAAAATGGCTTACTTCATTGCATGTCGTACCACTTATAATACAGTGAAAGTGGCTGAATTATATTTCCAGAAGGGAGTGAGACTTCATGGAGTTTCCAGGAGCATGGTTTCGATAGGGATGTCAAGTTCCTAAGTCATTTTTGGATAACTCTTTGGAAGATGCTAGGGACTCAATTGAAGTATAACACAACTTGTCATCCTCAAACATATGGGCAAATAAAGGTCACAAACAGGACACTTGGAACTCTATTGAGATAACTAATAAACACAAACAAAATAGGATGGGACACCCTTTTGTTTAATGCGGAATTTGCTTTTAATAGAGCACCATCAAAGGCAACTGGCCTTTCCCCATTCCAGGTTGTCTATATGAGGCTTTTTGTGAAGTAGGGTTTCTACTAGACGCCTCTTTTCCCTTCTCTTTCTTTGCTGTTCCACTTTGTTAGCAAAAATACTCAATTAATCAAGTGTATCATAAGGTTGAAGTTCTACCACATACATTCTGCTTTCATTCAAACCAACAGGATACCTCACAAGAGTTTGAGGCTCATCTTCTTTCAGATCACACCTCCATAGAAGGTGTTCGAACACCTTTGTATACTCTTCGACAGTTCTAGCTCCTTGGGAGAGTTGTTGAAGGTTCAAGTAGTTGTCTTTGAAGTAGCTCACTGGAAGAAACTTGGAGTGGAGTGTCTTCTTCATCTTTTCCCAAGTTCTGATCTTTTGTTTCCCAACATGCTGTCTCTTCTTCTGCAAGTTAATCCACCAAATACTAGCATTCTTTCGAAGTTTAAGAGCAATGTATTTGGCCTTCTTCTCATAAGGAACATCTTTTAAGTGAATGGCTCTTTCAACAGTTTGAATCCAATCAAGAAAAACTTTAAAATCTAGATTACCTTCAAATTCAGGGATATCAACTTTAAAGTCTAGTCTTTCTTCTCTATGCTCACGCCTAGGACGACGTGATCTCCTTGATGAACTCGTGGACTATTAAGCTTCACTGGGACTCCTGGGAACGTCCTCTTCCTCAGGATCTCTAGGTGTCCTGAATTGTATGTTCATGTATCGTTTCGACTGATCGACAAGATAAGCCACTCTTGCCTGCAATTCAGCTTTCTCCTGCAGTAGTTGTCCATTAGTAGCACTGTCATCATTTCTTTTGCTAACAGAAGCCATTAATGAGGTTTCGTGATTTGGGAATGGAGGGGGATGTGATTTGGGATTTGGGAATGAAGCTCTGATACCAAAATTGCGATGTATAATGGGATCAAAGGTTGGATGTTGATCAATTACACATCAAGGGTGACGTGCATCCAATTTGAATATGGGAGGCTTCACGTGAACTAGGGAAAAGGTGAGGGTGATTCACGTGAGAAAGGAGGGTTCTTTATGGAGCTTGAATGATTTGTGACAGGCTAGGGATTAGGGTTTATGAAAGGTTGAATCTTTGTGGAGTTTGAGAGGGAATGTATGATGATAGTTGACGTGAGGTAAGGGAGGGAGAGAGGGCTATTTTGCCGTGAGGACTTTGAGAGAGGGATGTTTGAGAGAGAGTTGAAAGAGATGGAGAGGGTGAAGTTAGGTTTGAGAGAGTGGGAGAGAGTTTTACGAGAGAAAGAGAGAAAGGGGAGAGCTTTGAGAGATTGTGAATAACCTTAGGATTTGCTTTATCTGACTAAAGGATAGAAACATAAAAAGTAACCAAGATAGTTTAAGGGATCTATCTTGATACAAAAACACCACAAGAAGAAACCCTAGGGCTACTTGACCTTCAACCTAGTAACAGAAACACCTTCTAGGTTTAGGGATCAAGCTCTTCCTCACCACTTGGTTGCCAAACCAAGATACAATAGAAGAGATCTACGAGGTTCTCACGAAAAGCTTGGTTGTATTCAAAATTAAATCAAGGGTGCCTTTGAAAGGCTACAAGCCTATCTATTTACACTAACTAAGTCCAATAATTATCAGGACTATAAGGCTTAGCGTGCAAGCCATCTATTACTACTCCTAGACGCTATCTACTTCATCTCCTGCTTGGATTAGCACTCCATACCCTAAGGGAGTTGGTTACAAGATATAATAATCCTTTTAGGACTTAACTTTCCTAATGCAAGATGGATTAGTTACAAAATAATCCAACCTTATCTAGGATTACATAGCATGGTGCCTAATCTAGCACACCACACGTCACACACACACACCACACACCTTTTATATCATTCTAGAACATTCTAGATTATGCTAGACTAATTTAGACTCCTAAGACTTGGTGTCCAAGTTTATATATATTACTTTGCACCTCACACAATTAGAAGTGCAAAGAAAACCCTAGAAATGTAAAGAAATACATCAAAAGTCTAAAAACGTGAAATTCAAACTGAAATGGTCAAAACTGTGAACTTCATCTTGAAATGGGCAGAAATGTGGAATTCACTTTGAGCTTGAATCTTGGGCATTTGACGAGGACTAGGCGTGCCTTGAAGTTCTTTAGGATGTTTGGACATCCTCTTGCAATAAGGAGCACACAATATGGATGGGCCTTTGGGCCTCTATACTCATTCTTTTCCTCTATGGCTCGTTCTTCTTCTTTGTACTTGTACTGGGCCTCCTTGGATGTATTTGGCATGAGCCAAAATACATCAGGTGATGTAATCTGGAGGCAAATGAACCTCAAACTCTTGAGAGGTATCTAGCAGTCTTAAATGAAAACATAAGGTATGTGGTGGAACTTCAACCTTATGAAACTCTTGATGTATTAAGTACCTTGGCTAACAAAGTGTAACAGCAAAGAAAGAGAAGGGGAAAAGAGGCGTCTAGTAGAAACCCTACCTCACAAAGAACCTCACATTCACCCCAAACCTATACTCTATAAAAGAGCCAAACTACATCCCAACGCGCTCCACAAAAACTCCCTAACATCCACCCAAAATCGTCCTCAAACCCATCCAAGCCACGCCTATGGATAAGAGGAGGTGCTTCACGTGCCAAGGGCTCGGTCACATAGCTTCTGAATGCCTTAAAAAGAGAGCGATCACCCTTATGGAGTTTCAAAACACTCTCTTTGAACCTGAACCGGAAGATGTGGAGGAAGAAGCATGCACTGATCATGGAGAACCTACTAATGAGATTGTAGAAGAACCAGATGAAGGAGAGATGCTGGTTATGCGAAGAGTTCTCAATAGCTCTCCAGTTCCGGAACAACAACAACAACGGGATGCCATGTTCCATTCTCGTTGTACTGTGCAAGGGAAAGTTTGTTCTTTAATTACCGATGGTGAAAGTTGTACCAACGCAACTTCTCTTACTATGGTGAACAAGCTTGAACTCCCTACAAGCCCCCATCCATCGCCATATACTGTTCAGTGGCTCAACCATGGTAAAGGCATAAAGGTGGATCAATACTGTTTGGTTAACTTTTCTATTGGAAAGTCTTATCAAGATTCAATATGGAGTGATATATTACCTATGGATGCTTGTCATATTCTGCTTGGAAGACATAGTTGTTTGACAAGAGTGTCATGCATCATGGAAGAGCTAATACCTACTCCCTTATGGTTCAAAACAAGAAGGTAGCCCTAGCTCCCCTCAAAGCATCCAAACCCAAGGGAAGTTATCCAAAGATCATCACTTTTATGATCACTGAACGCCTTGAGTTTAGTGCACATAAGGATATCATTCCCTCAGCCCTAAACATATCACCAAGCCGCGAAAAACCCACAAAAAACCCATTCCCGTTACCCTTCACGAGATCTTAGACGAGACCCAGCATGAGCATGATCACATGAACCCTAGTGACATTCAAGAGGTTCAAAAGCAAGATGATATTCAAACAAAGGGTATGATTAGGGAAGATTGCAGTCCAAGTGACGTCCCTAGTCGTGTGGTTACAAAGAAGAAGGGAAACCAACTTGTAAGCATCAACGAGATCAAGATCAAATATAGGTTTCCTATTCCTAGAATTGAAGATCTCAGAAGTGGGTGCTACATGGTTCGAATCCAAATTAAAAGGGGAATACTAGGTTCAAAACTAAAGGAGGTCTCTTTGAAAGGTTAGCGATGCCTTGTGGTCTAACTAACACTCCTCCTTTTATGAAACTTATGAATCAGGTTTTGAACTCCCTTTGTGGCAAGAGTGTTGTTGTCTATTATGACAAGAAAAGAAAGAAGGTATAGGTCTAGGTAAAGAAGAAAGTATACCCTCCAAGTTTGAGGACAAACTTCTTCCAACAAGGGGGGAATGATGTATTTTGGCCAACGCCAAATACATCTAAGGAGGCCCATTACATTTCAAAGAAGAAGAACGAGCTATGGAGGAAAGATTGAGTATAGAGGCCCAAAGGCCCCTCTATATTGTGTGCTCATCATGGCAAGAGGATGTCCAAACATCCTAAAGAGTCCAAGTACACGTCCCATCCACGTCCAAGGCCCAAGATTCAAGCCCAAAGTGAATTTCACATTTCTGACCATTTCAAGATGAAGTTCACAGTGTTGAACATTTCAGCTTGAATTTCACGGGTTTGGCCTTTTGATGTATTTCTTTACATTTCTAGGGTTTGATTTACATTTCAAGTTGTATGAGGTGCCAAGTAATATATATAAACTTGGACACCAAGTCTAAGGAGTCTAGCTTAGTCTAGAATGTTCCAGAATGATCTAGAAGGTGTTGTGTGTGTGTGTGACGTGTGGGTGTGCTAGATTAGGCGCCAAGTCTTGTTAGTCCTAGATAAGGTTGGCTTATTTTGTAACTAATCTATCTTGGATTAGGAAAGCCAAGTCCTAAAAGGATTATTATCTCTTGTAAGTAACTCCCCTTAGGATAAGGAGTCCTAATCCAAGGAGGAGATAGCTATTATAGGCGTCTAGTAGTAGGAGTCTTTGGCTTGTACTCGAAGTAATAGAGTCCTAGTAGAAAAAGATGGCTTGCACGCTAATCTTGATAGAAGCTAAGAGGTTTAGGACTTAGTTAGTATAAATAGCTAGGCTTGTAGCCTTTCAAAGGCACTTGATTTTGAGAATGAATACAAACAAGCTTTTAGCTTACCCCTTGAGTGTTTCATGAGAACCTCGTTGATCTCTTCTATTGTATCTTGGTTTGGCAACCAAGTGGTGAGGAAGAGCTTGAACCCTAAACCTAGAAGGTGTTTCTGTAAGTAGGTTGAAGGTTAAGTAGCCCTAGGGTTTCTTCTTGTGGTGTTTTTGTATCAAGATAGATCCCTTGAACTATCCTGGTTACTTTTATCTATCTTAGTTAGATAAACCCTAAGGCAATAAACACTCTCAAATTCTCCCCTTTCAAACGTCAACTCCCTCTCTCGCAATCCTACATCACGTCAACTCCCTCCTCCCTCTTATAGAATCAACGTCCATCCCTCTTTGTCTCACAAATCTCTCTCAAAATATCCTTCCCTTCACAAAGACATCATGTCACTCCCAAATAGCTTCCCCTAGATTCGTCCATCTCCCTCTCTCAAACTCCACAAGGTTTCTATCTTTCTCAAACCCTAAGCCATATTCCTTTACAAATCATCCAAACTCTACAAAGATCCCCTCTTTCTCATTTGAATCACCCCCACCTTTGCCCTACTTCACGTGAAGCCTCCCACATGCAGATTGGTTGCACGCCACCCTTGATGCGTAATTAATCAAGATCTAATCTTTGATCCCATTATACATCACATGAACCTAAGGTCCCCAAAAATGACACCTAGGCTAGGTAGACTCACTTCATGCTTGGGCCAAATTACATCATTTTCATTCCCCACAATAAACCCTAGCCATGTCGTCCCAAAAACGCAGTCTTTCTCAACCTAAACACATGGACATCATCATGGCCAGCCCAAACACGTCCAAATCACCATCTTTCTAAACCCTAAACACGTTCCTTCATCCGTCCTCATGGCAAACGAAATGTTTATGGTGAGAAGAATTCTTAGTAGCTCTCTTGTTTCCGAAGATCAACAACAAAGAGAGACCCTCTTTCACTCTCGATGTACTATCAAGGGAAAGGTTTGTTCTTTAATTGTAGATGGAGGAAGCTTTACCAATGTGGCGTCAACTGCTATGGTGAACAAGCTCCAGTTAAAA
The DNA here is from genome assembly GCA_029582165.1 of Portulaca oleracea. NCBI lineage: Eukaryota > Viridiplantae > Streptophyta > Magnoliopsida > Caryophyllales > Portulacaceae > Portulaca > Portulaca oleracea. The sequence continues at coordinate 4,819,330 of CM055885.1, read as the reverse complement.
ACGAGTTTACATCCAAAACCCTACACCATCCAGCGACTTGATTAGGGTAACGATTTACAAGGACTCAACGATGTTTGGTAAGTTTTTCCATTAGCAAATCTTATCAAGATTCTTTATGTTGTGGCGTTTTGCCTAGGGATGCTTATGATATTCTGCTTGGAAGAACGTGGTTATTTGATAGGAGTGTTATGCATGATGGAAGGGCTAAATTATACACCTTCCAATTCCAAAACAAAAGGATAACCCTAGCTCCACTTAAAACAGCCCCACCATCCCCACCTAAGGAGAGTGATCAAAATTTCATCACTTCTATGACAACTAAACGTCCTGAGTTTAGTGAGCATAAGGAGATGATTCCCTCGAGCCTAAACACAAACCCTAGCCTCAAAAGTCCCACAAAAGAACCCCCTCCCGTCACCTCTCACGAGATCCTAGACGAGAATGATCTATTTCAGCCCACGCCTGAAATACATCAGCCTAGCCTAGGTCTCACTTTTGGGGACCTTAGGTTCATGAAAGGAGATGGAGGCTCACATAGCCTTGGGCTCGCCTTTGGAGACCCAAGATTCATGGAAAATGATGGAAATCCATCCATATTCTTCACACCAAGCCCAACTAAAGAGGCCCAACATCACTTCCTCTCTAATGATGGAAAGCCAGCCATGCTAAGCCTAGTAAAGAAAGTCCAATTCAACTACAAACGGGCTATAGAGGAAGGATCTAGTGTGGAAGTCTAAAGGCCAATCCATGTGGTGTGTCTAACATTCCAAGAGGACATCCAAACGTCCTAGAGGAGGTCCAAGTCCACGTCTAAAGGCCCAAGTATAAAGCCCTAGTTGAACTTCACAGTTTTGACCATTTCAAGACGAATTTTACATTTCTAGCCATTTCAAGATGGAGTTCACAGTTTTGGCCTTTTGATGTATAGCTTTACGTTTCTTGGGTTTTCTTTACATTTCCACTTGTATAAGATGCCAAGTAATACATAATAAAGCTTTTAGTCTTTATCTACTCCGTGAGTGTTTTGTGAGAACCTGGTTTGATGTATTTTGACCCATGCCAAATACATCTAGGGAGGCCCATGACATTTACAAGGAAGAAGAACAAGCTGTGGAGGAAAGAATGAGTATAGAGGCCCCAAGGCCCATCCATATTGTGTGCTCCTTATGGCAAGAGGATGTCCAAAAAATCTAAAGAGCTCCAAGGCACGCATAGTCCACGTCAAAGGCCCAAGATCAAGCCCAAAGTGAATTTCACATTTCTGACCATTTCTAGATGAAGTTCACAGTTTTGACCTTTTCAGTTTGAATTTCACGGATTTGGCCATTTGATGTATTCCTTAACATTTCTAGGGTTATCTTTATATTTCTAGTTGTGTGAGGTGCCAAGAAATATATATAAACTTGGATACCAAGTCTTAGGAGTCTAGATTAGTCTAGAATGATCAAGAAAGTTCTAGAATGATCTAGAAGGTGTGTAGCGTGTGTGTGTGTGTGGCGTGTGTGTGATAGTTTTAGCGCCAAGTCTTGTAGTCTTAGATATGGTTAGCTTATTTTGTAACTAATCCATCTTGCATTAGGAAAGCCAAGTCCTAAAAGGATTATTATCTCTTGTAACTAAGTCCCCTTAGGATAAGGACTCCTAATCCAAGGAGAAGATAGAGTAGATGGCATCTAGTAGTAGTAGTAGTAGTAGTAGTAGTAGTAGTAGTAGTAGTAGTAGTAGTAGTAGTAGTAGTAGTAGTAGTAGTAGGAGTCCTTGGCTTGCATGCCAATCTTTATAGTCCTAGGAGGTTTAGGACTTAGTCTACTATAAATAGCTTAGGCTTGTAACGTTGAAAGGCACCTGATCTTGAGAATGAATACAAAGAAGCTTTTAGCTTACCCCTTGAGTGTTTCGTGAGAACCTCGTTGATCTCTTTTATTGCATTTTCGTTTGACAACCAAGTGGTGAGGAAGAGCTTGAATCCTAAACCTAGAAGGTGTTTTTGTAACTAAGTTGAAGGTCAAGTAGCCCTAGGGTTTCTTCTTGTGGTGTTTCTGTATCAAGATAGATCCCTTAAACTATCCCAATTACTATTATATATCTTTTAGTTAGATATACCCTAAGGCTATTCAATACTCTCAAAAGCTCCCCCTCTCTCTTTCTCATGTCAAACCCTCTCCCTCTCTCCCAAACCTCACGTCAACTCTCCCCGTCTCTCACAACTCTCTCTCAAACATCTGTCCCTTAAACTCTCTCAAAGTCCTCACGACAACATTGCCCTCTCTGCCTCCCTTACCTCACGTCAATCATCATAATCCATCTCTCTCAAACTCCATAAAGATCCCTCCTTTCATAACTCCTAATCCATACTCTCTCACAAATCATCCAAACTCCATAAAGATTCCCTCTTTCTCACGTGAACCATCCCTTCCCTAACCCTAATTCACGTGAAGACTCCTACATTGAGATTGGTTGCACGTCTCCCTTGATGTGTAATTGATCAAGATCTAATCTTTGATCCCATTATACATCATAATTTTGGTATCAGAGCTGAGGTTTGTCTTGTGTAACCCTAAACCCCACCAAACGCCCAAACACATTCCTTCCCAGTCCCAAATTCACGAAACCCTCCATCCAAGGCCTCTAGTGATGTATGTGCATACTAAAAGTAATCAGAGTGCACTGGCATGGACAACACCAAAGGCCCTCCCTAACCTTGATTGTTTAACCTAAGCTTTTCCTAGGGATGGAAAAGCATCAAGGAACGATAAACAAATAAGGAAAGATAAGAAACCTGTGTATCCGACTGCTACAGACCACACCACAACAAGAAACACAAGGGCCTTACTCAGTTCATGCACTGGATACAGACCACACCACCAAGAGCATAAACCAAGCTCTACTTAGCACCTTCTAAGCTTACCAAAGCTTAGTTACAGACAAGTAGAAATGGATGAGAGTTTTGTGAGACTCACAAATATACATAAGCCAAGCTCGACTGATTTCTCATATCATTCACTCATAATGAACAACGATACATAGCAGCAGGCTTATATATCCTATTTTAAGCAAGTAGCTGGCTGTCTACAAGTATCGAGGTTTCTTAAGCTAGAAGAAACCTCTAAACTACTGCTAAGCTAACTTAAGATACATAAGTGAGCTGCTTAAAACTAATACAATGCTTAATTTCATCTGATTACATCAAAGAAACAGCAAAATAAACTGAAAAAGGGCTGGCTGAATTTGATTGGGCCAACAGTTGCTTCTCCATGCATTAGTCATCTTTCCACTTCAATATTTAACTCCTTCCTTACTGGTAAAATAGCTGGTAATAAAAGAACTCAGGGCTACTCGATCATTAAAGGAGAAATGACTAAATGACCTTATTAAAGCTTGGAATTCCAAAACTGTCCTAGTTGCTCAATGCTTGCACACCTTGAACCAAACTGGCAGTAGAAAATGTCCACGAAATTCACTCACTTGCACTCCTAGATCAGTGGTTGTTGATGGACCAAGGAATACATAGGATCCACTAAATGCCATTGCCTTACACTACAACTCGTTTCAGACCTTGAAATAGACATGAACCCTGATTTCACAGATTGGGGTTCTGTCAAGGTTCAATTGCATGAATTGAACTTTGGTTCTAAGGCCAAAGCTGCCTTTTGCAAAGGTTCCTTGGGTCATTACATATCTTCCATTCATTGCTTCAAATTTACCCTAGGACTTGTCTTCCCTTGTTGCATTATTCTTGCTATGGGAGGGACTTAATCCTCTTGAATTCCCAGCTAGGTCCCAGTTTGTGAAACACCTGATGAGGACCTCAGAAAAAAAGTCCTCTCCTTGGACCCTGCTGCCTCTACTAGCAATGCTGATGTTGATGAACCTCCATCATCCTCCTTACGTTCTCAAGAGTTTGTCCTCAAACTTCGTAAACGTTCTTCTTCTGGATAGTAGGGTCTGAGATCTGCAACATTGAACGTTGTACTCGCTCCGTAATCTTCAGATAAATCAAACTTCAGAGACCTGTCTTTTCTAAGGTGTACCCATACCAAGTCACCTGGAACAAACACAACTCTCCTCCTCTTTTGATTTACTACTAGTGTTATTTTCTCATTGTGCTTCTCAATTTGCTGTTGTACTTGTTAATGGATCTCTTTAATTTGCTTGGCTAAACTTGAATGAAGTAGCTTAAGGGACTAAATCCAAGGGTGTGATTGGATTCAGACCATAAAGTACTTGGAAAGGTGAATAGCCAGTAGCTTTGCTTGGGGCTCTATTGAACGCAAACTCTGCCTGTGATAGCATAGTATCCCAACTTCCTTTGATCCTATTCACTAGGCTTCTCAAGAGTGCACCTAGGGTTCTGATTGGAACTTCAGTTTGCCTATCTATTTGAGGGTGATAAGTGGTGCTAAACTTGAGTTGATTTCCCATCTTCTTCCACAATGTAACCCAGAAATGGCTCAAGAATTTGGTATCCCTGTCTGAAACCATAGACCTCGGAATGCCATGCAATTTGACCACCTCTTGACAGTATATATCAGCAACTGTCACAGCATAAAAGGTAGTATTGCAAGGAATAAAATGTGTCATTTTTTAGAACCTATCAACAAAAACATTAATAGAATCCTTACCTCTCTGAGTTCTTGGTAGTCCCACAATAAAATCTTGGCAGACATCTTCCCAGGGACCTTGAGGAACCGGTAGAAGGGTATAAAGCCCTTGAGGTAGGCTTTGGCTCTTGGATAGCTAGGATATATTAGCCTTGCCCAGCTTTTCCAAGATTTTTGAAGTAGACTATGATGCATTTGGATGGGGCATAGGTGTTGTCCTATCTCAAGAGGGAAGGCCTATTGCTTATTTTAGTGACAAGTTGAGTGATGTGAAGAAGTAGTATAGTGTGTATGATAAGGAGTTTTATGCAATCATTCGAGCATTGGAGCATTGGAGACATTACCTCATTATTAATAAATTTATTTTGCATAGTGATCCTGAAGCCTTGAAGTTCATCCAAGGACATCATAAACTAAACCCACGCCATGCCAAATGGGTTGACTATATGCAAGCCTATCATTTCATGATCCATCACAAGGACGGTCATTTGAACAAAGGAGTTGATGCACTGTCAAGGAAGTTCCTTCTGTTACATGTTCTGGATTCTAGAGTACTTGGCTTTGATCAAATCAAGGCTCGGTATCCGAAAGATGAAGATTTCAAGGATGTTTTTGAAGCATGTCAGCAGCGGCTCCAAGGTTTATTCCACCTTGAGCATGAGTTTCTCTTTAAGGGAGATAAGTTGTGCATCCCAAAGAGCAGCTTACGTGAAATTCTCATCTTGGAGGTTCATGGAGGTAGCTTGGCAGGACATTTTGGAATTGAGAAGACTACCTTGATGACGAAGGAACATTACTATTGGCCAAAAATGAAGAAGGACGTTGAGCATCTGATCAGGAGGTGTTCAATATGCCAGCTCTCGAAGAGTCACAATCTGCCTCAAGGACTTTACACACCGCTGTCCATTTGATGTAAATCAGCTCACACCTAGTTCCCTAAGCCCAATCAAGAAGGCCCAGTGGACACTTCAAGCTAGAGATAGGGTCCTTCATCAAAAGACTTCAGGCCCAGCAAAAGAGATTCAGTTCAACTACATAGAGATCAAGTGGGCCAAGGAAAGACAATACAAAGTAGAGGCCCGAAGGCCCATTCACATGGTGTGCCTCTTATGGGAAGAGGATGTCCAAACATCCTAGAGGGACCTAGTCCACGTTAATCAAGTTCCAAGGAAGCCCTAGTTCACGTCCAAAGCCCAAGTACGAAGCCTAGAGTAAATTTCACATTTTGATAATTTCAGTTTTGAATATCACGGTTTTGGTCTTTTGGATGTAACTTTTACATTTCGAGCTTTTAAGTGTTTTTAGTGTGATTTATAGGATCGCCATAGTATTTAGAGTCATGTAAGATTCGAAATAAGTTATAAACTTGAGCATCAAGTCATAGGAGTCTAGGTTAGTCTAGAATATATGTTCTAAGGTGTTCCAGAATGTTCTAGAAGGTGTGTGTGTGTGTGTGAGTTAGGCGTCTGAATTAGATGGCTTCGGCGCCAAGTAGGTTGTTATTATCCTAGATAAGGTTGGCTTATTTTGTAACTAATCCATATTGGATTAGGAAAGCCAAGTCCTATTAGAATAAGGTTGTTATAACAAACTCCCATTAGGATAAGGAGTCCTAATCCAAGGTGGAAGTTCTTATTGGCGTCTAGATTAGGGGATTCCTTGGCTTTCAAAGGCACCTAAGTTTATAACCATTAATAGAATCAAGCTTTTACCTTACCCCTTGAGTGTTTCGTGAGAACCTCGTTGATCTCTTCTATGTATCTTGGTTTGGCAACCAAGTGGTTTAGGAAGAGCTTGAACCCAGAACCTAGAAGGTGTTTTTCTAACTAGGTTAAAGGTCAAGTTAGCCCTAGGGTCTTCTTTCTTGTGGTGTTTCTGTATCAAGATAGGATCCCTTGAGCTATCCTGGCTACTTCTATGTCAGTTAGTTAACCCTAAGTCTTGTCAAGCAACTCTCACAATACTCTCAAACCCTCTCCCAATGTCTCCCCTCTCTCTCTCTCAAACGTCATCCCTTCTTTCTCTCTCTCACAAATATCTCCAACAAACCCTCTCTCTCTCTCTAACTAATTCCCTACTTTATAGCAATCATCTTTCTCTCTCACTCTCAAAGGCCCCATGCCAAAAGCTTCCTATCTCCCTCTCTCACGTCACCTCTCTCTCAATCTCATCCAAGATTCAATCTTTCATATTCTTTTCTTCCACAAAATACCTCACGTCATAAAAGTCTTCCATAGATCCTGGTATTCACGTGATCTCCCTCTTTCTTGCCCTCATTCTCATGTGAAGTATCCCTCTTCCTAGATTGGTTGCACGTCATTGATGTGTAATCGATCAAGATCCAATCTTTGATCCCATTATACATCACCATTCCTGAAGGCCATTGGGAAGATATCAGCTTAGAATTCCTTATTAGATTGCCTAGAACGCCTAGAGGTAAAGGCTTTATTATGGTAGTTGTTGATCGTTTTTCCAAGATGGCCCATTTATCCCTTGTCACACTACCTATGATGCTGTGAAAGTTGTTGAGTTGTATTTCCAAGAGGTGGTTAAGTTGCATGGAATCCCTAAATCTATGGTCTCGGATATAGATGCCAAGTTCTTCAGTCATTTTTGGGTAACTTTATGGAATAAGCTTTGTACCCAACTCAAATTCAGCACTGCATGTCACCCCCAAACAGATGGCCAGACGGAGGTTACCAATACGACCCTTGGTATACTACTAAGGTCCTTGGTGAACAAACATAAGAGGGGATGGGACACTTTGCTACCTCATGCTGAGTTTGCATTTAATAGAGCTCCTAGCAAGGCTACTGGTTTGTCTCCATTTCAAGTAGTATATTGGAAAAATCCAATCACTTCTACGGATTTGGCCCCCATTATTACTTCAACCCGATTTAGCCATGACGCTAGTGTGAGAGCCAAGGAGATTCAGCCACTACATCAGCAAGTCCGAGAGAAGATAGCCAATTTCAATGAGAAGGTTTCCAATTCGGCCAACAAGAACAGAAGAAAGGTGGTTTTCCAACCTAGAGATCTTGTTTGGATTCACCTAAGGAAGGATCATTTTCCATCTAAGAGGAAAAGGTAAATTGGTTCCAAGGACTGATGGACCATTTGAAGTATTGGAAAAGCTTGGAGACAATGCCTACAAGCTTGAAGTTTCGGATGATTATGGAGGAAGTTCCACATTCAACGTGTCTAACTTGCGGCCTTATTATGCTGAGGATGAACGTCTTCCAAGTTTGAGGACAAACATTTCTAAACATGGGGGGGGGGGGGACATAGCGACCAATTTGCTTAGACTGAAGGACGTTCACATATCACGTTCTAGGTATGGGTAAAGGACATTCATCTGTAGCTGCTTATGTTTGAAATGAAATATCGACTATTGAAATAAAACATCATTAGCTTCTTTAAACTTTGATTAGGAGGTTTTCTTTTTGCTCAAGAAACCCCTAATTATCTGGATTAATTACAATGTTCATTCGGGTATATAGACCCATTTTTGTAATCGACATGAACCAATTAATCTGAATATTACCCCAAATTCGAGAAGCTTCTATGCTCTCAAGGTTGTGAGTATCCTAAACTCTCACTTTTACTACTATAACTTGATTTGGCTAATCAAGTAGGTGATTGATAGAACTTAATCGAATTCTTGGAAGGTGAATCTGTAACTAAGAAGGAGATTAAGGAGCCGTTGTGATAACCGATCATGATGAGTCTGTTTTAGTCATTTTCTTTGTTCATTGTTGTTGGTCGATCCATTTGGGTTGTTGTTGAGCTGAAATCGGGACGCTAAACCACATTGATGATCTTAGCTGAATAGAGATTCCATTTATTTCGCTGGGATACATCAACTCTCTCCCTACCTCACGTTAATCATCCATCTTCCTTTCTCAAGCCCTAATCCACACTCTCTTAAACTCACCAAAGATCCCTCCTTTTTCATGTGAATTATCTCATGCCCTGGCCTTTTCACGTGAATTGCCCTAGTCTTAGATTGCTTGTACGTCACCCCTTGTTGTATAATTGATCAAACCCTACTCTTTGATCCCATTATACATCAAAATTTTTGTATTAGAACTTAGGTTTCACTCAGTGCAACCCAAAACATTCCCCTTTATTCCAACGTCCGAAACACATCCCCACCCAAACGGCCAAACACAATCCTTTTCCCCCCACAAATAAAAAGAAAAAAAACCTTAGCCATGTTGTCCCAAACACATTCCCCAAAACCCAAACACATTCCCATCCATACCAAACACAATCCCGACGTACCAAACACATTCCCAACTTTCCCAAACTTGTCTTAAACCCTCTCATGGAAAACGAGATGTTATTTGTGAGAAGAGCTACTTAGTAGCTCTCCTATTCCTAAAGATCAACAACAACAAAAGACCATCTTTCAATCTCGTTGCACCATCAAGGGAAAGGTCTGTTCTTTAATTGTTGATGGAAGAAGCTGTACTAACGAAGCTTCACTTACTATGGTGAACAAGCTTAATATGGGAATGAGACCATTATGTAAATCAACCAACACCAGGCCCAGCAAAGGAGATCCAATACATCTATAAGGAGGTAGAACAAGCCATAGAAGAGGGATCTAGTGTAGGGGCCAAAAGGCCCACCCATATGGTTTGCTCCTTGTGGCAAGGGGACGTCCAAACGTCCTAAGGAGGCTCCAAGCTCACGTCAAAGGCCAAGTTCCAAGCCCAAAGTGAATTTCACAGTTTTGACCATTTCAGTTTGAATTTCACGGTTTTGGCCTTTTGATGTATAACTCCACATTTCTAGGGTTTTCTTTACATTTCTAGTTGTGTAAGATGCCAAGTAATATATATAAAGTTGGACATCAAGTCTTAGGAGTCTAGATTAGTGTAGAATGATCTAGAATGTTCTAGAAGAGTATAGGTCACGTGTGTGGTCTGTGTGTGTGAGTCTTTTGGCGCCAAGATTGTTATAGTCCTAGATAGGGATGACTTATTTTGTAACTAATCCATCTTGGATTAGGAAGGCCAAGTCCTAGAAGGATAAGATCATTATAACTAACTCCCCCAAGTATAAAGAGTCCTAATCCAAGGAGGAGATAGTAGCAGGAGTAGATGTCTTGCACACCAAGTATAGAGTCCCTATGTGAGTAGGACTTGTCTAGTGTAAATAACTTAGGCTTGTAATCGTTTGAGATAATCAGTTATAGCTATGAATACAAACAAGCTTTTAACTTACCCCTTCCTTGATTGTTTCTTGAAATCTCGTTTTGATCTCTTCTATGGTATCGTGATTGTGGCAAATCAAGTGGTGAGGAAGAGCTTGATCCCTAAACCTAGAAGGTGTTTCTGTAACTAGGTTGAAGGTCAAGTAGACTTATGGTTTCATCTTGTGGTGCTTCTGTATCATGTTTGATCCCTTGAACTATCACTTTATTTTTCTATCGCTTTTAGTTGGATAAAACCCTATGGTTATCAAAATCAGAAAATACTCTCTCATCCTTCTCCCAACCCCACGTCACTCATACTCCCTCTCTCTCTCACAAAATCTCTCCCAACGTCCATACTCTCTCTCTCTCCCACAAAGGCCTCACGTCAAAATCTCTCTCTCAATCTCTCGTCACTCTCTCTCTCCAAATCTCTCTCATACACTCCCTCTCAAAGACCTCACGTTACAAACCTCTCTTTCCCTCCAAGATCCTGCCTTTCACGTGAATTCCCTCTCCCAAACCCTCATTCTCACGTGACGTACCCTAACCCTAGATAGGTTGCACGTCTCTCATTGATGTGTAATTGATCAACATCAAATCTTTGAATCCATTATACATCAAAAGTGGTATCAGAGCTTAGGTTTCTTCTGTGCAACCCTAAACCCCACAAACGTCCCAAACACATTCCCTCATCCATCCTATTGTCATGGCTTTTGGCAACAACAACAACAGCAAAAGCAACGATGACAGTGCTACTAATGAGCGACTACTACAGGAGAAAGGTGAATTGGAAGCAAGGGTGGCTTATCTTACCGATCAGTTAAAACGATAAATGAACATGCAATTCAGGACGCCTAGAAAACCTGAAGAGGAGGACTCCTACATGAGTCCTAGCAAAGCTGAGCAATCTGTGAGCTAAACTAAGAGACCACGTCACCCCAAGCGTGAACAAAGAGAAGAAAGGCTTGTCTTTAAGTTGGATATTTTTGAATTCGAAGGTAATCTTGATACTGAAGTCTTTCTTGATTGTAATCATACTGTTGAAAGAGTCTTTGACCTAAAACATGTTCCTGATGAGAAGAAGGTCAAATATATTGCGCTTAAACTGCAAAAATATGCTAGTATATGGTGGACTAATCTACAGATGAAGAGACAACATGTTGGGAAAGAAAAGATCAAAACTTGAGAAAAAGATGATGAAGAAACTTCACTCTAAGTTTCTTCCTGTGAGCTTGATGTATTTCAGTCAATGCCTGAAATAAATCTGCCTAGCCTAGGTTTTACTTTTGGGGATCCTAGGTTCATTGAAGGAGATGGAGGCTCACATAGCCTTGGGCTCGCCTTTGGAGACCCAAGATTCATGGAGTATGATGGAAATCCATCAATATTCTTCAAGCCAAGCCCAACAAAAGAGGCCCAACGTTACTTCCTCTCTAATGATGGAAAGCCAGCCACAACATGCCAAGTAAAGAAAGTCCAATTCAACTACAAATGGGTTGTAGAGGAAAGAATGAGTATAGAGGCCCAAAGGCCCAACAATATTGTGTGCTCCTTATGGCAATAGGATGTCCAAACATCCAAAAGGACTCCGCGACACGCCTATCTCACGTTAAGGCCCAAGATTCGAGCCGAAAATTAATTTCACATTTCTGACAACTTCAAGTTCAAGTTCACAGTTTTTACCATTTCAGTTTGAATTTCACGGTTTTGGCCTTTTGATGTATTTTTTTTTACATTTCTAGGGTTTCATTTACATTTCCAGTTGTGTGAGGTGCTAAGTAATATATATAAACTTGGACACCAAGTGTTAGGAGTCTAGATTATTCTAGAATAATCTAGAATGTTCTAGAATAATCTAGAAGGTGTGTGGTGCGTGTGACGTGTGGTGTGCTAGATTAAGCGCCAAGCTATGAAGCCCTAGATAAGGATTGCTTATTTTGTAACTAATCCATCTTGGATTTGGAAAGCCAAGTCCTAAAAGGATTGTTATCTCCTGTAACCAACTCCCCTTAGCATAAGGAGTCCTAATCCAAGGAGGAGATGGAGTAGATGGCGGCTCGGAGTAGTAATAGATGTCTTGCACGCCAAGCCTTAGAGTCCTAATAAGCACGAGACATAGTTAATATAAAAATCTAGGCTTGTAGCCTTTCAAAGGCACCTCGTTTTGAATTATGAATACAATCAAGCTTTTAGCTTACCCCGTGAGTGTTTCGTGAGAACCTCATTGATCTCTTCTATTCTATCTTGGTTTGGCAACCAAGTGGTGAGGAAGAGCTTGATCCCTAAACCTAGAAGGTGTTTCTGTAACTAGGTTGAACGTCAAGTAGCCCTAGGGTTTCTTCTTGTGATGTTTCTATATCAAGATAGATCCCCTTAAACTATCCTGGTTACTTTTTATCTTTCTATCCTTTAGTTAGATAAAGCAAACCCTAGGGCTATTCACAATCTCTCAAAGCTCTCCCCTTTTGTCTTCCTCTTGTCAAACTCTCTCCCACTCTCTCAAACCTATCGTCACCCTCTCCCTCTCTCTCAACTCTCTCTTTCAAACATCCATCTCTCAAACTTTTCAAAGTCCTCACGTCCAAATAGCCCTCTCTCCCTCCCTTACCTCACGTCAATCATCATCATCCATCCCTCTCAATCTCCACAAAGATTCATCCTTTCATAAACCCTAAAACCTAGCGTCTCACAATTCATCCAAACTCTACAAAGAACCCTCATTTCTCACGTGAACCACCCTCACCTTTGATGTGTAATTGATCAAGATCTTTGATCCCATTATACATCATAATTTCGGTATCAGAGCTTAGGTTTGTCTTGTGCAACCCCAAACACATTCTCATCAACCCCCGCACTCGTTCCAAACGCCCCCATGCACGTTTTCTCACTCATCCCCCTCCATGGCTCACGAGATGTTTATTTTGAGGAGAATCCTAAGTAGCTCAATTGTCCCTGAAGATCAACAACAACGAGAGGCTGTCTTTTAGTCTCATTGCATAATCAAGGGAAAGGTCTGGTCTTTGATCGTTGATGGAGGAAGCTGCACTAACGTCGCTTCAACTACTTTGGTGGACAAACTTCAATTGGAAACTAGTCAACATCCCAAGCCCTACACCATCCAATGGCTCAATTAGGGTGAAGGATTACAAGTGGCTCAACGATGTTTAGTAAGCTTTTCCATTGGCAAATCTTATCAAGATTCATTATGGTGTGACGTATTGCCTATGGATGCTTGTCATATTCTACTTGGAAGACCGTGGTTATTTAACAGGAGCGTGATGCACAACGGAAGGGCCAAAACCTACACTCTTGTGAGGAACAAGATCAAGATAACCCTAGCTCCACTTAAAGTAACCAATTCGTCCCCACCAAAGAAGAATGATCTAAACCTCGTTACCTTTATGACCACTAAACACCTTGAGTTTAGTGAGCATAAGGAGATCATTCCTTCAGACCTAAACCCTAGTGACGTTCAAGGGGTTCAAAGGCAGGGTGACGATCTTAAAACCAAGGGTGTTATTTGGGAAAGCTGCAGTCCATGTGACGTCCCTACCCTTGTGGTTACAAAGGAAGTTAGGAACCAACGTCTGTGCATCAACAAAAGTCCTTTCAAGTACAGGGTTCCTAGAATTGAACGTCTAATGGACGAGTTAGATGGTACCCAGGTCATTTCAAAGACCAGTCCAAGAAGTGGGTACCTTGATCCAGTCTGAATTCAAGAAGGGGATACTACTATCAAAACTAAAGGAGATCTCTATGAATGGTTAGTCAAGCTTTTTGGTCTAACTTATGCTCCCTCAATTTGTATGCGATTGATGTATAAGGATTTGAAGGCCCTTATCGGTAAGTGTGTTGTCTACTTTGGTGACATACTTGAGCATTACAAGAGTGAGAAAGATCATATTTTTCACCTCCAAATTATTTTCGAGAACTTAGCTCACGAATAGTTATATGGAATCTGCCCAAGTGCAACCTTTTCATCAACGACATCGGCTCCCTTGACTATATATGTTCATGTGATCATGCTCATGTTAAGTCTCGTCTAGGGTCTCTTTAAGGGTGACCAAAAGGCATTCTTTAGTGGGCTTTTTGTGGCACTGTGATATGTTTAGGATTGAGAGAATGATCTCATTATGTCCACTAAACTCAAGACGTTCAGTGGTCATAAAAGTGATGATCTTTGGATCACTTCCCTTGTGTTTGGATGCTTTGAGAGGAGTTATTTTGAACCATAAGAGAGTAGGTATTAACTCTTCCATCATGCTTGACACTCCTGTTAAATAACCATGGTTTTCCAAACAGAATATGAAAATAATCCATAGGTAATACATCATAGCATGTTGAATCTTGATAAGACTTTCTAATAGAAAAGCTTACCAAACAGCGTTGATCTACCTGTAAGCCTTTACCCTGGTTGATCCATTGAATAGTGTATGGCGATGGGTGGGGGCTTGTAGGGAGTTGAAGCTTGTTCACCATAGTATGAGAAGCTGCGTTATTACAACTTCCACCATTAATAATCAAGGAACAAACTTTCCCTTGTACAGTACAACGAGAATGGAAGATGGCTTCCCGTTGTTGTTGATCTTCAGGAACTGGAGACCTATTGAGAACTCTCCTCATAACCAGCATCTCTCCTTTATCTGGTTCTTCTACAACCTCATCAGTAGGTTCTCCATGATCAACGTATACTTCTTCTTCCACATCTTCCGGTTTAGGTTCAAAGAGAGCGTTTTGAAACTCCATGAGGGTAATGGCTCTCTTATTAGGGCATTCAGAAGCTATATGACCGAGCCCTTGGAACCTGAAACATCTCCTCTTATCCATAGGCGTGGCTTGGATGGGTTTGAGGACGGTTTGGGGCGTTTTTGTGGCGGACGTTTGGGAGGTGGTTTGGCTCTTTTATGGAGTATAGGTTTGGGGTGAGTATTAGGTTTTTTGTGAAGTGGGGTTTTTACTAGTCGCCTCTTTTCCCCTTCTCTTTCTTTTCTGTTCCACTTTGTTAGCCAAAGTACTCAATTCATCAAGCGTATCATAAGGTTGAAGTTCAACCACATACCTTATGCTTTCATTCAATCCAGTAAGATACCTCACAAGGGTTTGAGGTTCATCTTCTTTTAGATCACACCTCCATAGCAGATGTTCGAACTCCTTGGTGTATTCTTCGAAACTTTTAGCTCCTTAGGTGAATTGTTGAAGCTTAAAGTAGTTGTCTTTGAAGTAGCTCATAGGAAGGAACTTAGAGTTCATTTTCTTCTTCTTCTTTTCCCGTGTTTGAATCTTTTCTTTCCCGCATGCTGTCTCTTCTTCTGTAAGTAAGTCCACCAGATACTAGCATGCTTTTGCAGTTTGAGAGCAATATATTTGACCTTCTTCTCATCAAGAACATCTTTTAGGTGAAAGACTCTTTCAACAGTTTGAATCCAATCTAGAAAAACTTCAGGATCTAGATTACCTTCAAATTCAGGAATATCAACCTCGAAGTCGAGTTTCTCTTCTCTAGGCTCACGCCTAGGTGTTAGACGAGGCCTCCTAATAGGGATCACGGGGACCTCTTCATCATTTTCCTTCAGGGTTAAATCTTTCAGTTCATATTGTTGCAGACACATGTATCTTTCGAGTTGTTTTGAAAGGTAAGCCACCTTTCCTTGCAATTTAGCTTTCTACTGCAGTAGTTGCTCAGTAGTAGCATTGTCGTTGTTGCTTTTGCAGCTGCTGCTGGTAGCCATGATGATGGATGGACGAGGGATTCGTATGTGGTGGAATGTGTTTGGGGCATTTGTGGATTTTAGGGTTGCACAGAAGAAACCTAAGCTCTTATGCCAAAATTATGATGTATAATGGGATCAAAGATTGGATCCTAATCAATTACACATCAAGGGTGATGTGCAACCAATCTGAATATGGAAGGCTCCATGTGAACTAGGGCAAAGGTGAGGGTCATTCACGTGAGGAAGGAGGGTTCTTTGTTGAGTTTGGATGATTTGCGAGAGGCTAGGGATTAGGGTTTACGACAGGATGAATCCTTGTGGATTTTGAGAGGGGTGGATGATGATGATTGACGTGAGGTAAAGGAAGGAGAGAGGGCTATTTTGTCGTGAGGACTTTGAGAGAGTTTGAGACAGGGATGTTTAAGAGAGAGTTGGGACAGAGGGAGAGGGTGACGTTACATTTAAGAGAGTGGGAGAGAGTTTGACGAGAGGAAGAGATAAAGGGAGAGCTTCGAGAGATTGTGAATAACCTTAGGGTTTGCTTTATCTAACTAAATGATAGAAAGATAAATAGTGACCAGGATAGTTCAAATGATCTATCTTGATACAGAAAAACCACAAGAAGAAACCCTAGGGCTACTTGACCTTAAACCTAGTTACACAAAAACCTTCTAGGTTTTGGAGATCAAGCTCTTCATCGCCATTTGGTTTCCAAACCAAGATAAAATAGAAGAGATCGACGAGGTTCTCACAAAACACTCAAGGGGTAAGATAAAAGCTAGTTTGTATTTATTCTGAAAAATCAGATGCCTTTGAAAAACTACAAGCCATGCTATTAATACAAACTAAGTCCCACGCATGTTAAACCTCTAAGGCTTGCCTTGCAAGCCATATATTACTACTCCTAGACGCCATCTACTCCATCTCCTCCTTGGATTAGGACTCCTTATCCTAAGGGGAGATGGTTACAAGAGACAATAATCGTTTTAGGAATTAGCTTTCCTAATCCAAGATGGATTTGTTACAAATAAGCCAACCTTATCTAGGATTACATAGCTTGGCGCCTAATCTAGCAAAGCACATATCACATACACACACCACACGCCTTCTAGATCATTCTAGAACATTCTAGATTATTCTAGACTAATCTAGACTCCTAAGACTTGGTGTCCAAGTTTATAAATATTACTTGGCACCTCACACAACTGGAAATATAAATAAAACCCTAGAAATGTAAAGAATTACATCAAAAGGCCAAAACCGTGAAAAATTCAAACAGAAATGGTCAAAACTGTGAACTTCATCTTGAAATGGTCATAAACGTGAAATTCATGTTGGGCGTGAATCTTGGGCCTTGACGTGAGATAGGCGTTCTTTGTACTTAATAAGTCATTTTTATATAGTGCCTTGGACTTAGTAAGTCATTTTTATATAGTGCTTTTTATATCCAAAATTCCATATTTTTATGTCAATTTCTGTGATTTATACACATGATCACGAGATTGGTATGTTTTGCAGGAAACATTGGAAATATATCAAAAAGGATGAAAAATTGATGGAAAAATGGGGAAAATCAAAGAAAATAAAAAGGAAGTTGAAGAAGAAGAAGAAGAAAAGAAAGGGGAAGCGGCCCAAGTCAGCCAGCCCAGCCCAGCTTTGGGTGGACAATAGAAGCGCGGTCAACGCCTCACCCAGAAACTTTAGAAACCGAGGAAAGGCAAAAACGCTACCGGTGCTTTTCGGGGCGCTGCCAAACGTTATAAATTCTCTCATTGTGCCAAACCCTGCCAGCATTTCTGGAAACGCTGCCAGCGTTTTGTTCCCTAATCCGACACTGTAAAAGGGGTTTGACATCTGCCGTTTCAAAAGGCGATTATTATTAGTTTTTACGCATAGCTTTAGACGAGAGGTGGGAGAACTTTTAGGGTAGATTTTAGATAGTTTCTTTCTAGTTAATTCACAAACATTTTTACTAGTTTAGATTGTTGTTAGTGATCGAAGGATATGAAAGAGATCGATTCAGGTAACACGAAGAGATCGATTCTACAAATTCGAACACGATTATTTCTATTTACTTTCATGTTTTCTTGTTATTTTTTAGTTTTTGCGATGTTTACTTTTAGCAATATGAGTTGCTAATTTCCTTTATTTGTTGAAATTGAATACAGTCTCGGTGTGAGGTTGTCTTTTTATTCATTTAATCTGCGTATATTGTATGTCATGGTAAAATCTGGCTAACCGCCTTTTACTTGGTATTAGATTCTTGACAACGTGACGAAAGTTTGAGTCTTGAATTGGAAAAGCGTAGATTGAATTGGTTGGAAAATATTTAGAAATAATGATTCTTGCCTAGGGCCGATTGGTAATCAGTTCTTTATCCTTGATTGGGTTAAATAGTTAGAAATAATGTTTAGTTTTAATCACTGTAATTCACTTTGGATCGAAAGATTGATGTGAAAAGGCCTAGAAAGATTATAGACCCCGAATTATCTTCTTACCTGCACCGGGATTGTTGATAATTTGGCTAATTAACTAGAGTGGACTCCACTGAACGCCTTTAATTAATTTGTTAAAACCCTAAAAATTCCAGCTTTCTTAGTTTAGTTTTAGAAAACTTTACCACAACCCTCGGATCGACCTAGAATTCTTTGTAGTGAACTAGTTCAATGCGTTGTTGAACGTAAATCCCTGAGAAAGAACGATATTTATTACTACACAGACTCGTACACTTGCGGTACACAGACACCTTTTACGTTTTAGGTCTGTCATGTTTTTGGCGCCATTGCCGGGGATTTACCCCCCCCCCAACCGTCATTGGTAGAATGCGCTCTGGGTGACTAGGTTATTTATTTTCTTTATTTTTCTTTATTTTCTCTTTATTACGCTTGTGTTCTTATTTTTGTCTTTTTCAGGTTTATCCAAAAAGAAATCTCCTTCGAATACGATCCCGAGATCGAACGTGCACTTCGAGAGAGAAGGAAGAGAGTGAGACTGGAGAAGGAACAAGAAAATCAAGAAATGGACGAAGAAGAGCAAGAATTGGAAAAGGAAGAAGAGATGGGAGAACAGTGACCAAGGACATTCGGGCAATATCTGACTCCCAATGTCACCAACCCACAATCAGCTATCAGTGTTGCTACCATCCAAGCAAACAATTTTGAACTATATCAGTCTTTGATCAACTTGGTGTCGAAAGCACCATTCCATAGGCCGGCAAACGAAGATCCAAACCGACATCTGCGACTATTCC
Source organism: Portulaca oleracea (assembly GCA_029582165.1). Lineage (NCBI taxonomy): Eukaryota > Viridiplantae > Streptophyta > Magnoliopsida > Caryophyllales > Portulacaceae > Portulaca > Portulaca oleracea. The sequence continues at coordinate 4,800,565 of CM055885.1, read as the reverse complement.
GTCAAGCTTGCGACACCTACAAGGCCAACAACGTGTCGGAGGACGCCATCAAACTCTGCCTCTTCCCGTTTTAGTTGAAAGGCAAGGCATGGGAGTGGCTCGATTCACTTCCATCGAATTCGATCACAACATTCGATGAACTCGCCAACACTTTCTTGGCGAAGTACTTTCCTCCAAGCAAACTCACCAGTCTGAGAAATCAAATTTCGACATTCGCACAAGAGCCTGATGAGACACTGTACGATGCTGGGGAAAGATTCAAGGACATTCTTCGACAATGTTCTGAGCACGGATTCGAACCATGAGTTACTGTCCAATCCTTCTTCAACGGAGCGAATGAGTCGACGAGAGGAAGCATCCTCTCTGCAGCCGGAGGCGATCTTACGGACAAGACTGTGCCTCAAATCACAAGTCTGATCGAACATCTAGTGAACAACTCATATCAATGTTCTAAACCCCGCCACAAGGTGGGAGGTAAGCTTAATGTTGATGCAATTTCTTTATTATCATCTAAACTTGATTCTTTAACGCAAAAAATGGACCGATTGAGTTTGCTACCCAACCCTCCGACATGCAATGTTTGTTAGTCGACTGAACATGAAACTTTTACTTGCCCTTCAGGTGGAGTTAGTAATGAGCAAGTCCAGCAAGCCATCTATGTTGGCAACCAAAGACAAAACTATGATATGAGTTCTAACACCTATGATCCTGGACTTAGGAACCTCCCGAACTTTTCTTATAGGAAAGACAACCCTACTGGTCCTCTTCAAGGACAAGGACAACAAAAATATGTTCCCTCACCTCAAAGACCACCTCAACAAGGCCCTCATCGGAAGTCTAACTTAGAAACCATGATGGAAAGCCTTATCGCCGGACAACAGAAACAGGAAGGGGTTATAAAAGACTTAATGCAAAAGATAGAGGCTTTAGAAACCCATAATAAAATTTTAGAAAATCAGATTGCTAATGAAGCAACTCCCTCCACTAGTTTACCACCTCAGCATGTCCCTAATCCAGGTGCTCAATGTAATGCTATAACTTGCGAGGAAGTGAACCTTAGGTGCGAACCTTTAGAAGAACCAATTTTACATGGAGTATTCAAGACCGACCCTGAATCGGACCTATTGGAGGAAACCATAGCATCCTCGATTATGCCTAAGAAGGAAGACCTAAGCAACTTTAGGATCCCTATTCAGTTGGATGGTAAACCCATCAAGTATGCGTTGTATTATACAGGATTCGGAGTAAATGTTTTACCTAAGTCTTACCTGAGGAAGTATGACCATAGAAAGTAAAGGGTGACCGATATGATTCTTCGTCTAGCAGAAAAGACCCTTAGGAAACCTTTAGGGATCTTATTTGACACTCCCATCAAGATAGAAGAGCATGTTATTCCTATTGATTTCATGGTTTTAGATACAGGCGAAGATCCAGAACCTGAGATTATTCTAGGGAGATCCTTCCTTTCAGCTGTTAATTGCAAGATGGATACGAGGAAAGGAACGATGGTCATCGAGCTAGGAAAGTCGATGACGGAGTACAAAGTACGAGAAGGCAATTTAATTCAAAAGCAAGTTTCAACAAAAAAAACAAAGACGACGGAGATCCAGTTCCAAAGCGGATCAAGGACCCCGATGAGTAGAAGGTCTGTAGACACCAAATTTTGTATCAGGACAAGCGCACAAATCAGCAGTAACAAGAAAAGAGGCTAGAAGGAAAGCCAAGCCACTGGGCCTCCATCAATCAAGAGTTACTGGGCCAACCCACCACAAAAAGCCTTCATTTTCCACCCTTTCCACATACATATGCCCACCATTTCGAATCCCATTTTTTCCACAAGTCATGTTAGCCCTATTTCTTTTAATGAGAGTAAAATACACATCATAAGCTTTCCAACGCCTTTTGAATTGCCTCAATCGGAGTCCGGATGAAAGAGTTATGGCCGTTTGAAGATCCGGCCCACTAGCTGAAACAAAACCCGCACGGGTTTTAATCAACAGAGATGGCCCGGAACCAGAGCCAGCCCAAGGCGCGCCCCAGCCCAGTCACTTCAAAACCCACACGGGTTTTCTACCATCTGAAGCGTGTCGTCTTGCCTCGTCCATGTCAGCGATCCGTGTGTGGGTATTTTAAAACCCGCTCGGGTTTTATCTTCCAGAAGCTGGCACCAATATCTTGATCATCCCCCTGATTTTAGCCCATGTGCCTTGACTATTCTGCCTTTGACCTGGATAGCCCGCACGGGTTTTATGCTTGCATGAATGGAGGGCATGATCCAAGGGATGTGTCCCCTCCATTTCCCTCCTAAACCTCACCTCCTCCAACTATAAATACCCCTTCATTCTTCAACTCATTTCACCAACAACTCTCATAAACCACCTCTAATATTCTCATTTCATCCATTATCACTCCCACCAACTATCATCATAATGCTACCTACACTCTCCTAAACTCTGTCTATTATCAAGCATTCTCATCAACTAACACCATTATTCTGCCCTCATCTCATCAACAATCATCCCTTATTCTACCGAATTTCCATCACTCCCTTAAAATTCCCTCATCCATAATCACTCTCTAAACCTCTCCTAATCACTTTTGTCACATCCATATCATCACCCTAATACCATTTCCTAAACCACTTCTATCTTTCCATCAAAGTCCAAAGGCAAGACAAAGTCAAGGATTTCAAACCGGCACATTCCGGCTCCTAAATCAAAAGAGGTTCGATTCATTGCTTTCTTATTGTCATTGTTTAAATCATGTAATTCGTACTTTAATTCCATTACTTGTGCATATTTTGTAAACTAAAAACCTCATTTTATATTGCATGATGATGAATATAATTTCGTGAAATTAATTAAACTTCTCCCCGCTCTTTTTCATTTTAAAGTCGATTTTAGTAGAGTCTGTTTTCTAATAGATGAATTCGAGAGTTCTTATATCTCGAATTCGTAACCTTACCCCCGAACTTAGAATCGGGTTTCGTAGACCGGAGTTATTTTTATTGTTTTTATGGTTTGTCGGTTTCCTTAAATCGGCTGGCGACTCTTAATTCTTTTATAACCCGTTTAATTATTTTAAACATCCGAATTTACACCAAAATATTTAAAAATGGTTTAATATTTTCCACACACTTATCCAAGGTTAAAACTGAGAGAAAATGGGCAAGCAGTTGATAAAAACCCGCGCGGGTTTTATCAATTTTAACCCATCTTCTCTGGCCCACAAAAGCGCACGGTCCGGCCCATGGAGTATTAAAACCCGCGCGGGTTTTAATCCTCTATGGCGGCCCGTTTGCCTTCTGTTGGGCCTGGATCTGGTATTTGGGCCAATATTGAATTATTTTTAATGTATTTCGGTGTAATTTCGAATGGTTAAATAATAAAAACGGATTTATAAATAAATAAAGTTTCATCACCCCGAAAATGTATTTCGGTGTAAGTAAAAATATCCTTATTTTAGGATTAAGCAGCCTTAGTCGGCTCCCGATCACTTAAGTAGCGCATCCGAGAACAATTTCCCCGAACGGGAATTTTCCGGGTCCTACAGATTGGCGACTCTAATGGGGACTTAAACTTAAAAAGAGGATAAGACTTGAAAAAATCGAATTAATTTGAAATTGTAAAAGGGAAAAGTTGATTTATTTTGCGATTTTATAATTCTTTGTAGGCATCCTTTGCATACCGGGCCACTAATCGCGTCTTTTGACACGTTAGCACAAAGGCGACGGTAAGTTATACCTAGGTGATTCCCTCGAGAGCGGGTAGGCCACTACTTGTGTGATGCACTCTACATCGCCAAGCATTTGGTCTCTCCTCTCTCCACGTTACACTCAAAGGGCTTTCTTGAAGTTTATTGAGCAATATCTCGCACTCCTTACCTAACGGTATGGGGTACGGAGAGGAAAACGGTAGGCCATGTAATCTAACCATAGAAAAATCCATGAACATAGAACCTTGGTTTAAGGTATCCCCTCATGTGGTATGCTATGTGCTATGTGCTACCCCTTCCCTTTTTTCTTCTTTTGTTTTAGACTCGACTCTAGTTTAGAGATTTTGTTCTAGTCCATATAAAATTCATTGGGTTGAGAAAATGAGTATTTATTAATTAAAATAATTAACTCAAAAAGCATCATTGTTAGCCCAAGTGGAAGGGCCCATTTATGCTTGAAAGATGATTATTTTGATTAATAAATAAAAATCGACTCGCCTTTAATGATATTATATGGCCCTTTACAAAATTCTCTTAACGAAGGTCCAAAAAATTAATTAAAAAGTGTGACAAAGTTAATGGATATCGTTTTAGACTGTATAATAGTCACTAGGCTTGAGTAAATTAATTTATCGATTTAATTAATAAATCCATCATATTTATGGCCCGCCCGTTGTTAGGCCCAACCATATTGGATTTGTCAAATAAACCCATAAATTAATTATAACTCGCTTATTGTTGGCTTTATTCAGTCCTTTACAATATCTGTTTTCCTTGAGTAAAAGTACATAAATAAAGCTTGTTGTATACTATGTGTAAATACGTGTCTGTATGGTGGGTCTTCTTTAGAGTCGGACCTAATTTTGAGATATTGTTTTAGTCCGCGTAATAATCGTTGGGTTTGAGAAGAATTAAATTTATAAACTCGATTAATTAACCTTAAATTTTACGGTCGGCCCGGTGGTGAGGCCCATCCATTTTAGAGTTTAATTATCCTTATTTATCGATTCATTTTAACTCACCTCTCATGATTTTATTCGACCCTTCTCAATATACTCTTACTCATGGCCCAAAGAAAATTGATTAATAATAAACAAAGTTAGTGTGTGTTGTTCTAGCCCGCGTAATAGTCTTAACGTTAGAGAAGATAAATTCATAAACTTGATCATTAAGTCCAACAAATCAATGGTCGGCCCGTTGTTAAGCCCATCCATGGTGGAGTTAATAATCGAGTTAATATGTCTGTTTTGACTCGCCTTTTGACGGCTTTATTCGGTCCTTTACAACATCCACTTTCCATGAGTTAAATAAATAAATGTGTTGCGTCACAATAAAAAAGATTAAAAAAACAGGTCGTCAGTTTTGTCGAGCATTATTCTAGTCTGCATGATAGCCAACATAGCTTGAGCTGTCTGAGTTGTTAGGCCAGGTTACGGATTCTCCTTAAAACAGTCGGCCTCTGAATTAGGCCCATCCGATTTGAGAAACTCTGACTTGTGCTTTCCAACTTATGTCGACTCGCTATATTAGACTTTATTCGGCCCTTTATAATGCTCCTGTTGTAAAAAAAGTGTTGTTGAGTTGCTTCATGAGTCAGTGTATAAGTGTTTTAGATGTTAGGAGGTATCATATATGGTCTAGTAAACCCAGTTCATAGACGAGTCTTTGTTTCAGAGTCAACATGTAAATGTCTTTCAGTCTTTAGAAAGTCTCATACAAGGTCGTGTCATATGTGAATCTTTTCTTAAGTCAATATGTGTGTTTTGTTTTTTTGAAAGTCTAAACATGGGTCATGGGTGAGTCTTTAGTCTAAGTCATAAGTGAGACTTTTCCTGGGTTAATGCGTGTTTGTCTCTTTTAGAAAGTCTAGTGTAAACCCAGGTCCTGGATGAGCCTTTGGCTGGGTCATAAGTGGGATTTTTTTCCTTGGTTAATGTGGTTTTGTCCTTTTTAAGAAAGTCCAGTCTAAATCCATGTCATGGGTGAGTCTTTGTTTTAGAGTCAGGATATAAGTGTCTTGCATTCTTTAGAAAGCATCATATAAGGTCTAGAATAAATCTTTGTGTTAATGTCTGCATGTAAGTGTCTTGCATTCATTAGAAAGCATCATATAAGGTCGGGATGGGTCTTTATGTTAGTGTCTGCATGTAAGTGTCTTGCATTCTTTAGAAAGTCTCATATAGATTCATAAGTCATGTAAACCCATGTCTTGGGTGAGTCATTTTCCAGGGTCAACATATGATTGTCCTACATTATAGAAGTCTCCTAAACGGTCTAAGTCGTACAAACCCATGCCATGAGTCAGTTGTTGAGTAGTTTCTCGAGTTAGTGTGTAAGTGTCTATCATTCTTAGAAATTCTCATATAAGGTCTAAGTCATGGGCAAGTCTGTGTCTAGAGTCATCATGTAAATACCTGTCTTTCTTTAGAAGTCTAATGTAGACCCATGTCGTAGGTAAGTCTTTTCCTTAAGTCAGCATGTAGAGGTCTTGCATCGTAGGAAGTCTAATGTAGATCAGTTAGCACTTTCAAACCCATACCCTAGGTGAGTCTCTCCCAATTCAGCACATAGGCGAAGTCCGTGTAGGTCATTTAGGTCATGCATGCTCTGGGATGGATTTTTCTTCATTTGTCTAGTGTCAGGGTCAAGGCCTGAGCTAACCCTAAAGGGAATATTTGGATGATGAGAAATTCTGCAGCTACCATAGATCCCGAGGGAACAACATAGAGCATTGTTAGATTTTGGAGCACATGATCCATTCAGGGAAACTGCCCCCACCGAAAGCAGCACAGAGGACCAAACATAACATGAATTCCCCATACGAGGACAAGGAGAGCACATCATCAAAGGAGCTTTAGAAGTAGCTACAGTCCTGGTTGTCGACCATTTCATGCTCAGAGTCTGTTAGAAACAGTTCTTCATTCATTTCTTTGTTCTTGTTGCTTTGTGATCAAACAGAATTTTGTGCTTGTGCTTTTGACTTGAGTTGAGAAGATCTCTCATCTATCCATCATCCGTGCAAACCAAGTCTAACAAATTTCATTTTCTCTTATCCTTCCATCTTTGTTGTATACCGCGTTCCCATCTTTTGTTTTATCGAATCCAGGGTTTAAAAAAAAAGAAAAAAAAAAGAAAAAAAAAGAAGAAGAGAGAAGCCAGTCTGCATTCATCAAGTAGGCTAGGCAAAAGGAGAGAAGACCAAAATTATCAGTCTCTTGAAAATGGACATCTCAATGCTCCTAGACCAGCAACTTAAACAAAATGTGTCGAGGACAAGGGGCTACCGCCTCATCACCCACATCACCATCTATGTCACCTGTTACCTTCCCATTTTCCCACAACATCTATCATCTACATCTCCATCCCAAGTTCTCATTCATCCCTCTTTGCATCACTCATAAAAGGCATCGTTCAAAAAAACCTTAGCCTTGTTCAACCCAATCATTCTCCTCATGACCAATCCATATCTACCCCAAAGCCAAATGGTGTGTTGTGACTAATGTCATCAAAAGGAGAATAGGAGTCAACCCTTGAAGAAATGTGTTTGAAAAAGGAAAAAGGTTTGTTGTGACCAATATCATCAAAAGGAGAATAAGAGTCAACCCATGAAAAAAGGGTTTGAAAAAAGAAAAAAGTGAAAAAAGTGAAAAAAGTGAAAGCAAAAGAAAAAAGGTGAAAAAAAGTGAAAAAAAAAAGTTGAGATAGATAGCAAAAAAAAAACAAAAAAGTTGAGAAAAAGAAAAGAAAAAAAAAGAGGAAATGGAGGAAAGCAAATAGAAATGAAAGAAGAAAAGAGGATTAGAAAAGAATAAAGAAAAGAGAAGGCGAAAATAAGAGTCACGCACACCTCAGCCTTCTATAACCTTCACAAACCTTTCATAACCTACATCATCCACACACTTCAGCCTTCTATAACCTTCACAAACCTTTCATCCATCCATAACCTACATATGAACCCTCAAACCTTCATAACCATCTTTTCGAACCGTTAAGCCTTCCTCGAGGCACTATCCATTAAAGTTGCGCTTAAACAACTGCGACTGGCCTGATTCCACCTTGGATACGTAGGAAAACGTCTTTGAGGACCGGCCGCTACAAGGAGCATCCTTTGTCCTTAAAATGTTTGTCTTTGAGAGAAAAAACAAAGAGAAAAAAAAAGAGGCTAGCCTGAAAACCCGTCAGGGCAGGTTAGGCAAAAGGAGAGTGAGAGAATAAGAGAGGCTAGCCTGAAAACCCGTCAGGGCAAGTTAGGCAAAAGGAGAGGAAACCCTGGATTCTATCTTTCATCATCATCAACCATCCATCTTCCTTTTGTCAGACTTGGACATCATTCCATAACCATGTTCCAACCTTTTCTCAAGAGATGATGTCTGTTCCATTTGACTATCTCTTCAAGACACGATCATTCTTGAGTGTCTCCCTATCTCATTCATCAAGAAACTCTCATCTACCATCGCTTTCAACCCTTTCTTAAGAGATGATGTCTATCCCATTTGACCATCTCTTTAAGACACGATCATTCTTGAGTGTCTCCCTGTCTCATTCATCAATAAAGTCTCATCTACCATCCCTTTCTCTAGAGATGATGTCTATCCCATTTGACCATCTCTTCCCCCATTCAAGACACGATCATTCTTAAGTGTCTCCACATCCCATTAACCATCGTCCACCATCTCTTTCCCCAAACACTTCATAACCGACCCTTTCAACCCATCTCACCCTCTGAGGACTTTTCAGCTCATTCAATAATGTAAGTATGAGGCATTGTGTGACTTACTGCTCAGCAAGAGCGAACGCTGTCTACATCAGATCAACGGCTAACTGGCAACCACATGATCATGAACAGACTCAAAAACAAGCTACTCTAGACTGGGGGCTCGCGCTATCTTTGTGGCATCAGCTTCAAAGAGGGACACTTACTCCCTATCCTACAAGGATCCGTATCTTCATTCTCATAGACGTCCTAATAGTGGTCTCATCAAGAAAAAAAGAGAGAGAGAAAAAAAAAAGAAAGAAAAAAGAAAGAAAAAAGAAAAAAAAGAAAAGAGGGGCTAACTTGAAAACCCTTTGGGCAAGTTAGGCAAAAGGAGAGATTGAGACTCACTACTAAGGACTATGCCTCTTCCTATTCTATGGTCCCCATGCATCATCTCGCCAATCCACTAAGGGCTTACAAATCTCCAAGGTGTTCTCCAAAGCAGGACAGTGTCATCGAGAGTCTACGCCAAACCGGGGGCTTGTCATACATCATCAAACATTTGCAAGCAATCAAGGTCATCTACATGATCATTCAAGAAACACATCCTTCAGGCATGTTGCCTCCATCATTGTACCCTGTCCCGTAGATCGAAACATTACCCGTCCTAAATTTTCCTGAAGTTCCCCACGAGTGGCCTTAATCCTTAGAAAGTATTGTCTTAGGGAGTCATGGTTTTAGGAAAGCATTGTCTTAGAAAATCATTGTCCTAGAGAGTCTTTGTCAGGGGGGTTGTCTGCATGTAAAGTTGCATGTATAGGGGCATAAAAGCATCATGTGTCTATCTTGTCTAGGCATAATAGGTTTGCATTGCATCCATATGTCATGTCATAGTCACATAGAGTCAGTTTTTCTTGCATAGAGTCATTTGTCTTGCATAGAATCGGTCTGTCATGCATAAAGTCAATAGTCATGCATTGCATGTATAAAGGCATGAAGCATCATGTGTGAGTCTTGTCCATGAGTCATGTCAAAGTCATAAATAATTAGTCAATGGTCATTCATTGCATAAAAGCATCATGTTGTGTGTCCTGTCTAAGCATAATAGGTTTGTATTGCATCTATAAGTCGTGTCAGGGCCTCATTTAGTCAATCTGTCATGCATCAAGTCAATATGTCATGCATTGAGTCAGTCTGTTGTGCACTGAGTCAGTCTGTCATGCATTGAGTCTATTTGTTTGTCATTTAGTCAATCTATCATGCATCAAATCAGTCTATCATGTGCACTGAGTCAGTCTGTCAGTCTGTTGTGCATTTAGTCGGTCTGTCATGTATCGAGTTAGTCTGTCATGCATCAAGTCAGTCTATTGTGTATCAAGTTAGTCTGTTGTATATCGAGTCAATTTGTCATACATACAGTCAATGCATGAGTGCATAAATGCTTGTGTCAAAAAAAAAAAGAAAAAGAAAAAAAGAAATGCATTGTTTGTGCAAAAGTTTAGTAGACTAGTTGCATGCATGCCCGCACCTGTGAAAATAAAAAAAAAAGAGAAAGAAGAAGAAGAAGAAGCAAGGAAGTGCTACATCGCTGCTCCAAAACGCAAAACAGGGGGGCTGTTCAAGCCCATATGCTATCTCAATCAGACCGGTAAACATGGTTTCCAGTCACTAAAAGCAATATTAGAGCAATCTCTAATCCAACTCTTGTTGGACAAGTTAGCATCCAGTCAAGTCATGCATCATCAGCCAGGCACGAATGGCGCATGTCCGACACGAAGGACAAAATCTTCACTTGACTAGTACGGATCAACGACCGGGCAAATTCAAGAATCCATTCCCCATAGTGAAATTTTGGCACCTATGCGCCTGAAGCAAAATTTAAGGAAAATCGACAAAGTTTCGGTAAAGTTCCTCATCATTAAATTGCCATTATCCAGAGCCGCCGGCAGAGCTCGGCCCAATCGCACCAATAAGAGTCACCAACATCGGGAAAATTCGATTTGCCTCGGGAAAATCCGTGGGGCACCACCAACTGCTTCGGGAAAATCCAGTCAGCCTCGGGAAAATCCGTTGGGCATCATAATCAATCTACCAGAGAGGTAATTCTCTATATCTCCAGCCATTGTTCAAAATGATCTGACATTCTGCTTTGGTTTCTGTGCAGGGAGCCATCGCTGACACCAGGTCGCCGCTAAAAGATGCCGTCATCATCCATCATCTGGCCGCCACATAAAAGAGCGCCGACAGCATCTATCTTTCGGTCGCTACATAAAAGAGCATCGACGTCATCCATCCACACAACCCAAAACTGATGGCCCTAAGACTGCGGCCCCGAGATTTCCCCAACATTCAGGTTGCCACATAAAAGAGCACCATCACCCAGTCGCCGCTGAAAGGGACCATCCATCGTCAGCTTGCCGTATAAAAGAGCACCATCATCGGGCCGCCGCTAAAAAGGGACCATCTGTCATCCAGTTGCCGCGTAAAAGAGCACCATCAGCGACAGTCGTCAAACGGTCGCCACCTAAAGGCCTCCAACGATGTCATCAACGACAGTCGTCCAACGGTCGCCACCTAAAGGCCTCCAACGATGTCGTCAGCAGCAGTCGTCCAAAGGGGTTCCACATAAAGGGCTCCAACGACATTCTCAACATTAGTCGTCTAATGGTTACCACCTAAAGGTTACCGACGATCTCATCATCAGCATCTCCAGTCGTCCAATGGTTGCCACCTAAAGGTTTCCGACGACCTCATCATCATCAACATCTTCAGTCGTCCAACGGTTGCCACCTAAAGGCCTCCGACGACATCACCAACATCTTTAGTCGTCCAACGGTTGCCATCTAAAGGCCTCCAACAACATCACCAACATCTTCAGTCGTCCAACGGTTGCCACCTAAAGGCCACCACCGACACCATCATCAGCATCAGTCATCTAACGGTTGCCACCTAAAGGCTTCCGACGACATGAAAGCGACCATCTTCATTCAGGATGCCGTTGAATGGCATCATCTTCACAGAAGACCCCCGACAGTACCCATCTTCAAGTCAGACGTCAAGCAGTCAGCATCTCAAGCTACTTTGACCTTCGTCCTATTCGGACTCGATCAAAGTGGGGTTCTCTGTAGACACCGAATTTTGTACCGGGACAAGCGCACAAATCAATAGTAAGAAGAAAAGTGGCTAGAAAGAAAGCCAAGCAACTGGGCCTCCATCAATCAAGAGTTACTAGGCCAACCCACCACAAAAAGCCTTCATTTTCCACCCTTTCCACATACATATGCCCACCATTTCGAATCCCATTTTTCCCACAAGTCATGTTAGCCCTATTTCTTTTGATGAGAGTAAATTACACATCATAAGCTTTCCAACGCCTTTTGAATTGCCTCAATCGGAGTCCGGATGAAAGAGTTATGGCCGTTTGAAGATCTGGCCCACTAGCTGAAACAAAACCCGCACGGGTTGTAATCAACAGAGATGGCCCAGAACCAGAGCCAGCCTAAGGCGCGCCCCAGCCCAGTCACTTCAAAACCCGCACGAGTTTTCTTCCATCTGAAGCGCGTCGTTTTGCCTCGTCCACGTCAGCGATCCGTGTGTGGGTATTTTAAAACCCGCGCGGGTTTTATCTCCCAGAAGCAGCCGCCAATATCTTGATCATCCCCCTGATTTTAGCCCATGTGCCTTGACTATTCTGCCTTTGACTTGGATAGCCCGCACGGGTTTTATGCTTGCATGAATGGAGGGCATGATCCAAGGGATGTGTCCCGTCCATTTCCCTCCTAAACCTCACCTCCTCCAACTATAAATACCCCTTCATTCTTCCACTCATTTCACCAACAACTCTCATAAACCACCTCTATTATTCTCATTTCATCCATTATCACTCCCACCAACTATCATCATAATGCTACCTACACTCTCCTAAACTCTGTCTATTATCAAGCATTCTCATCAACTAACACCATTATTCTGCCCTCATCTCATCAACAATCATCCCTTATTCTACCGAATTTCCATCACTCCCTTAAAATTCCCTCATCCATAATCACTCTCTAAACCTCTCCTAATCACTTTTGTCACATCCATATCATCACCCTAATACCATTTCCTAAACCACTTCTATCTTTCCATCAAAGTCCAAAGGCAAGACAAAGTCAAGGATTTCAAACCGGCACATTCCGGCTCCTAAATCAAAAGAGGTTCGATTCATTGCTTTCTTATTGTCATTGTTTAAATCATGTAATTCGTACTTTAATTCCATTACTTGTGCATATTTTGTAAACTAAAAACCTCATTTTATATTGCATGATGATGAATATAATTTCGTGAAATTAATTAAACTTCTCCCCGCTCTTTTTCATTTAAATTTCGATTTTAGTAAAGTCTGTTATCTAACAGGCGAATTCGAGAGTTCTTATAATTCTCAAATTCGTAACTTTACCCCCGAACTTAGAATCGGGTTTCGTAGACCGGAGTTATTTTTATTGTTTTTACGGTTTGTTGGTTTCCTTAAATCGGCTGGCGATTCTTAATTCTTTTATAACCCGTTTAATTATTTTAAACATCCGAATTTATACCAAAATATTTAAAAATGGTTTAATATTTTCCACACACTTATCTAAGGTTAAAACCGAGAGAAAATGGGCGAGGAGTTGATAAAAACCCCCGCGGGTTTTATCAATTTTAACCCATCTTCTCTGGCCCACAAAAGCGCACGGTCCGGCCCATGGAGTATTAAAACCCGCGCGGGTTTTAATTCTCTATGGTGGCCCGTTTGCCTTCTGTTGGGCCTGGATCTGGTATTTGGGCCAATATTGAATTATTTTTAAAGTATTTCGGTGTAATTTTGAATGGTTAAATAATAAAAACGGATTTATAAATAAATAAAGTTTCATCACCCCGAAAATGAATTTCATAAAGTAAAAATATCCTTATTTAAGGATTAAGCAACCTTAGTCGGCTCCCGATAATTTAAGTAGCGCATCCGAGAACAATTTCCCCGAACGGGAATTTTCCGGGTCCTATAGTCCATAACGTCTAGCTAACGACGTTAAACAAAGCACCAAGGGGAGGCACATTAATATCTAATATCTATTCCTCCCCACCTTTTTATTTGTTACAATTATTTCTTTCAGTTTTTACTCAGTAATTTTTATTTTGTTGTTAACTAATTTTTCTTTTTAGTGTGTAGAGAAAAAAGAAGAGATTCAAGGAAATTTTTGGTTATTATTGAAATTATTATCTCTAACCTTATAATTTTTAAGTTGGTAGATGTTTGTAGGGAATTTTTGGTATGTCAAATTGTAGGGAAAATAAGAAGGAAAAATAAAGAAAAGGGAGAAAACAATCCGAATTGGCCAAGAAATCGAGTTCTCTTCATCAGGTAGCAAAACGCTGCCAGCGCCTCTTCCAGAGACTTCAGGTATTGGATTTTTGCAGAATGCTAGCAGCGCTTTGTTGTTTTACCCAAAAATTTTGCCCGCCTTTTGATTTTAATCGGCCCATCCTTTTTTTTCTTTCAATTGAAACTTTACCCCTCTTTTCGCCCTAAACCCTGACGACCTCGTCCCCCAAAACGCGCCCACCATTCCCCCAACCCACCTCCCTCTCCTCACCATCGACGCACGCCGGCGCCACCATCGTACCACCACATCGTCTCCCACTTCTTCCCCTCACTTGCACTCTTGCACTCTCACACTTTCAAGTTTCATTATTATTCTCGCCATAACTTCAAAGTATGAATTTCTCAACTCTTTTTCTTGTCCTTTGAATATACTTTGATTATGGTATGATTTTGGGTGAGTTCTTGAACTTATTGAGTAGTTTGTTGAATTTATACCATGTACCATGTCCTAGATTCGAATTTCTTGTTTGGGTTTGATTCTTGGATTGAATTCTTGATTAGGGCATGATTTGAGTTGATTGATTTTGATCCTTTTTGTTCCAGAGTTGAGTGAATTATAATGTTTGGTATATTGTGAGAGCAATGTGATGTTGAAATTGAGAAATTTAGGTTTAGATTTTGATGGTGAATGTGTTGTGGTGTTATACTCTGTTTTTGGTGTGGTTTTAGGTTAGATTTATTTCAATTTCAATTCCTAGTACCAAATAAGCATGGGGGAGCATTATTATTTAGTATGCACATTGTGATCATGCTTATTTGATGCCTAGTGTTTATTTTTGGTGGTTGTATTGATTTTGTGAATAATTTTTAGGATGGTAAGAACCAAAAATCCAAGCTTCTCCGGACCTCCATCAGGAGAAGACAATGGAGTCGGAGGAAGCCGGAAGCGGAAGGCCACGGCGGCCGGGAAAGGAAAACAGAAGGCTACGCCTTCCCGAGACTCGAGGAGCTCGAACCCCTTCAACTTCGAAGGAGAGATCAAAAAAAGGTATGACTCTCTTTCCCAAAGAGCCCTCATCCCTACTAAACACATGTGTGAACCTTTCTTGCGGAGCTGTGGCATGTTAGATGATGTGATGTGGTTGTTAGGACGTAGCCATATGACCCACATAGCTAGACTCGACGAGCCGACCTGTAGGGGGATTACCTTAGAGTTCTCGTCTACCCTTGTGGTGAACCTCCAAGGGAGGGATGGGTCCATCCGTTTCCAACTTCTCCGGGTGGAGAGGACAACTGGGACCTACCTAAACGTACATGTCGGGATTCGTCCCTCGTACCTATAGGCTGGGATGGAAAGGCTTTCTTCCATAGGATTTCTGGCTTCGACAACTGGGACCCTAGCAACACGCCCTCGTCCCTAATTAGGAACCCCGCGATGAGGTATGTACACCGCATCCTCTCTTGCGGTATCTTTGGAAGACCCGGTAGCTCAAACAAAGCTACCCGAGCCGGCTGTTACATGTTGCATGCCATGCTCGACGCTGACACACACGCTAACCCTGCAGCTATGCTTCCTCATCACCTTTCGAGTGTCGCTACCTTATCTAACAACGGAATTGCCATAGGGGGTTATATCACGCACTTAGCACGCCAATTCGGCTTTAGACTGCCCAGAAACCCTACTGACCTTGTCTCGGGTAGCATGATTCTAGATGGAGAGCAGTGTAATTCTTTCGGTTTTTGAAAATTCGACAAAGACTCGCATTGTCTTTGGGTTTATCCCAACAATGCTAGGTTTCCCGTGCCTCATCCTCACATCTCACCTCAAGTTGTTGAAAACCTACTTTGGATGTCACCCATCCCTGAATTTGACCCCAATGAGCAGGCCGAGCCTGAGCCCGAACTCCACCCTGTCCCTCAACCCGAGCAACCTCATGTAGACTATTAGGCACACTATTGCGACCTCCAGACCTCCATCGACCGGACCGAGCGTCGAGTGAGCGAGTTGCAGGAAAACTTTGTTGAGTTTAGGAGTCAGTTTGATTCACGCTTCTGGATTGAGGACAATGCAATGTTTAAGCTTAGGGGGGGTTGTATATTTCACTTTTGTGAATATTTCTTCTTGTTTTTCTGTTTTTTGTTTGTTTTTCTTTTATTTTCCTCTTTCGTTTTCTTGTTTCATGCTTATTTTTCAATTTTTAGTGTGATTTTATTGTTTTCAGTGTGTTTTTTCATTTGCTTGTTTTTAGTTTTGTGTGCTTTCTAGTTTTTAGTTAGATTGTTTTGTTTTATTTGAGCTTTTAGTTGTGTGTTTTCCTTAGCTGTTTTTTGTTTTTCTTTCTATCTTTCTTAAGTTTTTCTTCTAGTTTTTAAAATTGCATTGATCTAGATTGCATTAGTTAGAAGCATATAGATTTTTCTTTTATTTCTTTTCTTAGTTTGTTTCTTTTTCTTTCTTTTGCATCCACTTACTCAAAAATAAAAAAAAAAGATGAGAAAATTAGAAAAAGACCAAAACAAAATTAGGAAAAAAAAACCAAAAAATTATAGGATAGGACTAGGATTAAAATCGGAAACCCCTTTGGTGATGATTTGTAAACCTTTCTTACGTTCAGTTTAACTTGCTTCGCTTAGAAAAGTCTGGATGAGATCTCGAATGTTTTTGAAACCTTTTTCTTCAATTCTTCTAATTTTGAGTCAAGTTATGAAAGTTGTATCTGACTGCTTTAACTATCTTAGAAAGTATAAATATATGTGTTGTATATCTTTTGGCTAATTGATTGAGCCCAATCCCGTGAGTCCACATTCCCTAAGTTATCAATTTGATCACTTTTATCAATCCAATGATTCCCTGAGTGACTCCACCATCAGTTGCATCTTTAGAACTTGCTTTGCATCTTGCTTGAGACTACATATTTACATTGCACGCTGTGACAAAGTGATTAAGGCATTTGTTTTTTGTTAAACTATATCGCCAAATAGCCTCCCTTACATTATATTTACCGTTCTTTTTGCCCCGCCTAGCCTTTGTTCATCCTTCTTTTATGATCGAACCCTGACAATACAAGCCTTGGCCTATAATATTCCTTACCCTTTTTGCCTTGCTTGGTTGAGTGAGAGTCTGTTGTTTTTTGGAAGGAACCGTTGGTTTGGTGTGTTTTTTAGCGATATGTGACGTTTAGAAAAGTTTCTGCTTATTGATTTAAGTTGGGAGAAACTGAAAGTCCCGCCTTTCGAATAATTGGAGTTTGGTTCTGTTGTTCATACATTATATTGAGGTCAAAGTTATAATTCCATGATTTTCTTCTCTCCGATCACCCACTAAAAAGAAAAGAAAAGAGGTATAAAATAAAATAAAAAAAAGAAGAGAAAAAGAGTTCCAAAAAGAAAAAGGTGATTAGGGAGATTCAATTTGAAGTTCTAAAAAGCTTTGACCAGGTAGTATTCAGTTGAGATGTTGACATTGTTGAGGGTGAAAAGTGAGCTCCTTGCATACTCGTTGAAAATCAATCCAAGCATGGCTCTTAGCTCCTCATTCCCAAATTTTATCGCTCCTTTCCCTTAACCTATACCTCGTTACAAACTGGAAAAGCCCTTTCCCTTAACCTAGACCTCGTTATAAACTGGAGCGAGGTTCTCACCAAGCTTATGGCAGTTTGTTTCTCTTGGTCTGAGAATCAGAAAACCCCACATACATATTCAAATTTGAGTAATTAGGTGTTCTTATTCTTTTCCTATGTGAGGTTTGTTCTTTTTGACTGACTTACGTCCATAACTAACAAAGCATATTTGCATTACTCCTGATACTGTTGGCGGATTTGTACATCCAAAGTGCTTGTTCTCCCCTTTTTGGTTTCGAAAATTTCTTCCTTTCTATTTTGAACTGAGTTTTGCTCTTGTCCAGACTGATCATAGTGTTTGCTTGTTGAATTGATGTGTTCGAATGGTTAGCCTGAGGGGGTGTTAAATTTTGTTCTTATAGCACTATCGGAAACTCTTTCCATTTCTTTTTCTTCTTAAGTTCTGTTTTCCATATTTGAGCCCAAATCCTCCTGTTTTCAATTATGACTTGCTTGGGGACAAGCAAGAGCTAAGCATGGGGGAATTTGATAAGTCGTTTTTATATAGTGTTTTTCGTGGGCTCAAAACATGTTTATTTCATGCTTTTTATATCCGAAATTTCGTATTTTTATGTCAATTTCTGTGATTTATACACTTGGTCGCAAGATTGGTATGTTTTGCAGGAAACATTGTAAATATATCAAAAAGGATGAAAAGTTTAAGGAAAAATGGGGAAAAATCAAAGAAAATAAATAGGAAGTTCAAGAAGAAGAAGAAAAGAAAGGGGAAGCGGCCCAAGACAGCCGGCCCAGCCCAGCTTTGGGCGGACAACAGAAGCGCGGCCAGTGCCTCACCCAGAAACTTCAGAAACCGAGGAAAGGCCAAAACGCTACCAATGCTTTTCCGGCGCTACCAGCGCCAAAGCACGGAGAATTCTCTCTTTGTGCCAAACGCTTCCAGCGTTTCTGGAAATGCTGTCAGCGTTTCTTCCCTAATCTGGCACTATAAAAGGGGTTTGGCGTCTGCCGTTTCAAAAGGCGATTATTATTAGTTTTAACGCATAGCTTTAGACGAGAGTTGAGAGAAGTTTTAGGGTAGATTTTAGATAGTTTCTTTCTAGTTAATTCACAAACATTGTTACTAGTTTAGATTGTTGTTAGTGATCGAATGATACGAAAGAGATCGATTCGGGTGACACGAAGAGATCGATTCTGCAAATTCGAACACGGTTATTTCTACTTTACATTCATGTTTTCTTGTTATTGTTTAGATTTTGCGATGTTTACTTTTAGCAGTATGAGTAGCTAATTTCCTTTGTTTTGGGGATAAACTCGATTTCTTTTTGTTGGAATTCAATACAGTCTCGGTGTTAGGTTATTTTTTTATTGGTTTAATCTGTGTATATTGTATGTCATGGTAAAATCTGGTTAACCGCGTTTTACTTGGTATTAGATTCTTGACAACATGACGAAAGTTTGAGTCTTGAATTGGAAAAGCGTACATTGAATAGGTTGGAAAATATTTAGCAATAATGATTCTTGCATATGGCCAATTTGTAATCAATTCTTTATCTTTGGTTGGGCTAAATAGCTAGAAATAATGTTTAGTTTAATCACTGTAACTAACTTCGGATCGAAAGATCAATGTGAAAAGGCCGAGAAAGATTATAGTCCCCGAATTATCTTGTTACCTGCATCGGGACTTTTGTTAATTTGACTGATTGACTAGAGTGGACTCCCCTGAACGTCTTTAATTAATTGGTTAAAACCCTTAAAATTCTTGCTTTCTTAGTTTAGTTTAGAAAACCTTACCACAACCCTCGGATCGACCTTGCATTCTTTATAGCAAACTAGTTCAGTGCGTGGTTGGAAGCAAATCCTAGAGAGAGAACGATATTTGTTACTACACAGACCCGTACACTTGCGGTACACAAACACCTTATACGTTTTAGGTCTTTCAAGACTCCTTTAGGATGTTTGGACATCCTCTTGCCACATCGGGAATTGCTTAAAAGAAAGAAGCATGAAAAGAAGGGATCCAAAAAGGGCCGCGAGTTCGGGGTGGGAGCTGGTATGATATAAGACGAAATGTCAGGCTATCGATGTTGTTACTAAATGTTGCTTAAGAAGAGTGGCATTGTAGCCATTGGCTGTAGCCCCAGAGCAATGTTGCGAGACTGGTTTTGCGAAGATGTAGTTGTTGAACCACGCCTATCTCTTGTGTTTCTCTCTTTGTTGAGTAGCTTTCGACAGAGACTAAGATTCTGCCTATCCAACCGCTCTTTCACCTCTTTCATGGGACAGGTATACTAGTCCCAGTTCTATTATAAAGAGATTCATGATTTATTTTCTTACCAACAGACAGTCTATTGTGGATCTTCACTTCAATCACAACATGTCACTCAACAGTTCAGCTACCTAGCAGGAGGTTCACAACATCTTCAACAGCCACCAATCCATCAACAGCATCCATCCAAGCTTGTTACACACTCGTGAAGCAAGTCATGGCACCTTCAGCCCATCAACATTGGTCATTCAGACCAAATTGAGTTCCCAGCAACAACAGTCCATGCAGCAGTCTTTCTCAATGTCATATCTATTGAATGAGGAAGAACCAGCCAAGGTTCCCTAGGAGTATGTTGTTCTATGTCATGACATTTTCAAGTCCACGCCAAGTCCCAGCATCTTCACGCATGGCATCAGCAAGTTACAAGCCTCGGAACAAGCAATCCCAGCAGGGTTGTTTGTTATCAGTTATTCCAGAACCTCAGTTCTAAGGGTAAGTCGTTTGTTATCTGTCCATAGGGGTTCTTTTGGTCTTTCAAGCTCGATCTTAACCTGTTGAGATTACAACCAGGTTAACTTTGGCGCGAGAATTACCTCAGTAACTTAAGTTTTACCCCCTTAGGTAGGAAAGCCTCTAATTGGTCCATTTTACCACTCTTTTGGCATTTGGTCCAATCAGAGTTTAGTTTTTATTTTCCCTTTTATTTTCTTGGAACTTGTAAACTAGATCATATTAGTTAGATTAGGATGTAATCAGTTGTAATATTTCTAAGCTTTGTAAGTTCAATTAAGTCAGGGAGATTAGGCAGATTCGCTTATGTTAAGCAGCTGCTAATCAAACTTCTTGTAGCCTTTATATTATGAGTTTCTAAGCAATGAAAGATGATCAGTGTTTTATTCAATAGTGTTCTTGAGTGTCTTAGAACCTCTGAATGTTTGTGAGTGACATACAACTCTCAATCCTCGATTAAATCAGCTCCTATCACTGGATTTTGGCAAGAATCCAGCAAGTGTCAGATGTGCTTGATCATCTATGCTCTGGTGTGTCTGTAGGAGCATGAATGGGAGAGTCCTTTACCCTTGATTGTAACTGAAGGTATGTCTATAACAGTTGTAAGCAAGCCTATCCTTTATTCTCTATATTGGGTTGTCTTCTATTCCAGCTAATTGCTTTCAATTAGCTATTGTTTTACAAGCATTCAGCTATGTGTGTGTGATTGTATGGTGCATTCTAGTTCTATACTCTGATCTTTGTGAGCTAGCATACATCATCTTGGTATCAGAGCATTGTGTTCTATCTTGGAGTGTGTTGTTTGTGATCCTTTGAAATGGCCGGAACTAGTAGAACACCTCAGGAAGTCTTAGAGCAGACTTTGAAAGAAAAAGAAGAAATGGAGCAAAAAATGAAATTCTTGAGTGAGCAATTACAGTATTATATGAGATTGCATAGGAATGAGCTTAATAGAGAGACTGATGAAGAGATGGAGGAAGAAGGTCAGAATCCTTTTAGTAGGACAGGAAGAGGAGGCCGAGGTCCTAGGCCTACACACAGAAGAAGAAGATATGTTAGGAGATCACCTAGGATCAGTGAACCAGTACAAAACAGTGAGAGGGAATAAAGGAGGGAAGACAAGAGGATTGAAAAGCTAGAATTCAAGATTGAAGTACCTGAGTATGCAGGGGAATTAGATCCTGATGTATTTCTAGATTGAATACAGACTGTGGAGAGGGTATTTGACTTGAAAGATGTCTCAGAAGAGAATAAGGTGAAGTTAGTTGCATCAAAATTTAAAAAGAATGCTTCTACTTGGTGGACTAATTTACAGAAAAGAAGAATGGAGATTGGTGAAGAAAGGGTGAGCACTTGGATTGAAATGAGGCAGAAATAGAAAGAGAAGTTCCTTCCAAACAACTATACGAAGGAGAACTATTCTAAGCTACAACATTTGGTGCAGGGAAACAAATCTGTGGAGGAATATACTAAAGAGTTTGAAGACTTGCTTTGGAAGTGTAATATGCAGGAGAATGAAGTGCAAACTCATGTTAGATACCTTGTAGGTTTGAATGAAGGAATCAAGAATGTTGTTGAGCAGCAGGTCTATGATTCACTTGATGAGCTAAGCTCTTTAGCTCATAAGGTGGAAGAACAGAAGAAGGCTAGAGTGAAGGAGTACAGCAGCAGATACCCAACCAAACCTATGCCGCAGCCAAGCCAAATCCTTACAGCAAGCCTTACAATCCCCCACAAAGAACCTATCCACCCCCACCCCCACCTCAAGCCAGATATCCAGCCCCAACACCACCTCAAAATCAGCCACAAAATCCCCCACAAAGAACCCCAGTGTCTACCAGTAAAGCCTATCCAGAAAGAAGATGCTTCAGATGTCAAGGACTTGGGCAAATTGCCTCAAAATGTCCAAACAAGAGGATGGTTACTCTTGGTGAGTACCAAGCAACCTTATTTATTGACTCTGAATATGTGCAGGAAGAAAAACAGGTTTATGAGGAGCCTGAACATGATCTAGTCTATGATGATGCCATAAAGGAGGGTCTTGATGAAGGAGACATGTTGGTAATCAGGAGAGTTCAGAGTAGCTCAACGGAAGAGCAGAGAGAGAATATCTTTCATATAAGGTGTACTATTGGAGGGAAGGTGTGCTATGTGATTGTTGACAGTGGGAGTTGTACCAATGCAACCTCCAGTACCATGGTGAAGAAGCTAAGCCTGGGAATGATGTATGCTAACTCACTAAGATCAGAGTGTTGAGCTAGAACACACCATACAGTCACACAAACACACAGCTAGATGCTTGAACTTTACAATAACTGATAGAAAGCAACAAGCTGGAATAGAAGACAACAGCAATCAAGGGATAGACTTGCTTATAGTTGATACAGATACACCACAACTGCAATCAAGGGCAAGGGACTCTCACATACATGCCTCTACAGATACACCAAAGCAAGGATGATCAAGCTCAATTTGCACTTGCTGGATTTGCCAATTTCGATGAGGCAGATTGAACCAAGATTGAGAGTTATAGGACACTCACAAACTTTCAGAGGTACTAAGACACTCGAGAATACTATTGAATGAACACTGAGATCCCTTTCATTGATAGAAAACTTCAGAATATAAAGAAAGCTAATCAGTTTGATTAGCAGTTGCTTAAGCATAAGCATTCTGCCTTATCTCCCTGAGTTATCCTAAGCTACAAAGCTTGAAACAAATACACCTGATCATATCCTAATGATCTCGAGTACAAACTGTAAGAAAACAAAAGGAAAATACTAAGCTATTCTCTGATTGGACCAAATGCCAAAAGAGTGGCACAATAGACCAATAGGGAGCTTTCCTCTCCTAAGGGATAAAAACTAAATTAATGAGGTCATTCCCGCGCCAATGCTAACCTGGAAATAATCTCAACAGGTTAATATCATGCTAGAAAGACCAAAACAACCCCTGTGAACAAAAATCGAAACACATAGCCCCAGAACTGGGGTTCTGGAAAAACTGATAAACAACCCTGCTGGGATTGGTTGTTCTACCTTCTGAATCTTACTCGTGCCATGCTTGATCATGCTGGGACTTGGCTTGGATTTGAAAAGGACATGGCAAGGAACAAAAAACTCCTAGGAAACATTGGTTGAAACTTCCTCAATCAAGAGATACAACATTGAGAAAGTCAGCTGCTTGGACTGTTGCTGCTGGGAATTGGAATTGGTCTGGATGACCAATGCTGATGGGCTGAGTGGCTGTAAGTGCCAGGGCTTGCTTTACAATGGTGTAACAAGCCTGGATGGATGCTGTTGGTGGTGTGGTGGCTGCTGGTGATGCTATGAACTACTTGCTGGAATTTTGGGCTGCTGAGTGGCTTGCTGTAAGTGCTGTGCTTTTAAAGCCTGCTGTTTCTGCTAGAAGGGCTCTCCTAGCTGCTGAGTTGTGTGAAACAGCAAGTGCTCCTCCTCCTTGTGCTGCTGCTGTTGTAATTGTTGGTGAAGATCCCTGGGAAGCCTCCTTTGTTGATGAAGTTGCTGCTGCTGATTGTTCTCCTTGATGGTCTCCATCATCCTTCCCAGGTTGAGGAAAGTTTGTCCTCAAACTTGGAAGGTCTTCATCTGCTGGATAGTATGGTCGAAGATCTGCTACATTGAATGTTGCTGAGCCTCCATACTCTTCAGATAGATCCAGTCTGTAGGCATTATCTCTAAGTCTTTCAAGCACATCAAAGGGGCCATCTGCTCTTTGCAACAGATTGCCTTTTGTTTTGCTGGGGAACCTGTCCTTTCTCAGGTGAATCCAAACTAAGTCTCCTGGATGGAAGGTCACCTTCTTCCTGTGCTTGTTTGTTGAAGTAGACACCTGTTTAGTATATTTGGTAATTTTCTCCTTCACTTGCTGATGAAGCTTCTTGATTTGATCTTTCTTTTACCTGCTTCAAAACTAAAGTTGACAGAAGTAGTTAGTGGAACTAAATCCAAAGGGGAAATTGGATTTTTACCATAGACTACTTGGAATGGAGAGTAGCCTATGGCCTTGGATGGTGCTTTGTTGTAAGCAAACTCAGCATGGGGTAATAGAGTATCCCATCCTGCTTTATTTTTGTGGATCAGTGCTCTAAATAGGACTCCAAGTGTTCTATTAGTAACCTCTGTCTGGCCATCAGTTTGTGGGTGGCAAGTGGTGCTGTACTTGAGCTGGGTGCCCAGTTTCTTCCATAGAGTGACCCAAAAATGGCTCAAAAACTTGGTATCCCTGTCAGATACCATTGTTCTTGGCACTCCATGCAATCTAACAATTTCTTGGAAGAATAATTCAACAACTTTGGTGGCATCAAAGGTGGTGTGGCAGGGTATGAAATGTGCCATCTTTGAGAATCTATCAACCACCACCATGATTGAATCCTTCCCTCTCTGAGTTCTTGGCAAACCTACAATATAATCAAGGCTTACATCTTCCCAAGGGCTGTTGGGGATTGGCAATGGTGTGTACAAGCCTTGGGGTAGGCTGTGTGACTTTGCCAACTGACAGATATCGCACCTCTTTAATAGATGCTCCACATCCTTCCTCATCTTTGGCCAACTGTAATGTTCTCTCAACATCAACAATGTCTTCTCAACTCCAAAATGTCCTGCTAAGCTTCCTCCATGGACTTCTGTGATCAACAACTCCCTGAAATTGCTCTTAGGGACAGACAATCTACTTCCTTTGAACAAATATCCCTGATCTATATGGTACAGACCCTGGGATTGCTACTGACACTTCTGGTACACCTGCTTGAAATCTCCATCCTCCTGATACAAAGCTTTCAAATGCTCAAAACCAATAATTCTAGAATCAAGCATATGAAGCAACATGTACCTTCTACTCAATGCATCTGCTCCCTTGTTTAGCACTCCTGATTTATGGTGGATCATGAAGTGAAATCACAGATATACTCTACCCAAGCATGCACAGTGTTGAGCTTGTCTTTCGCTTGAATGAACTTCAAGGCCTCATAATCACTGTGAAGTATGAACTCTTCTCCAATAAGGTAGTGCCTCCAATGCTGAAGAGCTCTGATGATGGCATAGAACTCTTTGTCATAGGTGCTGTATTTCTTCTTGGCATCATTTAGCTTCTCACTGAAATAGGCAACTGGCTTGCCCTCGTGAGTCAATACTACTCCAATGCTAACTCCTGAAGCATCACATTCTACTTCAAAACTTTCTTGGTGGGTAGTGCTAGAACTGTAGAGCCTTTCTTTGACTTCTTCAAAGGCTTTGCATTCTTCTTTGTCGAATAAAGGACTTTCCTTTCACCACTGATCATTGGTGCTAGGATGGTCTTTGAAATTCTTGACAAATCTCTGTAAAATGAAGCCGCCATGGAAGCTCCGACTTGATGAATAGAAGTGGGCAGTCACTCCCGATTGCTTGAATCTTCTCATTATCAACCCGAATACCAACATAATGTACCCCAAGAAGTTCACTTGGGATGTAAAGAAGTGACACTTCTTGAGATTCCCAAATAACTCCTCCCTGCTTCAAATGGTTAAAACCTCTTGCAAATGCTTGACATGCTCTTGCTCAGACCTGCTATAGACAAGAATATCATCAAAGTTTACCACAACACTCTTGCCCATGAGTGGCTTAAGGACCTGATTCATGAGTCTCATGAATGTAGATGGGGCATTAGTCAGACCAAAAGGCATGACCATCCATTCAAACAACCCTCCCTTGGTCTTAAATGCTGTTTTCCACTCATCTCCCTCATAGATCCTTATCTGGTAGTATCCACTCCTTAAATCAATCTTAGAAAAGACTGCTGACCCATGTAACTCATCCAACATGTCCTCAAGTCTAGGTATAGGGTACCTATACTTGATTGTGATCTTGTTAATAGCCCTACAATCAATACACATTCTTTGGCTTCCATCTTTCTTAGGCACTAACAAGGCTGGGACTGCACATGGACTTAAACTCTCCCTAATCATTCCCTTCTCCAATAACTCATCCACCTGCCTCTGTATCTCATTGGTATTTGCTGGTGTCATCCTATAAGCTGGCTTATTAGGTAACACTGATCCAGGCACTAAATTAATTTTGTGCTGGATATCCCTTTTAGGTGGCAATTCAGGTGGCATTTCATCAAGAACTACATGCTGAAACTGCTGAAGTAGGAGTAGGAATAAAGGGTGGTCATTTTCTGGTGCTGAGGGTTCTTCAAGGTCTAAAAGGATCAAGTCCTTCTGTGTGGTAAACTCATGATGATCAGATAAAAGCAACAAATCAAGACTAGGTTCAAGACACAAGGTTTTGGCTTTTTTTTGTTAACTGTGAGGGTTTCATGGGGGTTAGGACAATCTTTCTGTGGTTTAGGGGCAGGGTATAGGTATTAGCTCTTCCACATTGATTTATTGATCTATCATACAACCAAGGTCGACCCAAAAGCAAATGACATGCATCCATTGGCAAAATAGGTAAGACATCACACCAGACCTCATCTTTGTATGATTGGCCAATTGAAAAAGCAACAAGGCATCTAGCAGAAACTTTGATACCTTTGCCTGAACTGAGCCGCTGGATGGTGTATCGAGCTGGGTGGGGCTTGGTTGCCAGGCTTAGCTTCTTCACCATAGTGTTGTATGCTACATTGGTACAGCTTCCACTTTCCACAATCACTGAGCATACTTTCCCTCCAATAGTGCATCTTGTATGAAAGATATTCTCCCTGTGCTCTTTTGCTTCCTCTACTGCTGAGCTGCTTAGAACTCTTCTGATCACAAGCATTTCTCCCTCATCCGGACCTTCTTCTATAACCTCATCATCATAAATAGGGTCATGTTCATGCTCTTTATACTCCTGTTCTTCTTCCTGCACATTTTCAGGATAAATAAACAAAGTTGCTTGGTACTCAGCAAGAGTAACCATTCTCTTGTTTGGAAATTCTGAGGCAATGTGCCCTAGTCCTTGACACCTGAAACATCTTCTCTCTGTATAGGACCTGCTGATAGGGCTGGGGTTCTTTGTGGGGGATTTTGTTGCTGATTTTGGGGCTGGATTTCTAATTTGAGGTGGAAGTGGGGTTGGATAGGTCTTTTGTGGGGCATTATAAGGTTTGTAAGGGTTTGGCTTGGCTGGTGCATAAGGTTTGGCTGGATATCTGCTGCTGTTGTAGTCCTTTGCTCTAGACTTCTTCTGTTGTTCCACTTTGTGAGCCAGAGAACTTAGCTCATCAAGGGAATCATAGACCTGCAGCTCTACAATGTTCTTGATGCCTTCATTCAAGCCTGCAAGATACCTGATATAGGTTTGCACTTCATTCTCTTGCATATTACACTTCCAAAGCAAGTGCTCAAACTCCTTTGTGTACTCTTCTACTGACTTGTTCCCCTGCACAAAATGCTGCAACTTGTTGTAGTTCTCCTTCATGTAATTTTCTGGAAGGAACTTCTCCTTCAACTTCTGCCTCATCTCAAGCCAGGTAGTCACTCTAGCCTCTCCAATCTCCATTCTCCTTCTCTGCAGATTAGTCCACCAAGTAGAAGCATATTTTTTAAAATTTAAGGCTACTAACTTCACCTTGTTTTCTTCTAAGACCTCCTTCAAATCAAAAACTCTTTCTACTGTCTGTAACCAATCTAGGAAAACATCAGGGTCTAACTCTCCTGCAAACTCAGGTATGTCAATCTTGAAATCAAGCTTTTCAACCCTCCTATCTTCCCTCCTTATTTCTCTTTCACTTTCACTTTCCTCCTCAGGTTCACTGATCCTAGGTGATCTCCTAACTCTCCTCCTTCTTCTGGGTGTAGGCGTAGGACCTCGACCTCCTCTCCCTGTCCTACTAAAAGGATTCTCACCTTCTCCTTCCTCCATCTCATCATCAGTCTCCTTATTTAACTGATGCCTATGCAATCTTATATAGTAATTCAACTGCTCACTCAAAAATTTCATTTTTTGTTATACTTCTTCCTTCTCTTTCAGGGTTTGTTCTAAGACTTCCTGTGGTGTTTTACTAGTTTTGACCATTTTACTAAAACAAGCAAACACACTCCATGATAGAACACAATGCTCTGATAACAAGATGATGTATGCTAACTCACTAAGATCAGAGTGTTGAGCTAGAACACACCATACAGTCATACAAACACACAGCTGGATACTTGAACTTTGCAATAACTGATAGAAAGCAACAAGCTGGAATAGAAGACAACCCAACAACAGAATAAAAGGGATAAACTTGCTTACAGTTGATACAGATACACCACAACTGCAATCAAGGGCAAGGGACTCTCACATACATGCCTCTACAGATACACCAAAGCAAGGATGATCAAGCTCAGTTTACACTTGCTGGATTTGCCAATTTCCAGTGACAGGAACTGATTAAACCAATATTGAGAGTTATAGGACACTAACAAACTTTCAGAGGTACTAAGACACTCGAGAATACTATTGAATGAAAACTGAGATCCCTTTCATTGATAGAAAACTTCAGAATATAAAGAAGGCTAATCAGTTTGATTAGTAGTTGCTCAAGCATAAGCATTCTGCCTAATCTCCCTGGATTATCCTAAGCTACAAAGCTTGAAACAAATACACCTGATCATATCCTAATGATCTCGAGTACAAACTGTAAGAAAACAAAAGGAAAATACTAAGCTATTCTCTGATTGGACCAAATGCCAAAATGGTGGCACAATGGACCAATAGGGAGCTTTCCTCTCCTAAGGGGTAAAAACTAAATTAATGAGGTAATTCCCGCGCCAATGCTAACCTGGAAATAATCTCAACAGGTTAATATCATGCTGGAAAGACCAAAACAACCCTTGTGAATAGAAATCAAAACACATAGCCCCAGAACTGGGGTTCTGGAAAAACTGATAAACAACCCTGCTGGGATTGGTTGTTCTACCTTCTGAATCTTACTTGTGCCATGCTTGATCATGCTGGGAATTGGCTTGGATTTGAAAAGGACATGGCAAGGAACAAAAAACTCCTAGGAAACATTGGATGAAACTTCCTCAATCAAGAGATACAACATTGAGAAAGTCAGCTGCTTGGACTGTTGCTGTTGGGAACTGGAATTGGTCTGGATGACCAATGCTGATGGGCTGAGTGGCTGTAAGTGCCAGGGCTTGCTTTACAATAGTGTAACAAGCCTGGATGGATGTTGTTGGTGGTGTGGTAGCTGCTGGTGACGCTAAGAACTTCCTGCTGGAATTTTGGGCTGCTGAGAAGTCTACTGAGTGGCTTGTTGTAAGTGTTGTGCTTTGAAAGCCTGTTGTTTCTGCTGGAAATGCTCTCCTAGCTGCTGAGTTGTGTGAAACAGCAAGTGCTCCTCCTCCTTGTGTTGCTGCTGTTGTAATTGCTGGTGAAGATCCCTTGGAAGCCTCTTTTGTTGATGAAGCTGCTGCTGCTGATTGTTCTCCTTGATGGCCTCCATCAGGCAACCATGCCCCACCCAGCTCTATACACCATTCAGTGGCTCAGCTCAGGGAAATGTATCCATATTTCTACTAGATGCCTTGTTAGTTTTTCAATTGGCCATTCATATAAGGATGACGTCTGGTGTGATATTTTGCCAATGGATGCATGTCATTTGCTTTTGGGTCGACCTTGGTTATATGATAGATCAGTGAGCCATTGTGGTAGAGCTAATAGCTATACCCTTACCCTAAATCACAGAAAGATCATTTTTACCCCCATAAAACCCTCACAGTTAACCAAGAAATTCAAGAACCTATGTCTTGAACCCAGTCTTGATGTGTTGCTTTTATCTGATCAGCATTAATTTAGCACACAAAGAGACTTGATCCTTTTAGACCTTGAAGAACCCTCAGCCCCACAAAATGACCACCCTTTATTCTTACCCTTACTTCAGCAGTTTCGGCATGTCTTTCCTCATGAAATGCCACCTGGTTTGCCACCTAAAAGGGATATCTAGCACAGAATTGACCTAGTGCCCGGATCAGTGTTACCTATTAAGCTAGCTTATAGGATGACCCCAGCAGATACCAATGAAATACAGAGGCAGGTGGATGAGTTGTTGGAAAAGGGAATGATTAGGGAGAGTTTGAGTGCATGTGCAGGAGTTAATTACATTTACCCTACCTGACATATGCAATAATTATTTTTACACACCCGACATTAGGGAAATAATTTTCACCCTACCTGACATTTAGTGAAAGTAATTTTTATTGTTAGAATCCGGTAACTTGTCATCGAAAATGGAAAAATACAATAATACCCTATATTACTATGTGAAATTACGATGTTGCCCTTTAATTTGAGAAGGAAAACACTATGTTGGAGAGTAGAAGACAGACATGGTGGTCTGGGAGGGGTTAGGTTTTCATTTTTTGTATGGGAGGGGAGGCTGGGGAGAGGAATCAGTGGAGTGGTTTGGTTTTAAAATGCCTTAACAACTAATACTAAGGGTACGAAAGTCATTTCACATTTAATTGAAAGTCAAAGGAAATAATAACAAGGGCATAAAGGTCACTTTATATTTATTTTTTTAACAGTTCACCAGAAAATTCAATAAAAAATCAATTATAACATACCTGAGGGGCTTTAAATTTATGACCACTTAAATGTCAGGTAGGGTGAAAATTATTACCTCATAAGTCAGGTAGGGTAAATGTAACTAGCAGTACCAGCCTTGTTAGTGCCTAAGAAAGATGGAAGTGAGAAGATGTGCATAGATTGCAGGGCTATATATTAACAAGATCACAATCAAGTATAGGTACCCTATACCTAAGCTTGAAGATATTTTAGATGAGTTACATGGGTCAATAGTCTTTTCTAAAATTGATTTGAGGAGTGGATATTACCAAATAAAGATCTATGAGGGTAATGAGTGGAAGACAACCTTCAAGAGCAAGGGAGGTTTGTTTGAATGGTTGGTCATGCCTTTTGGTCTGACTAATGACCCATCTACATTCATGAGACTCATGGATCAGGCCCTGAAACCACCCATAGGCAAGAGTGTTGTTGTGTACTTTGATGATATTCTTGTCTATAGCAGGTCTGAACAAGAACATGTCAAGAATTTGCAGGAGGTTTTAGGTATACTTCTTTACATGCCAAGTGAACTTCTTGGGGTACATTGTCACAGCAAAAGGTATCCAAGTTGATGAGGAGAAAATTCAAGCTATTAGGGAGTGGCTTATGCCCACTTCTATTCAGCAAGTCAGGAGCTTCCATGGCCTGGCTTCATTTTACAGAAGGTTTGTCAAATACTTCAGCACCATTTTAGCCAAAATGTCTGAAGTGGTGAAGGGGAAGTCCTTTATTTGGACAACAGCAGCCCACAAAGCCTTTGAAGAAGTCAAGAAAAGGCTCACTTCAGCCCCAGTTCTCGCACTACCCAGCTTCAGCAAAGTTTTTGAAGTAGAATGTGATGCTTCAGGTGTTGGCATAGGAGCAATATTGACAGAAAAAGGCAAGCCAGTTGCCTACTTCAGTGAAAAGTTTAAAGATGCAAAGAGGAAGTATAGCACCTGTGACAAAGAGTTCTATGTCATCATTAGAGCTCTTCAGTACTAGAGGCACTACCTCATTGGAGCAGAGTTTATATTACATAGTGATCATGAAGCCTTGAAGTTCATTCAAGGATAGCACAAGCTCAACACCAGACATGCTGCTTGGGTCGAGTACATGCAGCAGTTTCACTTAATGATCCACCACAAATCAGGAGTGCTAAACAAAGGAGTAGATGCATTAAGTAGGAGGTATATGTTGCTTCATATACTTCATTCTAGAATTGTTGGTTTTGAGCATTTGAAAGCTTTGTATCAGGAGAATGGAGGCTTTAAGCAGGTGTACTAAAAATGCCAGCAGCAACCCCAGGGTCTGTATCACATAGACCAAGGTTATTTGTTCAAGGGGAGCAGATTGTGTGTTCATAGAAGAAGTTTCAGAGAGTTATTGATCTCAGAAATCCATGGAGAGAGCTTAGCAGGTCATTTTGGAGTTGAAAAGACCTTGTTGATGTTAAAAGAGCATTATAGTTGGCTAAAGATGAGAAAAGATGTGGAGCATCTACTAATTAAGAGGTGCAGCATTTGTCAATTGGCTAAATCACACAGCCTACCTCAAGATTTATACACACCATTGTTAGTTCCCAGCAGCCCTTGGGAAGATGTCAGCCTTGATTTCATTGTGGGTTTGCCAAGAACTCAAAGAGGCAAGGATTCACTGATGGTGGTGGTTGATAGATTTACAAAGACGGCACATTTCATACCTTACCACACCACCTTTGATGTCACAAGAGTTGTAGAATTGTTCTTCCATGATATTGTAAGATTGCATGGAGAGCCAAAGACTATGGTTTCTGACAGGGATACCAAGTTTTTGAGCCATTTTTGGGTTACTTTGTGGAAGAAGTTAGGCACACAGCTCAAGTATAGCACCACTTGCCACCCACAAACTTATGGACAGACAGAGGTTACTAATAGAACACTTGGAGTCCTATTGAGAGCACTTATTCATAAAAATAAAGCTGGATGGGACACTCTCTTTCCCCATGTTGAGTTTACCTATAACAAAGCACGATCCAAGGCCACAGGCTACTCTCCCTTCCAAGTAGTTTATGGTAAAAATCCAATTTCCCCTATGGATTTTGTAACGCCCCGACCCCTCCCGAGTCGTGGACATTATAGATAACTGTTTCAAGGATCGCTGACTGGCGCCACGGATCACCACGAGTCCTTCAAGCGTGCTTCGTCCTCGCTCACACGCTACTTGGGAAAATTGCACAGGAGGTCACCCATCCTTGAACTACTCCCAGCCAAGCATGCTTAACTGAGGAGTTTCCAACGGATGAGCTACCATAAAAGAAGGGGCACCTTGGTGATATAAGTAGTCATTTCAATCATTTTAAGCTACACTTTAACCACATTTCTGGGGTGTTATAGTCACACCCACTTAAGCGCACAACGTCCTCGTTGTGCCATAATCTAATCCAGAATCATTGCCCCGCTAGGTGACTGCCCAAGGCTCTCTCGTCCACTAGCGTAGCTCACGGTCGCGGGTTGGCTCTGATACCATCTGTAACGCCCGACCCCTCCCAGGTCGCGGACATTACCGATAACTGCATCAAGGATCGTTGACTGACCCAACAAATCACCACGAGTCTTTCCAGCGTGCTTCGTCATCGCTCACACGATGCCTGGGAAAACTTCCCAAGTGGTCATCCATCCTTGGACTACTCCCAGCCAAGCACGCTTAACTGAGGAGTTCCCAACGGATGAGCTACCTTGGTGATATAAGTAGTCCTTTCAATCCTTTTAAGCAACACATTAACCACATATCTGGGGTGTTACAGATTTAGTTCCACTAACTACTTTTGTCAAATTTTGTTTTGAAGCAGGTAAAAGATCATATCAAATCAGGGAGCTTCATTAGCAAGTGAAGGAGAAAATTGCCAAGTATATTGAGCAGATATCGACATCAGCCAACAAGCATAGGAAGAAGGTTACTTTCTAGTCTAGAGATTTAGTTTGGATCCACTTGAGGAAGGACAGCTTCCCTAGCAAAAGAAAAGGCAAGCTGCTACCAAGAGCAGATGATCCCTTTGAAGTACTTGAGAAAATTGGAGACAATGCTTATAGATTGGATCTATATGAAGAGTATGGAGCTTCTGCAACATTCAATATAGCAGATCTTCGGCCTTACTATCCAGCAGATGAAGACCTACCAAGTTTGAGGATAAACTTTCCTCAACCTAGGGAGGATGATGGAGACCATCATGAAGAACAGCAGGCAGCAACAGCTTCATCAACAAAGGAGGCATCTATAGGAGCTTTACCAGCACTTTCAGCAGCAGCACAAGGAGGAGACCATGTTGATTTACCAAACTCAACAGCTAAGGAAGCATCTTCAGTAGAAACAGCAGGCTTCCAAATCCCAACAGCAACAGCAGGTCATTCAACATGTCATTCAACAGTTCAGCTACCTAGCAGGAGGTTCACAACATATTCAGCAGCCACCAATCCATCAATAACATCCATCCAAGCTTGTTACACACTCGTGAAGCTAGTATTGGCACCTTCAGCCATTCAGCCCATCAGCATTGGTCATTCAGACCAAATTCAGTTCCCAGCAACAACAGTCCAAGCAGCAATCTTTCTCAATGTCATATCTATTGATTGACGAAGAATTAGCCAAGGTTTCCATGGAGTTTTTTGTTCTATGTCATGCCATTTTCATGTCCAAGCCAAGTCCGAGCATGTTCGAGCATGGCATCGGCAAGTTACAAGCCTCAGAACAAGCAATCCCAGCAAGGTTGTTTGTTATCAGTTTTTCCAGAATCTCACTTCTGAGGCTAAGTCTTTTGTTATCTGTCCATAGGGGTTCTTTTGGTCTTTCTAGCTCGATCTTAACTTGTTGAGATTACATCCAAGTTAAGTTTAGCGCGAGAATTACCTCAGTAACTTAAGTTTTACCCCCTTAGGTAGGAAAGCCTCTAATTGGTCCATTTTGCCACTCTTTTGGCATTTGGTTCAATCAGAGTTTAGTTTGTATTTCCCCTTTTATTTTCTTGCAACTTGTAAACCAAATCATATTAGTTAGATTAGGATGTAATCAGTTGTATTATTTCTAAGCTTTGTAAGTTAGATTAAGTCAGGGAGATTAGGCAGATTAGCTTATGTTAAGCAGCTGCTAATCAAACTGCTTGTAGCATTTATCTTCTGAGTTTCTAAACAATGAAAGATGATCAGTGTTTTATTCAATAGTATTCTCGAGTGTCTTAGAACCACTGAATGTTTGTGAGTAACATACAACTCTAAATCCTTGGTTAAATGAGCTCCTATCACTGGATTTTGGCAAGAATCCGTAAAGTGTCAGTTGTGCTTGATCATGTATGCTCTGGTGTGTCTGTAGGGGCATGAATGGGAGAGTCCTTTGCCCTTGATTACAACTGAAGGTGTGTCTGTGACAATTGTAAGCAAGCCTATCCTTTATTCTATGTATTGGGTTGTCTTCTATTCCGGCTAATTGCCTTCAATTAGCTATTGTTTTGCTAGCATTCAGCTGTGTGTGTGTGACTATATGGTGCATTCTAGTTCAGTACTCTGATCGTTGTGAGCTAGCATACATCATGCACATTAGCATATTGCATAAAACCGAATCTTTCTGGTTTAGAACCCTAGAGGTATACTAGTGGCCTAGTGACTACGCTACAACTCAAACTCATGTGAAGAATTAATAAGAAGGAATTAACCTGAACCCTTCCTTAACAAAGGATAACATCTTCCATGCAATAGTCTCTGCATCCATCCAGCCCAATCAATAATTGGAACCAAGCATTATTTGCATCACAGACAATCCCTAAACTCTATTATTGGGTCAGGTTCTTTTTTCTTTATTCTCTTTTGTTTTTATTTTTTATTTTATTTTTTTTGTGGGGAGGGGGGGGGGGGTCGTATAAATCTAAGATTCTAAGAAAGTGCAGCTTATCAGATACTGCTTTGGTTTTATGTTAATTGGTTTGGTTTCATCAGATGATTCCGTCATATCCATTATTTTGATCTTTTTGTTCTACAACATATTAAAATGCATGGAAAACTTGTACAAACTAATAAAAGCTAAGGAAAAGGGCATTTTTCAAATTTGGATAGCTCAACACAATTTTCTTCCTTTTTTTGCAGATGTAAAAGCTTAACTTTTTTTCGAAAAATTTCATTCCTTTCATATCCTATACTAGAGTTTGTTCACTAGAATGAAATAAGATGCGTTTTATTACACTAGTATGTAGGTTGCTTTAAAAATACTAATAAATTTTTTACTAAGTCAAATTTGATAAGTGGTACTTTCGGATAATCTGATGACATTTGATACTAATACAATAGAGGTTATTTTTGGATTGCGTAATTTTTGATTGCATACTAAATACAGTAGAGGTTACTAAGCTAAGGAAATTTTTTCATTTCAAATATCGGATTGCATAATAAAACCAGTTCAAGTGATTCAGACTTTCAGCAAATGTATCTATGTCATCCACGGTATAACACGTCAAAACATTTTGATCACAGTCCGAAACCTTAAGCCCACAGTATAACACGTCAAAACATTTTGATCACAGTCCCAAACCATTTCTACCTTACTAAGATTCGCTGAATAACAATACATTCAGGACTCGGTCGTTTTGAAAATTGACGCTACCTCCCCACTCCCTTCTGCTAGAAGAAATGGATGCAACCACATTCTCAATACATTGTATGAATCACTCATAGATTGAAGGTTGTACTTATAGTTCGTTGTCCTGGAACAATTCTCGAAATTTGACGTAGTTTGAGCTGTTTATCCTCCTTGCAAGAGTACTGTATCATCATAGATTCATCCTAATTACCTAAAGTACAAGGCTGAATGTTTACTAAATATGCACCACGCATATCACCAGCAGCATGTCCAGAAATTTCATGTAGTGATGTACCAGTCTTGAGCTTTCAAAGATTTGATTTTGCATTAACTGGTTTGGCTTCATTAGATGATTCCATCATATCCATTATTTTGATCTTTTTTTCTTTTCCTACAACACATTGAAATGCATGCAAAACCTGTACAAACTAACAAAAGCTAAGGAAATGGGCATTTTTCAAATTTGGATAACTCAACCCAATTTTCTTCTTTTTTTTCTGCAGATGTAATAGCTTAACTTTTTTCAAAAAGTTTCATTCCTTACATATCTTTTACCTGAGTTTGTTCACGTGAATGAAAAAAGATGCGTTTTATTACACTAGTATGTAGGTTCTTTTAAAAAACTAGTGGTTTGATGTGCGCGTTGCGCTCAGTGAAACTGGAGTAGCTCGTGTTGGGGGGGTAGACCCTGTTATGGGCCGTCCTGAATCCCGAAAAAAACCTGGCATTAACGTTGTTAAGTTAGTCTACCTACACGGGACCGGTATGAGCGGTGCGGCGCTCTTACAACTTAAGCACCTTGTTTGCGTTTGGAGTAACCCATGTTGGGAGGGTAAACCCCGTTATGGGTCGTGCAATTTCAAAACAAAACTAACGCTAATTCTGGTTGAGCTAACTTGAATTGTTGTGCCTTAAATTCGAAAACCCAACACCAATAAAAGTTAATTGTAATAAAGTGAGGAGTCTTTCCTTGCGTCTCCTGCGGCCCTCACCAAGCCAAGGGCGAAACAAGCGGGAGAGGGAAACTCTTTCCTAACCTTTTCGCTTTGAAATGAGCTCGGGTAATGATGTTTACTTTGGATCAATCAGAATCAACTAGGATACACTAGCACTTGTGCACAAAGGACCTTGTCTTGTAGGAAGCGTTTGGGAGTCAAAATTCTCTAAGATTGGCGATGCTTTGGGTTAGGTGTCCTTGATATGCTCGTACCCGCTCCTTTTTTTTATTAGTATTGCTTTCTTGTAGTTGATTGCATGATTCTTTTAACAAACAAGTTCTTTCATTCCTTCTTATTTCGAGTTTGGTTTTGGTTTTTCACCTCTTCTCTCTGCTTTTACCTTTTCTTTGGCTTTTGTGGGTACAGTCGCTACATACCCTCACGAGAGTCACCTCGTCCACCCGGGCTACTGGGGGGTTTAAAGGGCTTAGTGCATACGCTAAATGCACTAGTTTCCTCCCACGAAGAGGAGTCCGTCTTTAAATTTCCATTTGTTTTGGTTTGTTTTGCACGGGACGAGCAAAAGTTCAAGTGTGGGAAGGTGTTTGGGCCTGATTTTGGGCCTAGATATCGCTTTTCGACTTGCTATTTTTGCTCGATTCCAAGTCTTTTTCATCGTTTTCACTAGCGTTTTAGTTGTTTTGTAGGTTTTCGCACTTTTGGAGCAAATGCAAGGAATATTGGCTAAAATGAGGCTTTTTAGGGAATCCCGAGCGATTTCCCGAGCCAAGTCAAGCCGAGAACCGAGGTGGAGTCGACCCGAGATCATTTTCCAAAGTTTGAATGGCATCAGGTTCGTAACACCCGTTAAAGCTTTGGTCATGGGCGCTACGATCTGGAAAGGAGGGAGGAAGCCTAGGCAGGAGAAGGTCGCCCCTGCTACAGAGGTGGTCGCAGCCGCGACCTCCGCCTGAAGATAGCCAAGGGAGAGTTGGCTGGGGTACTTAGCGCCCGCTACCTGTTCTGTCGCACCCGCGACCAAGCCCTGCCAGACGAAGGTCGCGCCCGGGACCAATGAGGTGCCACCTGCTACATCTCAAATGCCAGAATGGCCTAGGCATTCTTCGCACGGTCGCGCCCGCAAACTGGACTGTCGCGCCCGCGACTTCTCTATTTCTACGCATAATTTGCTCGGCCAAACGCTGTGTTTTACTCAGCAACTAAGGCTTAAATATATAGTTCTAGGCTACGATTTTGAGGGGGGCTCAAACGGCGAGAGCTGGGAGAGAGATTAGAGAGAGAAAATTAGGGTTTTTTACATATAATTTGGGAGAATTAGAGTAGATTAGTGAGAATTAGAGATTAACAAGGAAAACTTCAACCCAAACAAGAAATCCAACACAAATGCACTAATCTATCACTAATTGCTCACTAATTACTATAGAAAACCCTAATTCTCTCTATCTAATCTATACTAT
This sequence comes from Portulaca oleracea, assembly GCA_029582165.1. Taxonomy (NCBI): domain Eukaryota; kingdom Viridiplantae; phylum Streptophyta; class Magnoliopsida; order Caryophyllales; family Portulacaceae; genus Portulaca; species Portulaca oleracea. The sequence continues at coordinate 4,761,920 of CM055885.1, read as the reverse complement.
TCTCTCTCCCAACTCTCGCCATTCGAGCCCCCCTCTGCAGCTTAGAACTATACTTTCAAGCCTTGGCTACTGAGCCAAATGTAGCATTTGGCCTAGGAAATTACGCGCAGAAATAGAGAGGTCGCGGGCGCAAAAGCCCAGTTCGCGGGCGCGACGGTGCGAAGAATACCCTGGCGATTCTGGCGTTCGAGAGGTAGCGCGTGGCACCTCATAGGCTGCGGGTACGACCTTCATCTTGCAGGGCTTGGTTGCGGGTGCGACAGAACATGTAGCGGGCGGGAAGTACCCCGGCCTCTGTAACGGCGGCGACCTTCACCTGCCCAGCCTTCCTCCTTCCTTTCTAGGTTGTAGCGCATGTTACCAAAGTAGTAACGGGTGTTACGAACTTGATTCTATTCAAACTTGGAAAAATGGTCCTGGGTTGACTCCGCCTCAGTTCTCGGCTCGGCTTGGCTTGGGAAATCGCTTGGGATTCCCTAAAAAGCATCATTTTAGCCCATATTCATTGCATTTGGTCCAAAAGTGCGAAAACCTACAAAACAACTAAAACACTAGTAAAAACGATGAAAAAGACTTGGAATCAAGCAAAAATAGCAAGTTGAAAGGTGATATTTAGGCCCAAAATCAGGCCTTAACACCACCCTCCCCCCCCCACATTTGAACTTTTTCTCGTCCTGAGCAAAACAAACGAAAAACTAAACACCGACTCCTCTATTGTGGGAGGAAATGAGTGCATTTAGCATATGCACTAAGCCCATTAAACCCCCGGTAGCCCGGGTGGACGAGGTGGGTCTCGTGACGGTTTGTAGCGGCTGTACCCATAAAAGCCAAAGAAAAGGAAAAAAAAGAGAGAAGAGGTGAAAAACCAAAACCAAACTAGAAAAAAGAATGAAAGAAAGAACTTGTTTGTTAAAAGAATTATGCAATCAACTACAAGAAAGCAATGCTAATCAACAAAAAGGAGCGGGTATGAGCATATCAAGGACACCTAACCCAAAGCATCGCCAATCTTACTGAATTTCGACTCCCAAATGCTTCCTACAAGACAAGGTTTTTTGTGCACAAGTGCTAGTGTATCCTAGTTGATTTCGATTGATCAAAGCAAAAATCACTACCCGAGCTCATTTCAAAGCGAAAAGGTTAGCAAAGAGTTGCCCGCCCTCGCTTGTGTCGCCCTTGGCTTAGTGAGGCCCGCAGGAGACGCAAGGGAAGGCTACCTCACTTTATTAAAACTAACTTTCTTTGGTGTTAGGTTTTAGAATTTAAGACCCAACAATTCAACTTAGCTCAACCAGATTTAGCGTTAGTTTTGTTTGGGAATTGCACGACCCATAACGGGGTTTACCCTCCCAAAACGGGCTACTCCATATGAAAACAAGGTGCTTAAGGGGTAAGAGCGCCGCACTGCTCATACCGGTCCCGTGTAGGTAGACTAACTTAACAAGATTAATGTCGGGTTTTTTCGGGATTCGGAACGGCCCATAACGGGGTCTACCCTCCCAACACGAGCTACTCCATACGCAAACAAAGTGCTTAAGGAGCGAGAGTGCCGCCCACTCACGCAAACTCGTGTAGGTTTAGCCGAAAATAACCAAATTAATTAACTTTCACTTTTCAACAAGCTCGAGGGTGAAAAACTAAGGTCTCACGGTTTCAAAAAGTAAGTGAAAGAATCAAGAAGCTTATTTTGCAATCAAAGAAGGGAATCTAATTAGATGAGTCATGGCAACACCCGGACTAGAGCCAAGAACGCTCATACTGTCTTCTTTTAAGAAGATTAACAACGACTTCGAACCATTGACTACGCGATTCTTAAAACAAAGTAAAAACTAAAGCAAAACAGAAAACTTTAGGGGTTTTTCACAACTTTTCTCCCTTTTTCTTTTCTCTTTTCAGAATTTTTTTTCAAATTTTAGCCTAAAAAGAAAAAAGAATAAAATGCTAGGTGATTTACCCTTGAAACAAATATAACTCCCCCCCCCCCCAAACACTTAAAACGCCACAATGTCCTCATTGTGGGAAGGGTGTCACAAGAAAAGGGTAGAGAACCAACAAAAGACAAAATACAAACAACTAGCAGGAAAAAGTGGTGGCGACCGGAGCCCACACTGCTCCAACAACAAGATAAACTCCAACAAGCACATACTAGGGGCTCGCCACCAAAAGAAAAATCAAGCATGCAACATAGATAAAAAATATAACACATTCAAATGGAGTGGAAAGAGGTTACATTGAGATCTTCAAATAGAACACTCTCTATCCACGATCCAAGAGAATCAAGCTTAGGGTTAGGATTTTCAAGTAAAAATAACCTAAGCTTGTAAATCTCGGAAGGTAATGGCCTCCTCATCTTACTCCACCAATATTTCTTTCTCTTTTTCCATCGCTTCCTGTTCTTGCGCAAATACAGAGCACACCTCCTTGGAGACTTAATAGGCCGAATAGAATGAGAGGATAACCATGGCTTTATATTTGGTGGTGTGTGAGGTCTCGGACCTTTGAAAACCATCTCTCTCACTTTCATATTCTTGATATATGTTTCACCCAAAGCAATCTCCTTCCTCAAAGGCACGGTGTTGAGGAAGTCGCCATGAAAGGTGAAACTATCTCCATGTACCTCAAAATGAATAGACTTAGGGTAACTTTCTCCACCCCAGTCATCCGGTTCCACAACAAGTAAGCACGGCTCCTCTTGATGCTCATCCATAATACCAACAACTGCATTGACCCTAAAACATGACTCCTTGTGAGGGTTCCTTCTCGAAGGATCAAGATCAAAATCAATACGTTCTCTCCCCAAATGAAGAGACAAACTGCCTCTTTTTACATCTATCATTGCTCTTGCAATGGCCAAGAAAGGCCGACCAAGAATAAGAGGATTTTTCCAATCTTCATCCATCTCATGAATAATGAAGTCACAAGGTATAAGGAAGCTCCCCACTTGAACCGGGACATCTTCTAATATTCCCAAGGGCTTCCTAATAGTTCGGTCGGCAAGTTACAAGCTGATAGCTGTAGGGGTCAAGTCATCAAGATTCAACTTGTTACATATTGAGTGTGGCATGTCACTCACACTTGCCCCCAAGTCACATAATGCGTTATCAATTCTCATATCACCAATAAGCATGGTGTAGAGAAACTACCTGGATCGGCAAGTTTCTCGGGGGTTTTACTCCCCATAATAGCATTGCAACTAACTGTAAGATGAACGGTCGACGACTCTTTGATTCTCCTTTTGTTTGTCAAGAGGTCCTTGAGATGTTTCTTGAAAAAAGGAACCTCCATCATGGCATCCAAAAAAGGAATATTGACTTGGAGCTTTTTTAACATATCAATAAATCGCAAAAACTTCCCCTCGTCTTTATGTTGAATCAATCTCCCAGGAAAAGGTATTGGTGGTCTATATGGAACGGGTTTCTCCAATGGGTTTTCATGATCATCTCCTCTCAAGATTTCTTTCCCTTTTTCTCGTCTTCTCTCAAGTGCCACCCTCTCTTCCAACTTCGCCCTTTCCTCATTCTTGGCTTCATTAACCATGACATCATTCTCCTCGTCCTCAACTATGGATTGCTCAACTTCTAAGTCCTCCTTTTCAGCAATATCAACTATAACTCCCTTATTCTCTCCCAAAGATCTCTCCTCTTTCACATTCTCCTCCACTACCTTAGGTTCTTCAATTTTTCTTCCACTCCTTAAGGTGATAGCTTCAACTTGCTCCCCTTGGATAGGTTGAGGTTGAATGGGTTGAGAAAGGTATATTTGTTGAGCAACATAGGTCATTTGGGTTTTAAGGTCTCTAAGACGAGCCTCCCCACTTTCTTGATTAGCCACAATTTTTTGCAACAACTTTTCAATCATAGAATCTTGGGATGGTTGAGAAAATTGGGGTTGTGGGATGGGTTGACATGAGAATTCTTCTTGAAGATATGCATGATGGTCATAAAATTAAGAAACAGGATCGAACATAGGATTGGCAAATGTGGTATAACTAGAATCATGATCTTCATAAGAATGGGAATAAAGATGGTTGGAGTAGATAGCATTCACGTGTTCTACTTGACGATACTCCATACATTGATGCTGAGGATGTTGACCAAAACACAACTTATAAGTGTGCAATTTAGGAACGGAAGTGGATGCATAGGTTTGCATACCTTGGGCTACTTTCTACTGGTTGGAAATTTCAGTATTCACCATCTTCTTTTGGAAATCAAGGACGGTGGCCATTGGAAGCTTAATGGTGGGGTTGTGTTCCAAGGAATAATCCCCATTTCCTGAATTTTGGCCGCTTCCCCAATTGGCCACATTTTGAGATAGCTCATATAGGAAAACGTTGGCTTCTTCCGAAGTCTTCTTTAGGAACATCCCTCCGGATGCACGATCAATAGATTCTTTAAACGAACTACAAAGCCCATAATAAAAGTGCTGAAGTAGCATCCAATCCGATAAATTGTGATGTGGACATTGGCGTTGAAGACTTTTGAATCTCCCCCAAGCTTCAAAAAGTTCCACTCTGGGTTCTTTCTTGAAAGACATAATAACTTGCCGGAGTTTATAAGTTTCATCCGCTAGGAAGAATCTGTGTAGGAAATCCCTTTTAAGTACCTCCCATGAAGAGTAAGTGTCGGGAGGGCACGTTTGAAGCCATGTACTTGCCTTCCTCGTAAGAGTTAGAGGAAAGAACTTCAAATTCATGAATTCTGAAGATAAGCCAGGAACTTGCATGAAACTAATCCGATCTTCAAATTTCTCGATATGCGCAATAAGACTCTCAGATTTGTCTCCATGAAACTGATTGCTTAAGAAGACTTCAAGTAAGTACGGTTTGAACTCGAACACGACATCTGGTGGTAATGGTTGTAAATTGATCGGGTTGCCTCCCGTACCCAATGATGGAACGACATATGATAGAAAGGTACGGGGTGAACCAGCTTGGCCCTCAGCCTTTAGAACTTGAAACCTCCTACAAGAAATGAAGAAACATCAAATTCATCGAGATTGGGACAAACTAATTTCAAGCATGAAAGCAATCTTAAACAACTCAATACCAAGAAACTAAGCTAGGGCCGCTTGCTCCCCAGCAACGGCGCCATTTTGTGTACACGTGGTTTCATATTAACCGAAATTTGTTGTTCTCTCTCAGGGTGCAAGGGGCCTAAGTCTAAGAAACTCGGTCTAGGTAAGGTCAAGATTGCTAAGGTAAGGCAATAAGTTTAAAAGGGGATCACAACGCAAGAAAACAAGCTAAGGTCAGTCAAGGTGAAACAATGGGTTTCAGAGGCTTTTCGGGATGCAAACGGGAACGAGAAGACAGGTTTCGCAACAAGAGAGCAACAAGGGAGGAAATCAAGTGGAAATTTCATTAGAAAATACCCACCGGGCTTCCACTCTCATAGGTAGTCCGGATTAACTTCCTCAAAGTCCACCGCGACCCGAAGGGTTTATAAAACGGAATTCCCTAGTTAACCTCCTTCCACTCTCGTGGGTGACCATTAACTATCCCAATTCCAACCTTCCAACTCAAGTGTTTGATGTATTCGGGAGCTTTCGGACCCAAATACATACCACTTGAGGGGGAAGGATAGGAGTGGGAAAGTGATTTCCCAACTAATTACTCACTAATATTGCTAACCCATGCATAATTATCCATTCACACCCTTAATTACCCCCTAACCCATAGGGTTTCTAGCCACTACTCATCAAAACTATCAAACTAGCATCAACAACACCAACCCTAAGCGTGTTTTCTATCATCAAACAACAGTCAAAAACTCAAGTAAAACAATAGAGAAAGCAAGGAAAGCAATCAATCACAAAAGTGACAATCAAACAAATAATCAACACAAATTAAAAGAGATTAAGGGTAAGAGAATGCTTAGCCAAGTAATAAGAACCCAGAATGAACAAGAATGATGAAGAACATCAAACTCCAATGCAGAAAATAACTTCAATCTTCAATAAAACTTCAACCCAAACAAGAAATCCAGCACAAATGCATTGATCACTCACTAATTGCTCACTAATTACTGTAGAAAACCCTAATTCTCTCTCTCTAATCTACTCTAATCTCTCTCTCAGCTCTCGCTGATCGAGCCCCCACAAAATCGCATCCTAGAACTATATATTTAAGCCTTGGCTGTTGAGCAAAATGAAGTGTTTGGCCGAGCAAATTATGCGCAGAAACAGAGAAGCTGCGGGTGCGTCCGTGCGAAGAATGCCCAGGCGATTCTCGCGATTGTAGCGGGTCGCACCTCATAGGTTCAAGTATGGGGGGTATTTAGCCCTGATTTCAGGCCTAAATATCGCCTTTTTGCTTGTTATTTTTGCTCGATCCCGAGTCTTTTTCATTGTTTTTACTAGTGTTTAAGTTGTTTTGTATGTTTTTGCACAGTTGGAGCAAAAGCAAGGAAAATGGGCTAAAATGAGGCTTTTTAGGAAATCCCGAGCGATTTCCCGAGCAAAGCCGGACCGAGAGCCAAAGTGGAGCCGACCCGGGAAGCCCTTCTCCAATTTTGGTGTTGTTCAGTGGCGTAACACCCGCTACGACCTCTGTAGTGGGCATTAAAAACCATGAAAGGAAGCAAAGGGAAGAAGCAGCAGCTGTCGCGCCTGCCACACTGGATGTAACTCCTTCTACAAGCCGGTCGCGCCTGCCACATTTCCTTTGCCGCCCGCCACGCCGCCATAAATGCAGTGCACTCAGCCTGGACAGGGGCAGGTCGCCCCCGCGACCATGCCAAGTCACGCCCACGACCCTACGTAACCCTGAATCGCCAGGCAGCACTTCTCCCAGGTCGCTCCCGCTACCCCTAAGGTCACGCCCACGACCTACTGATTTCAGCGCGTATTTTCTGGTGTAAATGGTTGTGTTTAAGGCAACGGTTTTACCTTGTATTTATGCTCCCTTTGACGATTTTCTTTGGGGGTTCAACTTTTCATATCTAGACTTTTACATTCAGCTCTGTGTTAGTGAGTTTTAGAGAGAGATTAGTGGAAGATTAGCTTGGATTAATCTAGGGTTTGGTGATTTTGAGTTGTATTTGAAGATTTGAGGATTCAATCAATTGAAAGATTATTGGATCATCATTTCCATTGCTTTTCCTTGTTCATTTCCAGCTTTTGATAAGTTCTCTCTCCTTTTCTCCTTTAAACTCCTTTATTAATTGCTATGCTTAATTACTTGCTTGTTTAATTGTTCTCGCTTGCTTTGACTGTCCTTCTCATTGTTTTGCTTGTTTATGGTTGTTTGATGTTAGAAATCATGCTTAGAGTTGGTTTTGATTTTGTTAGCTTAGTTGTGATCATGATTAGTGGGTAGAAACCCCATGGGTTAGGGGGTAATTAAGGGTGTGAATAGGCTATTAGGTTTGGGTTAGCAATATTAGTGAGTAATTAAGTGAGAAATCACTTTCCCACTCTAATCCTTCCCTCAAGTAGAGTGTATTTGGGTCTGAAAGTTCCCGAATATATCAAACGCTTGCGTTTGAAGGTTGGAGTTGGGATAATTAATGCTCACCCACGAAAGTCGATGGAGGTTAAGTAGGGAATTCCGTTTCATTAACCCTCCGGGTCCGTGGTGAGCTTTAAGGAAGTTAATCCGGACTATCCACGAGAGTGGAAGCTCGGTTTGTATTTTCTAATAGAATTACCACTTGATTCTCCCTCCTTGTTGCTCCCTTGTTGCGAAACCAATTTCCTCATCCCCGTTTGCATCCCGAAACGCCTCCGAAACCCATTTGCTTTCCTTGACCGACCTAGTATCATTTGTTGCGTTGTGACCCCTTCCAACCAATTTCCTTACCTTAGCAATCTTGACACCGCCTTAGACCTAGATTCTATGACGAAGGCCCCTCGCTCCCTTAGAAGAACGATAAAAATTGGTTCATACAAACCACCTGTACACCTTGGTCATAGAATCTAGGTCTATGGTCGGGTCAAGATTGCTAAGGTAAGGAAATTGGTTAGAAGGGGTCACAACGCAACAAATAATACTAGGTCGGTCAAGGAATGTAAATGGGCTTCGGAGGCTTTTCGGGATGCAAAAGGGGATGAGGAAATGGGTTTTGGAACAAGGGAGCAACAAGAAGGGAGAATCAAGTGGCAATTTTGTTAGAAAATACCCACCGAGCTTCTACTCTCGTGGATAGTCCGGATTAACTTCCTCAAAGCCCACAACGGACCCGGAGTGTTAATGAAACAAAATTCCCTAGTTAACATCCTTCCACTTTCATAGGTGAGCATTAACTATCCTAACTCCAACCTTCCAACGCTAATGTTTGATATATTCGGGAACTTTCAGACCCAAATATACTCCACTTAAGGGAAGGATTGGAGTAGGAAAGTGATTTCCCACCTAATTACTCACTAATATTGCTAACCCAAACCTAATCGCCCATTCACACCCTTAATTACCCCATAACCCATGGGTTTCTAGCCACTAATCATGATCACAACTAAGCTAACAACGTCAAAACCAACCCTAAGCATGATTTCTAACATCAAACAACCATAAACAAGCAAACCAACGAGAAGGACAATCAAGGCAAGCAAGAACAATTAAACAAGCAAGTAATTATGCAAAGCAATTAATAAAGGAGTTTAAAGGAAGAGAGAACTTGTCAAAAGTTGGAAATGAACATGGAAAAGCAATGGAAATGATGATCTAACAATCTTTCAATTGATTGAATCCTCAAATCTTCAAATGCAACTCAAAATCACCAAACCTAAGATTAATCCAAGCTAATCTTCTACTAATCTCTCTCTAAAACTCACTAATACAAAGCTGAATGTAACAGTCTAGATATGAAAAGTTGACCCCCCAAAGAAAATCGTCAAAGGAAGCTTAAATACAAGGCAAAATCGTTGCCTAAAGCACAACCGTTTAACCCCAGAAGTTACGCGCTAAAATTAGTAGGCCGCGGGCGCGACCTAAGGGGTAGCTGGGGCGACCTGTGAGAAGTGTTGCCTGGCGATTCTGGATTACGGAGGGTCGCGGGTGCGACCTGGAATGGTCGCGAGGGTGACCTGCCTCTGTCAAGGCTGAGTGCTCTGCGTTTGGTGCGGCATAGTGGGCGGCACAGGAAATGTAGCGGGCGCGACCAGCTTGTAACAGGCACTACATCCAGTGTGGCAGGCGCGACAGCTGCTGCTTCTTCCCTTTGCTTCCTATCAAGGTTTGTAACGCCCACTACAAAGGTGGTAGCAGGTGTTACGCCACTGATCAGTACCAAAATTGGTGAAGGGCTTCCCAGGTCGGCTCCGCTTCGGCTCTCGGTCCGGCTTGGCTCGGGAAATCGCTCAGAATTCCTTGAAAAGCCTCATTTTAGCCCGTTTTCCTTGCTTTTGCTCCAACAGTGCGAAAACCTACAAAACAACTAAAACACTACTAAAAACAATGAAAAAGACTCGAAATTGAGCAAAAATAACAAGCTAAAAGACGATATTTAGGCCCAAAATCAGGCCTAAACACGTACCTCCTAAGAGATACATGGCCAGAACAGTTAAGTCGAACCAATTAACTACAATTATTTTAACTAATCAATATAAAACAAACTAAACTCAAACCTCAAATTCAAACATTACAACTTCAACCGACTCATGATTCTAATAATTATTTCTAAAAATTTATTCCAAAAGAAAACTACTATTAACCAATGCGTCCTCACTGCTAATTCCGATCCCTTGCAACAAGCTTGTTACCTGAAAACAAAACATTTACAAAATGATATAAAACTCAATAATGTTTACCTCTAACCTCTAAAATATATTGAAGTTCATTTCAATTTCATTTAGGGGGAAAGAGGTGGATGAATCAAACTCGTTTACAAGTAGTGGGCCCCTTCTCATAATTTAAGGTTCAATCTTCTCAACTCAGGTAGTAGTTCGAATAATATTAGAATATCCGAGTAACTTTTCATACTCAAGAAACAAGTCAATTCCCAGTTCAGAACAACCATAGTAACTCAAATAACAAAATTAACATTACTTCTCAATCAAGGTAATTCGACTATTTGAACAAGATTCGAAGCAACAAAACTTCCAAACAGAAATAGAATCAGAGTCAGAACATCAAGATCAGAATTAAAACCCTAGTTAGAATAGTTCCCTTATCAAATTAGTTTAATTTTATAATGCGGCTGACCTTTCAAATGTCTTTGCTTTTAGAATAAGAATTCAGACAAGGGACGAGACATCAGGTCTCCAAACGGCCCTGGTTCAGACAAGGGACGAGGCATCAAGTCTTTAGATAGTCCCGATTCAAACAAGGGACGAGACACTTCAGTCTCTAGATGGTCCCGATTTAGACTAGGGACGAGACATCAGGTCTTGAGATGGTCCTTATTCAAATAAGGGACAAGAAATTAAGTCTCCAGAAAGTCCAGATGGTCCCGATTCAAACAAGGGACGAGACGTTTAGTCTTCAGATGGCCCCGATTTTGGACGACCAATTCCAGACATGAAACAGGATACTAGATCCTTGGATAGTTTCAACACGTGCGCTCACCTTTTCCAAGAGAAGTAACAGAATTTACCCGCTTAATATTTCACTTTGGTTATTAATGTCTTATGAGTTACCAGTCATCTAAATTCAAACAGAACCCTATCCAGTTTCCCCCAAAACCTGACCACAAATAGTCTTTCTCTATGACAGATCACGACATCTCCAATAATGAAGCTTAGATCACAACATTTTCCAACAGCTAAGGCAAATCACGACATTACCAACAGTTAAAACAGACAACCAAGTTATACAGGAAAATCCCCTTACAGGATTTATGCCTCATAAAACATGAAAAAATCACAAAACAGTTAAAGGACATCCGAGGGGATGTTAGGGCATAAACATAACCTGTAGGTCTTCTCTTCACTTCAACAAACACACACTTGAGCTCACTAACGAGTCATCTAACATGAATCTATAATTAAACTAATAATTCTAAAATTATTACAACCTAACAGAGTTAGTATATGCAAGTTCTTACCCCATCTAAATCCTAATTACATTCAAGTGTCCCTAACATTCATCACATATAAACACATAACATTTCCCTATGTTGTAAACGTAATAACTCGACTTCCAGACATCCTACGGACTTCGTTCTCAACTTTCTGGAAACCTCAAGGAGTCTACAACGACTTTCATGTTGACCACAAAACCTAACTCTTACACTAAAGGGTCCAAAAATAGCACACAACAGGTAGGTCTATCTTTCGACAAATTCTTGTTTAAGCTTCCATAACTTGAGTTACACACCTCAACTATTTGATCCGCAACAATTTGATCAAAGTTAACACATAAGGGTATGCCCAAGCCTAGGATTTTGATTAAAAACTCATTACACAATTAACAGTGGATGTTCAAATAAGATGTAACGAATTAGTCAAACCCGATTTGTTTGAGCTTACATAATTAACTTTTACTCTAACCATCTCAACCTAAGACTTAAATCTTGACATCCCAACACGTAACCACACACATTAGACTACTCCATGACCTCACACAACAACCATTTTTACTCATCGAAGCTACAAACAACACAATACTCCCAAGATCATTAGAGCGTCCGCAGCGGCGAGGTTCTGGCCGACGTGGCTGACAGCTGGCACCGGCGAGGTTGAAATCTTCTCCGCAGCAGCAAGTCCGACAATGTCGGTCGAGTCTGTCTCGACTTCTCCCTCGTGTGCCGAGGTAGAAGACGGGGCCTTTACCTCCATTTCCTTTTTTTTAATTTCGTTTTCATTAAACAAAACGGCGTCGTTTTGTCTTATGTTGGGCCGAAAAATTTGGGTTGCTTGTGTTGCATGTTGGGCCTGGGTTTAGTTGGGTTCCCAAATTCGAATCAGATTGTATTTTAAAACACTCCAACGACTATTTCCTAAATATTGTAATTAAAAGATTGCGATCTTTATTTTTAGAATTGTAATCAAAAGTTTGTTTCATTAATTTGGAAATTTTGTAACAATTTGAGTTTGAATATATTTCTGATTTAGATATTTTTTAAAATTTAAATGTTGTATTTTCACCTATAAATAGTTGCAGATTCCTATGTTTTCATGATGAATTGTAAACTTTTCTTCTCTCAAAAATTATTTTTCTCTTTGAAGAGGCTTGTGGTGGAAACTTCTCCAAACATGTAAGCATTTATTTTATGTTTGTGTTTATTTTTACTATTTAATTACTTAATTTAATTTATGTATATAAATCATAATATGTTAAGAATTATTAAATTTAATTGTGTAGATAAATTGAAGATTATTTCACAAGTTTTGCAGAGGCTATTTGGTGAGTTTATAGTATGAATTTTAATTTATTCTTTAATGTTTTGCAAAATAAAATTGTTTATATGTAATTATTATGGTATTTAATTGTGTTGATAGTATAATAACTACTTAATTTGAATTATTTATATTGGAAAATATTAATTGATAATTGTGTTTAATATTTTATTGTTCTAGAAATTAATTTCAGAAAATATTAGGTTTGAATATTAATTTTATAAAATTTTAATTCATAATTTTTTTTATCCTTTTCTTGTTTTTGGTGGGTTTTCATTTTTTGAAATATTTTTTTAGTGTTATCATGGGAGGAGATGAGTAGATGAATACATTTACTTTTTAAGTTTGAATATTAATTTGAATAATTGTGGTGGAAATTAATTGTAGAAAATTTAGAATGGATTGTTGTTTTAAGTTTGAATACTAATTCATAATTGTGCTTATAACTAAATTAAACATCCTCAGTAAATCATATATATTGGAACTTTGTATGTAAAATTTCAAATAACTTTGTATGTAAAATTGCTAAATTGTATATAAATTTGAAACTTTATATTAAATTAAATATGTAATATCACTTGACGTAAGTTTTGTAGGAAAAATTTAATTGATTCATTATTTTTTTGCAAAATAAAAATGTTTATAGGTAATTATAGTGGTATTTAATTGTGTTGATAGTATATTTTAACTACTTAATTTGGATTAATTTTATTGGAACATACTAACTGATAATTGTTGTTAAAACTTTTTAGTTCTGGAAATTAATTTCAGAAAATATTAGGTGTGAATATTAATTTTACAAATTTTTAATTCATAACATTCTTTATCCTTTTCTTATTTTTGCTGGGTTTTCTTTTTTAGAAATATTTGCATTTGAGCTTTTTGTTGTAGTTGTAGGACTATTTCAAATAAATTTGTATGTAAAATTGCTAAATTGTATTTAAATTTGAAACTTTAGATTAAAATAAATATGTAATATCACGTGACTTGATATTTAAAAAAATCATTTCAAATAAGTAATATCACGTGTCTTGTATGTAGGTTTTATGGATCAAACCTGGAATGGTTCTTATTCTGACTATTTAGGACAAGCTATGACGAATGATGATAATCAAACTCCATCGAGATTGACATTAAATGTACAAAATATGAACAACCTCCTCCAAGTTTCATTAACAATTACCTCCAAGTTCACCAAATGCAACACCTTAGCCAAACCTATCCACTGTTGTCGTCACAACCCCCGCCACTTATTCCTCAAAGTCAGCATGCAATATCAAATCACCCAAACATTTCATCACAATCCATACCCAATCAACCAGTTGGACCCACCTCAACTCGTCCAAATCAGCATGCAACATCGAGTCACCCAAACATTTCTTCATAATCCATACCCAATCAACCAGCTAGACCCACCTCAACTCGTCCAAATCAAGGAAACAACGAGAGTGGTGGACCAGTAAGGTGGACATTGGAGGAAGATGTGCATTTGGCTAAATGTTGGGTTAATGTAAGTGTCGACCCTATTGTGGGGAATAACCAGCAGAGAGACAAACTTTGGGACATGGTGACAGAGGTGTACAACACAAATCTCCCTAGTGGCTTGCCTGAAAGAAGTTTGAAGAAATTGTACATGCATTTTAACCGTTGTCAAGGAGATACAAGTTAATTTACGGCATATTATGGCACCGTGATGCAGCAACCCGGTAGCAGAACCAACGAGGAACACATAATAGCGGCGGCCAAGCGGATTTTCTTTACTGGAATGAAAAATAAAAAGTTTGACCTCATGCATATATGAAAAATCCTTAAAGATGTTCCAAAGTGGAAACCAGTTACCAATGCGAAGCTTACCAAACAAAACAGTAAGAATGGCTCATCAAAATGACCAAGGAACTGTGAGACAACACAAGATGTTGACCCTTATAACCTCGAGTCCACCGACACTCCAAATATTGCACCTACTGATGAATTGCGTACTAAAATGGGCTCCTGTAGGCTTGACTGGTCCGTTGGTACAAAGGTTGTAAAGCTATGGAGGAGAGAAAATGCCCCTAGTATGGATGCAATGACCCAAGAGATCTCTCAGTTTAATACTGATAGGAAAGCAGCCATAGAGGAAATGAAGCACCATTATGGACATTTTTCCTCTTCGTTCGGGCTTCCGAATGTCCACGTTGGATTGGGGTGTGATTTGATGATTTGTGTTGGGGTTTGAACCTTTGAAAAAGACTCTTTAAGGAATTTTAATTCCACATTTCAGGAATAATATTTGTAAAATCACTTTCCCTTTACTTGTGCATTTTATGAGTCATTAAGATTAAACCTTTAAGAGTGAACATCCACTTGTTCCAAACTCTTCCAAATTTAATTCAATTTGCTCATTTAAATGTTAGGCTCGGAAGAAAGCAATTTATGCAAGGACTATTTAGAAATACATTAAAAAAAAGCCTTAAAGATGCATCGGTACATTGTATAACCATGTTTTACGACAGTTTATGCAACCCGATGAGTTTTTAGTTCGAAATGGGAATCGCCACCCGACTTTTTAAGGGAAAAGCCAAGATAAACCAAAGAGAAAAGAAAGAAACACTCTGCCTAGGAAACCCAAGAGTGGATTCGGGGGTAAGGCTACGAACTCGAAAAGTAAGAACTTTAGGAGTTCGCCACTCGCAAAAGGAAAGGCTCTACTAAAAGTTTTAAGTGTGCTTTTATAAAGTTTGAAAAAAGATAAATAGGAACTGTGTAGAATTATTTCATAAGAACATGCAACAAATAAGAATGAAAGAAAGTACAACATGTACACTTTATTTACATAAGGAAGAAATAATTAAGAGCTTACATTGTGACCTTTCTTTAGGGAAGCTTTGTCTAGCCTTTTAAGTAGCCTCTTTGGATGCCTTTCAAAGCCTTGAATACTCCTCTTGAAGATGCCAAAATGGTGCCAAAAGTGGATGGAAATGAGTGTAGAAAAAAGGGTAAAAGGGTGGTAGAAAGAGGCTTTTTGTGGAGTTTTTAGGTAGTAGAAAGGTAGTCTTTTTGCGGAGCTTTTGGAGATTTATGGGGAATAATGGAAGGTAAGTTGACAATGGAGATAATAATTATAGGAAAAGTGATGGAAAAGAATAGGAAAAAAGGAACTCTTTTTGAGGGTTTTTAGGATGATTTTGTGATGTTTCTGTGAGGTTTTATGGGAGCTGTATGTAGGGATATGGGATGATAGAATAAGAATATGGATTAGAGGATTGAAGAAGGTGGAGGAATGGAGATTATGATGTTGAGAATGTGGTGGAAAGATGATAGAGAAGGTGTAGGAAAAAGGGATTCTTTATGGGTTTTTAGTGGTGTTTTTTGGATGTTTTTGTGGGGCTTTTGTGTAAGAATGGTGGGGATAGTATGAGAGTATGGATTAGAGGTTTAGGAGGATGGAGATATGGAGTTTAGGATGATAAGATAATGGTGGAAGGATGATAAGAGTGGTAGTAGGATGATGAAAGTGGAGTAGAGATTAAAGAGAATATGAGAAAATGAGAGGATGATAGGATGGACGAATGAGAGTGTAGGGGGAGGAATGAGTGAATGATTGAGTGAGTTTGGCTTTGGCAAGAGGTAGTATTTATAGGTGAAGGAAGCCTTCAAGAGAGGATGAACATACATGTACATACATGCATTCTCTTCATTCGTAGTCAACTTGGCACAAAATCCATGGGGACAAGGGGGGTGTCTTTGGGTGGACGGTAGCACATGGTGAATTAACCCATGTGTGGACGTCTTTATGGCTGATCGGCCTAGTGAGTGGGGGAGGATGAATCCAGCTTGGTTCATGTATTCTTGGACGGTAGAAATATGAATAAAACACATGCTTAATTCCCCTATTCACACTTGGACAATAGGTGCTTTATTTAATGCATTTGGCATGTTTTTGGATGCTTTTGTTAGGATTTGAGCTTGAGACCTCTTGGAGCTTCTTTGCATGTCACCTTTACGTAGCTCATGCATGGCATGCATGGCTGATTTTATCATTTTAATTACGTAAAAGTTGTGCATGCAATTCCTCACGTAAACTTGTGCATGTACGTAGAATGCATGCGATCAAGTCTTCCGGCTTCGGCTTCGGCTTCCCTTATTTTCTTTATTTCCTAATTTTCTAACTAAAATACATAAAAAAGAAATAATAAAGTATGTATTAAAAGTGTATAAAAACTATGCTAAAATCCGGTGTCTGAATCAGCCAATCGACCGACTTTTTCTTCTTTATTTTTGCTTCATTTTATACGGATATGCTATATATATATGTACCAAATCCCGGTGTCTACAACCATACGGCGACAACACTTGAAAGTAATTAAATATTAAAAGAAACTGTCACGCTTCGTAAGCAAAAGGAAGAAAGACGGATTATGGAAATGGATTTATCAAAACTTTCGCCATACCGAAGGAGATACTTTCAACGGAGGATCAAGGAAATATGTGAGGCAAATGGCGATCCACCACCTGAATTTGAAGATTAAATTATGATGTAGTTTAATTTTATTTTGTTATGGTTTGAACTTTAATTTAGCTTGATTTGTTTATGTTTGGTTTGTATAGTTTAAATTAATTATGGGAAACCTTTGTAACTTCCTTTGAATTGTTGGATAAAATGAACTTTAATTATAGTTTAATTTTTGAATTTGAGTTGATCTTAATTTATTTTTGTAAAACCCCGAAAAAATCCAAAGATGTTGACCGTAACGTCGTTAATAAAGTAGGTTTGACTTCGTTATTTACTGTTGTTCGTTTGTGTTTGTTTATGCTGACACTTGAGCTCGTAGGACCGTTGAGGGACTAATAAGGGTATATCAGAAATTTCTTGGGTGTTAGTATTATTAGTTTAAGTCTTTTTATTATTAGTATTATTATTAATATTATTGTGTTTATTAAAATGTGTTATATGAATAATTATGTAAATTTTATTTGTTAAGTGGTTAGTGATAATATTATTATTAGTTTTGTTTTTATTACTAATAGGGTTATTATTATTTCTAAAAGAAAAATCAGATTTTAGAATTTGGGTTGGATTAGGAGTAGGATTAGTAATGTTGGGCCCAAATTGGCTTGTTTATATAAAACCTTCTCCCTCACTCTAACCCTAACCCTAATCTCCTCCCATCTCATATCTCTCCTTCCTCTGCAGAACGCCACCACCACTGCGTCATCGGCCCACCCGCCATCGGTTGCCACGCCGCGTACCAACAACCATCTCTCCTCCACCTCTTTCTCTCTCTCGATTCCCCCCCCCCCTCTTTCTCGCACCTGCCGCCCAGTGCAGCCGTCGTCCGTCGCCACCGTCGGCGACCGCCTCGAGCCGCCAACACCGTCGTCGGCCACCCGCGACAACCACAGCCACCAGCGACGTCCTCGTCGCCGCACCTTCACCAAACGCCACCAGAAGCCGACGACAACCCTTGCGACAACCTTCCCGCCGCCAACTCCGACGCCGCCCCTGACCGCCGACCTCGACCCCGACCTCCGTTCACCCAGCCGCCGCCTGCACCATGCCCTAAACCTACGTAAAACCCTAACCCTAAAAACCCTAACTGATTTCTTTTTCTTGTTTTTGATATTTTTTTTCCTTTTCTTTTTCCTTTTTCTTTTCTGTGTTTAATTTCAAAAATTTAATTATTTTTTTTATATAATTATTGAATTGTATTGTTAGTTTTGTAATTAGGAAAATTATATGTAATCTTGTTCTTGGTTGTAATTATGTGTAAATTCTTAATTGTAATTATGTGTAATTTATTTATTTGTTATATGTAATTTTATGTTGTAATTTTATTGTAATTAGTTTAGGTTGTAATGGTTAAATCGTTAGGGTTGAATCATTTATTGTATCTTTAACTTATAATTATGTTAGGATTTAGACCACAATATTATTGTATGTACGAAATTGGAAATTTATCTACCTAGGTTAATTCTTGAATAATTTTATTAATAAATCGTTATTGTTCTTAAAAGAAAACTGTTGAGTTTGTCTAATTGTTAACCTACTACAAGTTAAATTCGTGTAATAAAATCTTGAATTCTTGTTTAGCTAGTAAAGGAATTAGTTGTTGGTTTTTCTTGATAGATAGTTTACTTGTAACATTTTACTTTATTTGTTCTTCCTTAAAGTTCTTCTTGAATTTCTTAATTAAAGAAACCGCATGTTTAACCACCTTTGTATTACTTCGTGAAATTCTTGTTGTAGTGTTATAACCTTATAACTAATTCATGTTTTAAAATCTTTAAAACCTTGTTTACGTGTTTTATGTTCAAAGAAATTTTATTTCCTTGTACGACTTAAGTTTTAATTAAAAGTTTTATTAAAGTGTTCTTGTTTTTAATAAGTTTACTTTTACAAGTTTAATTGTTGGACCTTAGTCGGGTTGGAATATATGTCTTAGACCCTAAGTATCGTTTTAAGTCCAAACTAGAACCCCAAGACCGTTTGGTAAAGGTTAGAACTGAAATAACAAATTTATTTAGAACCGGTAACGGGACAGTTTTGTTAGAGTCTAAAGTTTGGATTACCACGATTAGTATTGTTGTCTTTTGACCGAGCCCTTTTAACTGGAGGTTCCCTTAGATGTTAGGAACCATAGGAATTTTGCAGATCGAACGTTTGATTTGTATAACCCGAGTTATAACCTTTTTACCAGAACCTGTCTGATCTGCACCAATTGGGAAGATGGGTGTTTTTAGAGTCCTTCGAGACTGATATGGGCTTGGTCATCAGCATAGAAGTTTTAGTAGACATCCCGCGGTTTCTGAAAAGTCCAGAACCAGACCCATAGGATGTCGGGAAGTCGAGTTGTGACCCGTTTTATGTGAATGTTAAAATCTGTTCTCTGTTTGCTTTTATTTATAAAGAATTGTTGAGTGAAAATAATGTGTGATCCTGTTATGTGTTTTCTTGGAGGTGTTAAGTGTAATTTCATAAATGATAGAAACCTAAGTGTTCCTAGGGATGGGTTAGGTAGTTGATAGTGAATACTAACTTCGTTAGAACGCGTTTTGATTAGATAATTATTCTTATTCTAGGCCCGAGTTAGTGCCTGACGATAGTGAGCTCAAGTGTGTTCTCCTTTTTGCTGTACTGTGACGTTATTCAGGTAATGTCTATGCTCTAATCCCCACCGGGATGCTCTTTAAATGTGTTTTAATGTTTTCTAATCAGTTTTGAGAATTTCATCCCGAAAGGGGACTTTTGTTGAAATCTGACCATCTGTTTTAAATAACTGTGCGTTTTTTATTTGTGATTATTGATTTATGAGTTGAGAAATTGTGATGGTCTTTTATAAGTAGTTTTGATACTCGTTTTGATAACCTAGGTTGGGTTTGACTTGAGAGTTGTGAGTTGAGTTTTTGCATAAGATACTAATAATTCATGTGAAACATTAAGCGGGTTTATTTGGTCGTAGCCTGTGGTAGGCAAAGTGCAGGACCACAGTCGTATTTGTGGTAGGCGGAAATGTGAACTCTTGATATTCGTCGTAGCTTGTGGTAGGCAAAGTGCAGGACCACAGTGTCGTAGCCTGTGGTAGGCGGAAATGTGAAATCTTGATATTCTGGTCGTAGCCTGTGGTAGGCAAAGGGTCTGGGACCCTGGTCGTAGCCTGTGGTAGGAAAAGGGGCTGGGACCCTGGTCGTAGCCTGTGGTAGACGGAAATGTGCTTGATATTCTGGTCGTAGCCTGTGGTAGGCAAAGGGTCTGGGACCCTGGTCGTAGCCTGTGGTAGGCAGAGGATCTGGGATCCGGTATGATATTTGTTACTTTAAGGGATGTGGTATCCCGCCCGCACAATAAAATATGGATTGGTTGGGTTGAGGAAACAGTATGGGATTAAAGGTTTGTAAAACGTTTGATTCGATCCCTCTCCCCAAAATGAATTGAATTGAACTTAAACTGTTTTAAATGTTAGGGGTAGACATTATTGAGATTTCCCCCTCATTTTTTGAAATATTTTGTTTTCAGGTGAAGATCTAAATGCTGGGGACGGGAATTAGAAGTGAGGACGACGAGTCTAGAAGTCCTTGAATTTTTTTTATATTGTTTTCGTTATGAAATCTTAGAGTTTGTTTTGATTTGTTTGTAGTTACCGTTAGCAGACAGTTGTGTTTTCCTTTCTCGCCTTGTATTCCTTCGGGGATACGGCAGTGACGCCCAAACTAAATTGAAGTCTTCCGCTAAGTTTTGTCTGTTAACGTTAGTTTGACTTTGACTTTTCTATAATTGAATTTCCGGGGCGTTACAGAATGGTATCAGAGCTTTGGGTTGCGACCTGGTAGCTCCTAGGTGTCCTTTAGGTTTAGTTAGACCTTAGGATGCTACGTTCGGAGTGATGAGTGTAGGATGGGGGTATGGAATGTTTGTCTGTTTCTTGGATTTCTTATATGTTGTAAGCCTGCGCTTAATTATTTTATTTTTCATATGTTGGATTGTATATCGTCACTTTTGCTATGAGCATGAGACTTTAGCTCTTCTAAAAGACTTGAAACCCGAGGTGGGTACGGAATGCAACCCCAAGGAGGGGCTGGAAGCAAAAGAAGACCTCCGATGGGAACTTGGAGGCTGAAAGAGAGCTTTACATACGAGGAGTAGTCGCTGGAAATTTTAGGTTGCAGAGAAGGTAGCCTCAACGAAAGACCGAGCCTTAAGATGTGGCTCTGGTAAAGTTCAAGGTGGAAGCAGACTCCGAGGAGGACTCCGGGGATGAGTTTGACGATCCTGATTGGACCCCAATCGTGGTCCGCAGGAACCCTCTTCCGTATGAAAATACTCTAAGTAGAGTTAGTAAAAGAGTAGTGGAATTAGTCCCAAGTAGTAATACTTGCATGTAATTAGTTTTTGATTGTTTAAATTTATAACCGTGTGGTTTGTTGCTTTTGTTAGCCCCAGTGAGGAGAGAATGAAACTTTATGTGATGCTCGGGTGCAAGAGATAGGAAATAATGAATTTTTTTTCTTGAGCTATTGTTATAATCTTATAAACGTGAA
The DNA here is from genome assembly GCA_029582165.1 of Portulaca oleracea. Taxonomy (NCBI): domain Eukaryota; kingdom Viridiplantae; phylum Streptophyta; class Magnoliopsida; order Caryophyllales; family Portulacaceae; genus Portulaca; species Portulaca oleracea. Next base: position 4,740,626 of record CM055885.1, on the reverse strand, counting down.
AGGATGTTGGCGAATGATCAAGTGAAATGTGGAGTTAATCTCAAAGACGGAACCCTTGAATTTTGTTGCAAGTACCAAAGTGTTGAAATGTGACGCTATTAAATGTGATTAGAGTTAAAGTTATGTTTATGGTTATACTTGTCGAGTTCTTTTATGTTTTAGTCTAATAATAGTAGTTAACTTCAGAATTCGTATTTACGTTGTGAGAATAAGAACCCTAGCAGTCTAAATCGACCCCTTTGAACCAGGATGTCAGACATAAACGGTTCTTAACCCAACAACGTTAATCGGGAGCGCCCGCAGGCTGCAGCCGAACAGCGCCCTCAAACCGCAACTGAACTGCGCCAACGTCTACCTCACTTGATATCAGGGTCGAGTACAACAGCACCAGGGAACGACCTTGCTAGCCTGCTGATGATTGAGATGCTTAACTAGCACGAGGATCTTCTGAAGAGGGTGGTGGATCCACAAGGAGGAGAAAGGGAAGATGATCCCTCCACTCTTCTCCAAAGGTTTAATAGCTTTAACCCGCCCACTTATACAGGGGTAGCTGACCCTAAAGTCTTTGAAGATTGGGTTAGGGAGATTGAAAAGATTTTCGACACAACCCGTTGTCCCGAGGAGCTACAGGTGGATTTTGCTGCATACCACCTGAAGGAGGAGGCCGATCTATGGTGGGCCAGTGTGAAGGAGATACGAACCGAACCGGGTTTTGATTGGAACCATTTTAAGGTTGTGCTGAAAGATCGGTTCTATCCTATGTCCCTTCAAAAGGCGAAAGAAAAGGAATTCATGGACTTACGCCAAGGAGAGCGTAGCGTGCTTGCTTACTCCACTAAATTCACCGAACTATCTCGGTTTGCACCTGCTCTTGTGTCTAGTGAACAACTTAGGATGGATTGAACTGCAAAATTCAGGATCAGATGTCATCACGTGAGTTCACGTCTTACCAGAATATGCTGAATGTTGCCCTCACTGTAGAGGGTAATGCACGACATGGAGTGACAACTTGGCATACAAGGGCATAAGAGGAAAGAGCCGCCCCGTTTCAACCCACCTCAACCCTACCAAGAGAAGAGGTTCCGCCCCAACAATTGGCAAAGCAATCAGTCTTCGGGACGTACGCCCTCGAATGTCCCGACCTGCCGAAACTGTCGCCTACCTGGGCATTATGCTCGAGATTGTAGAACAAGGATTGTAAGGGGAGGATGCTTAAAGTGTGGAAGCCCCCAACATCACATAAGACACTGTCCCCAGTTGACCTCGGAGGGCTATGACAATGAAAGCAATGGAAATGATGGGAACGATGAAAACCAGAGGGCATCACTTTTAAGTTATCAAGAACCTGGAAAGTAGAAGAGAAGATGACAACAAGTAGCCTCACATGTTTCACTCTTAAAGGTACGTCAAGTTTCGAGGACGAAACTTCTTTTAAGAAGGTAATGATGTAAAACCTCGAGTTTTAGGAGGAATGGAACCGTTAGTTTCCTTACCGGACCGTTAGGGTTAAGTTTAAGTTTCGAGGACGAAACTTCTTTTAAGAAGGTAATGATGTAAAACCCTGAAAAATCCAAAGATGTTAACCGTAACGTCGTTAATAATGTAGGTTTGACTTCGTTATTTACTGTTGTTCGTTTGTGTTTGTTTATGCTGACACTTGAGCTCGTAGAACCGTTGAGGGACTAACAAGGGTATATCAGAAATTTCTTGGGTGTTAGTATTATTAGTTTAAGTCTTTTTATTATTAGTATTATTATTAATATTATTGTGTTTATTAAAATGTGTTATATGAATAATTATGTGAATTTTATTTGTTATGTGGTTAGTGATAATATTATTATTAGTTTTGTTTTTATTACTAATAGGGTTATTATTATTTCTAAAAGGAAAATCAGATTTTAGAATTTGGGTTGGATTAGGAGTAGGATTAGTAATGTTGGGCCCAAATTGGCTTTTTATACAAAACCTTCTCCCTCACTCTAACCCTAACCCTAATCTCCTCCCATCTCATCTCTCTCCTTCCTCTGCTGTAACCACCCACCACCACCACAGCAGCTGGCGCGAAACCACCGTACATCAACAACCATCTCTCCTCCACCTCTTTCTCTCTCTCGATTTTTGCCCCCTCTTTCGCACTTTGCTTGATGCAGCCGTCGTCCGTCGCCACCGTCGGCGACCGCCTCGAGCCGCCAACACCGTCGTCGGCCACCCGCGACAACCACAGCCACCAGCGACGTCCTCGTCGCCGCACCTTCACCAAACGCCACCAGAAGCCGACGACAACCCTTGCGACCACCTTCCCGCCCGACTCGACGCCGACCTCGACCCCGACCTCCGTTCACCCAGCCGCCGCCTGCACCATGCCCTAAACCTACGTAAAACCCTAACCCTAAAAACCCTAACTGATTTCTTTTTCTTGTTTTTGATATTTTTTTTCCTTTTCTTTTTCCTTTTTCTTTTCTGTGTTTAATTTCAAAAATTTAATTATTTTTTTTATATAATTATTGAATTGTATTGTTAGTTTTGTAATTAGGAAAATTATATGTAATCTTGTTCTTGGTTGTAATTATGTGTAAATTCTTAATTGTAATTATGTGTAATTTATTTATTTGTTATATGTAATTTTATGTTGTAATTTTATTGTAATTAGTTTAGGTTGTAATGGTTAAATCGTTAGGGTTGAATCATTTATTGTATCTTTAACTTATAATTATGTTAGGATTTAGACCACAATATTATTGTATGTACGAAATTGGAAATTTATCTACCTAGGTTAATTCTTGAATAATTTTATTAATAAATCGTTATTGTTCTTTAAAGAAAACTGTTGAGTTTGTCTAATTAGATAACCTACTACAAGTTAAATTCGTGTAATAAAATCTTGAATTCTTGTTTAGCTAGTAAAGGAATTAGTTGTTGGTTTTTCTTGATAGATAGTTACTTGTAACATTTTACTTTATTTGTTCTTCCTTAAAGTTCTTCTTGAATTTCTTAATTAAAGAAACCGCATGTTTAACCACCTTTGTATTACTTCATGAAATTCTTGTTGTAGTGTTATAACCTTATAACTAATTCATGTTTTAAAATATTTAAAACCTTGTTTACGTGTTTTATGTTCAAAGAAATTTTATTTCCTTGTACGACTTAAGTTTTAATTAAAAGTTTTATTAAAGTGTTCTTGTTTTTAATAAGTGTTATAACCTTAGTCGGGTTGGAATATATGTCTTAGACCCTAAGTATCGTTTTAAGTCCAAACTAGAACCCCAAGACCGTTTGGTAAAGGTTAGAACCGAAATAACAAATTTATTAAGAACCGGTAACGGGACAGTTTTGTTAGAGTCTAAATTTTGGATTACCACGATTAGTATAGTTGTCTTTTGACCGAGCCCATTTAACTGGAGGTTCCCTTAGATGTTAGGAACCATAGGAATTTTGCGGATCGAACGTTTGATTTGTATAACCCGAGTTATAACCTTTTTACCAGAACCTGTCTGATCTGAACCAATTGGGAAGATGGGTGTTTTTAGAGTCTTTCGGGACTGATATGGGCTTGGTCAACAACATAGAAGTTTTAGTAGACATCCCGCGGTTTCCGAAAAGTCCAGAACCAGACCCATAGGACGTCTGGAAGTCGAGTTGTGACCCGTTTTATTTGAACATTTAAATTTGTCCTCTGTTTGCTTTTATTTATAAAGAATTGTTGAGTGAAAATAATGTGTGATCCTGTTATGTGTTTTCTTGGAGGTGTTAAGTGTAATTTCATAAATGATAGGAACCTAAGTGTTCCTAGGGGATGGGTTAGGTAGTTGATAGTGAATACTAACTTCGTTAGAACGCGTTCTGATTAGATAATTATTCTTATTCTAGGCCCGAGTTAGTGCGTGACGATAGTGAGCTCATGTGTGTTTTCCTTTTTGCTATATTGTGACGTTATTCAGGTAATGTCTATGCTCTAATCCCCACCGGGATGCTCTTTAAATGTGTTTTAATGTTTTCTAATCAGTTTTGAGAATTTCATCCCGAAAGGGGACTTTTGTTGAAATGTGACCATCTATTTTGGATAACTGTTCGTTTTTTATTTGTGATTATTGATTTATGAGTTGAGAAATTGTGATGGTCTTTTATAAGTAGTTTTGATACACGTTTTGATAACCTAGGTTGGGTTCGACTTGAGAGTTGTGAGTTGAGTTTTTGCATAAGATACTAATAATCCAAGTGAAACATTAAGCGGGTTTATTTGGTCGTAGCCTGTGGTAGGCAAAGGGTCTGGGACCCTGGTCGTAGCCTGTGGTAGGCGGAAATGTGAACTCTTGATATTCTGGTCGTAGCCTGTGGTAGGCAAAGGGTCTGGGACCCTGGTCGTAGCCTGTGGTAGGCGGAAATGTGAACTCTTGATATTCTGGTCGTAGCCTGTGGTAGGCAAAGGGGCTGGGACCCTGGTCGTAGCCTGTGGTAGACGGAAATTTGCATGATATTCTGGTCGTAGCCTGTGGTAGGCAAAGGGTCTGGGACCCTGGTCGTAGCCTGTGGTAGGCAGAGGATCTGGGATCCGGTATGATATTTGTTACTTTAAGGGATGTGGTATCCCGCCCGCACAATAAAATATGGATTGGTTGGGTTGAGGAAACAGTATGGGATTAAAGGTTTGTAAAACGTTTGATTCGATCCCTCTCCCCAAAATGAATTGAAATGAACTTAAACTGTTTTAAACGTTAGGGGTAGACATTATTGAGATTTCCCCCTCATTGTTTGAAATGTTTTGTTTTCAGGTGAAGATCTAAATGCTGGGGATGGGAATTAGAAGTGAGGACGACGAGTCTAGAAGTCCTTGAATTTTTTTATATTGTTTTCGTTATGAAATCTTAGATTTTGTTTTGAGTTGTTAGTAGTTACCGTTAGCAGACAGTTGTGTTTTCCTTCCTCGCCTTGTATTCCTTCGGGGATACGGCAGTGATGCCCAAACTAAATTGAAGTCTTCCGCTAAGTTTTGTCTGTTAACGTTAGTTTGACTTTGACTTTTCTATAATTGAATTTCCGGGGCGTTACAATTTTATATTACCCTCACAGTCGTTTTACATTTTTTTCTATTGTTGTTTTTGTATTTTGATTTGACATTAATTATAGTTTAATTGGTGATTATTATATGTGTAGGTTATGAACATGGAAACTCCATCGCATTCCGAATCATCTTATTCATCTTCTTCCTTAGATGAAGTTGAAGAAACAATTTCACTTCTTAAAGCAGGGGAAAAATTATTTTGGAATGTCATGAACGAATCAGAAGTTATAGCCGAAAAAATACTTAACACTACCTCGCGATTGAGGCCTTCCTCATCACAACAAAGAAGGAGAAAGAAAAGGAGAGTTAACAAGAGAGATCGAGAACACGATCATAGTCGCCTTTGCAAGGATTACTTCGCTGATGATCCTATTTACACTGAAGAACAATTTCGACGTAGATTCCGAATGCGAAGACATCTTTTCCTTCATATAGTGGAGGCTCTTGGTAATCATTCGGAGTACTTCCAGTTGAGACACGATGCAGCTTGGCGACCTGGTTTGACACTACTAACAAAGTGCACCGCAACGATTTGTATGTTAGCATATGGTATAGTCGCCGATTGTGTTGATGAATACTTAAAAATTGACGAGAGTACAACTTTAGAGTACATAAAGATCTTCTGCACGTGCATTTGTGAAGTATTCGGGGCTGAGTACCTAAGGAAGCAGACATAGGCTGATGTTCATCGTCTACTACAAGTGGGGGAGGCATGTGATTTTCCCAGTATGTTAAGGAGCATTGACTGCATGCATTGGACTTGGAAAAATTGTCCAACTGTATGGAGACAGTCTTATGAGAAACGACTTCATAAAGTACCAACAATTATCCTTGCAACAATTATCCCTACTGTTGTAAATTGGATGGCAATAATACCTACTTTTAATTTGTATTCTGATCATCCAAAAAATAAAAAATTAATTGTATTGTAGTGGAACATAATCGAGAGTATACCCTAAATATCACAGATTTTGTGTTGCATTTGATTCAAAACTTTGTATAACGCTTTACCACGATTTTTAATGAATTTACAGCATTTCTCCATATTTTTTTCATTTTTGTATGATTTTTTCAATTTTATTACTTTTAAAAAATCGTAATATTTTCTCGGAATCTCAAAAAAATATTATAAAAAATGTTTTAGTTACTACACTTCATTACCTAGCTATGTGGGGGCAGGAACGAAAAAACAAAAACAATATAAGGTAGGCTTGACAAAAATACAAAGAGTATTTGGTACCACTACTATACAATTTTCTTTTCTTTTTTAGACCTTAAAATACAAATTTAAAATAGGGACTATTGTCATCCAATTTACAAAAGTAGGGATTATTAGAATCCAATTTCCCTTTTTTATTTATTTAAACCAAATTCACTCTCACCATTTAAAAACAAAGAGTCAAACCCAAACTCTCTTAATGGGCCCCACTACTTCCACGTCATCCGCTAAATAAAACTTATCCTACCATTGGGGGTGCTCTTACTTTCACTCAAAAGGTATAATTTTTTTCTTATTAAAATTTATCAATACAAAAAAAAGACCCAACCAAAATGGCGTCGATGGAAGCAAGGAAACGGTCGTGATAAGGGACAACAGTTGCAGTTTTCGTCCATCTAGGCACTTTAGGGAAGGAAAACGGTGTTAAAGGCTAAAGGGAGCACTACATTATGGAATTAAAAGCAATCCAAATGGCATTGATGGAAGCAAGGAAACAAAACTAGTCCCAGGTGCAAATACTCACGAACTAAATGCGAGCAATCACGAGCGTGCCTGGCTCCAGAGAAATCAAATAAAATATGATTCGCACAAGTTGTAGCAAGTAATAAATTAGTGGTACAGTTTTTAAGATGTACAACAGAGAAAGTGAATAGAACTATAGTTGCTCCAGCATATAGGTTAGCAAAGAAGGTATGTTGGGTGTTGTAGACACCGGAATTTGTACCGGTATCAAACCCGACTCAGCAAAAATATGTAAGCCCAAATAAATCAGGGATAATTGTTAAAACCCCTTTATTCACGACCCACACGAAAGAAGCAAGCCAGGCACGCGCCTCGGCCCAGAATGCCTAAAACTCGCCTATGGTTTGATCCGGCCAATAAATAATCAAACCCCACCTGGGGTTTGATTAAATTTATACGCGACGTCGTTTCACGCCAGGTCAGCGATCTGTGTGACGAAATTATCATACCCCGCCTAGGTTTTGAAGCAGTTGGTGCCAAAATCTGCATGCATGCAATTGGATCCCTTGATCTTTGCCCCACGTGGTTGACTTTGTCCTTGACCCCATATACCTCGCCTAGGTTTTGAACTTAAATGACTGATTTTTTGGGGTATGTCCCCCACCTTGTCCCTCACTCCTTCACCTATAAATACTCCCTCCATTCCACCTTCATTTCATAAAAAAAAAAAATAAAATCATCAACTACCACCACCAACAATCATCATCAACCATCATCTATTCTACTCTCATTTTCTCTCTATCTCAAATTCTCTTCATCTCTATAATCACATTCTTCACTACCATCCACACTACACTTGTCCAATGCCATCCACATTTCCTCATCCGGGTTTCAAATCAAAGGGGCAACTCAAGGGATCGATTTCATCGCCGCTATAACCAAAGCAAGGTTCGATTCTTTTATTTAAATTATTGTATTTAATCATGTAATCCTTATTTTAAATTCCATACTTGTACATATTTTATAAATTAAAACCACATTTGTTTTATATTGCATGTTTTGAATAATAATTCCGCGAAATTAATCAAACTTCTCCACGCTCTTTTTCTTTTCAATGTTGCTTTTAGTAGAGTCTGTTTTTATAACAGGCGAATTCGAGAGTTTTTATAACTCTCGAATTCGTAACCTTACCCCCGAATCTAGAAATCGGGTTCGTAGACCGGAGTCTTTTCTTTTATTTTATGGTTTGTCGATTTCCTTAAATCGGCTGGCAACTCTTTAAGTTTTTATAACTTCGTTTAATTATTTAAAATATTCGGCTTCTTACACAAAATTAATTTAAGAAAATAATTTAACTTTTGTTCAATACAAAAAAGGGGTTTGGTCCAAAGAGAAAATGGTCAGAAATTATTAAACCCCAGGAGGGGTTTAGTAATTTCCACAAATTTTATCCCTGGGCTTGGAATCAAAGGGACCGGCCCAGAATTCGTCAAACCCTAGGCGGGCTTTGACAAATTCTGGTGGTCCGTTTGCTTCTTGGGCCCGAATTCGTCAATTGGATTAAAATTAAATTATTTGAGATTATTTTTGTGTAATTTCTGTATAATTTAAATAATAAAAAACGAGTTTGTAAATAAATAAAGTTTCATCACCCCGAAAATGAATTTCGAAAATAAAAATATCCTTATTTAAGGATTAAGAAACCTTAGTCGGCTCCCGATCACAAAATGTAGCGCATCGCGGGAAAAAGGTTCCATCCCTTTTTTTTCAGGGTCCTACAGATTGGCGACTCCACTGGGGACTTAAACTTTAAAAAGAGGGTAAAACTTGAAAAGCCAAATTGATTTCAAAGTGTAAAAGGGAGAAGTTAATTTATTTCGCGATTTTATTATTCTTTTAGGCATCAATTGCATACCGGACCACTAATCGGGTCTTTTGACACGTTAGCACAAAGGCGACGGTTTAGGTTACCTAGGATTTCCCTTGAGAGCGGGAGGCCACTACTATGGCGATGAACTCTACATCTCTAAGCATTTGGTCGCTCCTCTCCCGGTGTCACACTCCGAGAGCTTCTTTGAAGTTCTTTGAGAAATACCCTAACTGTTTACCTTATGGGATGCAGAACCGGGGCGAAGGCATGCGGTAGGCTATATACCCAATCTTAAAAGTCCATGAATTTAAAACCTTGGTTTAGGATACCCTTAAATGTGTATGCCATGTGCTATGTGTATCCCTCCCCTTTTCATGCCTTTTCATAAAGAGTCGACCCTAGTTTTGAGGTTTTGTTCTAGTCCATATAAAATTCATTGGGTTGAGAAAAAGATTATTTATTAATTAATATAATCAACTCAAAAGCATTTTGGTTAGCCCAAGTGGAAGGGCCCATTTATGTTTGAAAGTTGGTTATCTTAATTAGTAGATAAAAATTGACTCACCTTTGATGATATTATATGACCCTTTATGAAATTCTCTTAACAAAAGTCCAAAAAATTAATTAAAAGTCTAACAAAATTAATGGATAGCGTCTTAGACTGCATAATAGTCACTAGGCTTTAGTAAATTAATTTATCGATTTAATTAATAAATCTATCATATTTATGGGCGGCTCGTTGTTAGGCCCAACCATATTGGATTTGTCAATTAAAGTCCATAAATTAATTATGCTCGCTTCTTGTTGACTTTATCCAATCCTTTACAATATCCATTTTTCCCCGGGTAAAAAAAAAAGAACAAGAAAAGTGAATTGTCGGTCTTGTTGAACATTATTCTAGTCCGCATGATAGCCAATAAGGTTTGAGCTGTCTAAGTTGTTGGGCCAAGTTACGAATTCTCCTTAAAACGGTCGGTCGGTGGATTGGGCCCATCCGAATTGAGAAACACTGACTATAGTCTGCCAACTTATGACCCGCTCGCTATGTTGACTTTATTCGGCCCTTTATAGTGTTCTGTTTTTTAGGTCCATATAGAGTTAGGCCATGCACTCCCAAAAGTGGGTGAGTCCGCAATGTCAGCATACATGTGTCAAGGATCATATAGGTCATCTAGGTCATGCATGCATCAGGTAGAACGTGACGAAGAATGTCATCGAGTGTCCTAACTTTGAATTTCCATGCAGGCATCATTGGTGATCGACTCCGAGCCCGCATTCGAGATCCACGAACAGGCCGTTTGATTCCAAACCCTCGCATGATCCGTCTGCAACCAGTGACAGCATCATGTCTGGAGAGCAATTTCAAGAGATCCCAGTCCAGAGCACTGAAGCCAACATCACAAAGCATTTTGATGAACTCTACACCAAAATGCAAGGTCTGGTATTTGCCAATACTTTAGAGCAAGAGCAGAAAGTGGGCAAGAGGCTAAACGAGCAGCAACAAGTGATGGATGGTATATTGCAAGCCATTACTAAGATCAATACCAAACTGGGGTTGAATGTTGAGGAAGATGATGAAGAAAAACAGGGATATGAGTCTGAACCTGAAATCATCAAGACATCTTCAGATTCCGGAGGAATTGGGATATCTAAGACAAAGGCCACTACTCCTGAGGCATCTAAACCCATGAAGGATCCTGCCGTTAAGGCCCTCGAGCAAAAATTAGAAAGTCTTACCAAAGCAATGAGCACTGTGCCGGCTTTTGCTGACAAATATTTGGAAGTGCCATTACCTGTTTAGCCAATTCTGAAGGTTGCTGATAAAGTTGAGGTACCGAACATCAGGTTCAAACCCTCTGAGAATCCAATTCATCACATTGAAGAGTTCATGAGGCTAGCACCGCTAAACCGAATTGACGCCAGCTTATACTCTACTGTTTTCCCATCTACTCTAGATAGCGAAGCCAAGGTGTTGTATCATGCTTTACCACCTCGAACCAAGACAGATTAGAATGAACTGTTCAAAGCCTTCATCAATCACTACAGTCGAATCCAGAGGAAGCAGGCTACGGTAGATGAATTGACCACCATGAAGCAACGCGATGACGAATCCTTCTTGGATTACTTTGAGCGATGGCACACCAAGTTGTCTCACATCAATGAGACAATTCCTCTTCGCCTACAGTTGTCTACTTTCAAGCAAGGGTTAAAAAGCAGTTTATCCAAGCACTTGGAATACCATGTCATCAAAGACTTTGACTACTTGATAGACATCTGTGTCCAACTAGCGGCGATGCATAATGATAAGACTGCTTCGCCTGGATGGAAAGGGTCTAGTTCCAACAGGAGGGCCACTAGTGCGTCTAGCCACTCTCCTAAGATCATGGAAACTAACTCTATCCAGCGTAAGGGGTCTTTCACACCAAAGTATGAGACTTACATACCATTGGATGTCTCTTACTCACAAGCTCTTGATCGATTGGTCAAGAAGGATTTATTGGTCCTACCTTTACCAAGGGAAGAATCAGCCACAAAAGGAAAGAATTTAGATCAATTCTGTCGGTACCATCGTTGCCGAGGACATGATACTGAGAAATGTTGGTCTCTCAAGAACAAAATAGAGGACATGATAAGGGATGGGACACTGCCCATGCCAAAAGCTGCTCAAAAGCCTAATAATCAAAATAACCTTATGCTTGAGCATACCAATGCTATCTTTCAGGAAGTTTGTAGCTTTGATCTTTCCACTTTGATTGTTGAAACGGGTCAGCTCATCCCCAAAGTGCTTGGTTTTCAAGAAGACTTATCCATTCATGGTATTTAAGTTAGTGATGATGATGAGCAAGATGAGTACTCCAAGACAGAATGGATGGAGCCGGATGAGCCAACATCATATGATTAAGCATTTCTCACTCGATTAGGCCGCCACAACAACAGGAACACCACCACCACAGTGGCTGTTTCTAGTCCTACACCAATGGTTACCACCGACAATCATGCCCCGCCTGAAGATCCTCTCCTTACGCAACTCAAGAAGACCAAAGCTGAAGTTACCATCTGGCAATCGATTTGTACCTCATAGGCACACAGACAGAAGATGATGGATGCTCTTACTGCATAAACAGTATCTCCCACGACAACTCCTGAATCTTTAGTTTCCCATGTGACTACTCAGCAGGAGGCCATCACCTTTGGGATTGAAGATCTGCCTCAAGGAGGGGCATCCCACAACAAAGCATTATACCTCACAGTGCAATGTTCCAACAAGAATATCCCTCTAGTTCTGGTTGACAATGGCTCAGCTGTGAATGTATGCCCTCAGAGGACGACACAGAAATTGGGAGTCCAACAACAACACTTGGCTCAAAACGGTGTCCAGCTTAGGGCTTATGACAATTCCCCTCGGAAGTCGGTTGGATCCATAATATTGCCCATCACTACAGGCAGTATTACTCGGAATGTGGAATTCATAGTGCTGAACATTCCAGCCTCCTTCAATCTATTGCTAGGGAGGCCTTGGCTTCATGAGTGCAATGCCATAGCATCCACCTTATACCAGAAGGTGAAGATGTTGGTTCAAGGACTAGTCATCACCATCTCGGGAGAATAAATCAATGGTGTCTTCACTCCCAAGAAAACAACCCTTGAGGTAGAACATAGTTCTATGGACGAAGAACTTCACAACTTTGAACTTGTGGCGACTTTGAGCCAGGATGAGGCTTCTTTTGACTTCGATCCCTACTCAAACCCCAAGGTGCATGCAATACTCAGGAAACAAGGACACTTTCCTGGAATGCCACGAGGAAGGAACCCGAAAAACAAGATTCCTCCTATGTTCAAGACATTTAAACAGAAGGGAAGGTTCGGCTTATGGTATAAGCCGACTGAGAAGGAAGTTAAACTCGCCAAGATAACCATAGCTGAGCAAAAGAGGATGGACAATCCACCTACCTTGTTCCAAATGAAGCCCTATCCACTCACTCTGAATGGGCAGTTCGTTAGGGAGGGTGATGACTACCCTTACTATTGATTCCCTGAACCTTACTACCTGAAGAACAAGGGAGTTCAAGTTGCTGGGTTAGAAGTTTTCAATGACTGCACCATTAATATGGCTACTGTTTTTATCCCCGCTCGGGACAAACAGCCACCATTGGAATGGACTCATCTTGCTGGGAGCAACATATTTGGCATGCTGATCGGGCAAGAAGCTGCTAAAGAAGAACCTGAAGCTGACGCTGTTATTGCTGCATTATCCAACCCGAGCTTTAATCCAAGTCTTATGATCACTGAAGAAGAAGAAGTCACGGCGGTCCCGTGGGTCGATATTGAGAAGAATAGCTTTGTTTTATCTGTAGGAGAGTCTGTTCCTATAGATATAGAGTCTGGTCCTAAGAGTCTAGAGTCAAGTGAGTCTGGTCTTGAGTCTGCTGGCGATGTACTCATTTCTGCATTCAATAAAATGAACCTTTCTGCTTACTCTAATTCTTCTTTCCCCTCTTCCCTGAACTGCTGCGCTAATAATAATCTGGAATTTAATGAACCCTTAAAAGAATTTCTAATGAACGTGAGCATAAAATGGCGGTGTTAGAAGACACCATCACCATAAATATGGGCACAGAAGAACAACCTCGGGAGTTGAAGTTAGGTAGTTCACTCACAGCAGAAGAACGAGTGGCATTTACAGAGCTTCTCCAGGAATTTGTGGATGTATTCGCATGGTCTTACGAGGACATGTCGGGAATTGACAGGGAAATCGCGGAGCACACCATACCTTTACTCCCCGATGCAAAACCAGTGCGACAAAAGGCCAGGAGGATCAAACCTGAATGGGCTAAGAAAATTGAAGAAGAAGTGATCAAGCAGCTTAACGCTAAGTTTATCAAAGCAGTCCAATACCCTGAATGGATTGCTAACATTGTCCCGGTACCCAAGAAAGATGGGAAGGTGCGCATGTGTGTGGATTTCCGAGACCTTAACAAGGCTAGTCCCAAGGATAGTTTCCCTCTACCTCATATCGACGTATTAGTGGATAACACTTGCGGACATGAGCTCTTATCCTTTATGGATGGATATGCTGGTTACAACCAAATAAAGATGGCAGGAGAGGATATGGAAAACACCTCCTTTACTACACCATGGGGAACGTACTGTTATATCGTCATGCCTTTCGGTCTCAAAAATATTGGGGCAACATACCAGCGGACCGCCAATACCCTACTTCATGATATGAAGCACGTCGAAGTAGAAGTTTATGTTGATGACATGATTGTTAAATCCAAGACAAGGGAAGGTCATATTCCAAACCTCCGCAAGTTTTTTCTGCGACTTCGTAAATACAAGATGCGTCTCAACCCAGCGAAGTGCACCTTCGATGTTACCTCTGGGAAGCTACTAGGCTACGTGGTAAGCCAACGGGGCATTGAAGTTGATCCTTCAAAGATCAAGGCTATCCAACAGTTACAACCACCTAAGACAGAAAGGAGATAAGAGGCTTTTTGGGATGAATCCAGTACATCAGCAGGTTCATTTCAAAGCTCACTATGATATGTGAACCTTTGTTCAAGAAGCTAAAGAAAGGAAGCAAAGTAGAATGGGACGATCAAGGTCAAGCTTCTTTTGAGAAGATCAAGGAATATTTGCAACATCCTCCAGTCCTCATGCCGCCAATACCAGATAAGCCTCTACTCCTTTACCTTACAGTGACTAGCTCAGCAATGGGGGCTATGCTAGCGCAAAAGGTAAAAGGTCAAGAGAGCTCCATCTACTACTTGAGCAAGAAGTTCTTAGACTACGAAAGTCGATATGCAGACATAGAGAAAATGACCCTCACATTAGTTTGGGCCACTAAGAAGTTAAGGCACTACATACTCTCACATATAGTGTATGTAATAGCTGAGAACAATCCCATAAAATTCATCACGGAGCAACCAAACATCAACAACCGCATTGCTCGATGGGTAGTCATGCTTTCTCAGTTCAATCTTAAATACTTACCTCAGAAATCAATTAAAGGGCGGGTTGTTTCATATTTTGTGGCTGCTTCACCATCTCAGGAACCTCCAAGCACTCACTTGGAATTTCCAGACGTAAACGTGTTCGTAACTGATGAAGTTACTTGGGAGATGGACTTTGATGGAGCTTCTAATCAAATGGGTTGTGGATTAGGAGTACTGTTAATATCTCCAGAAGGTGCACATGTCCCTGTATCTGTAAAATTGCATTTTGACGCCACTAATAATGCAGCGATGTACGAAGCATGCATCAAAGGCCTACAAGCTGCCTTGGTTTTAAGATTACGCCACATAAATGTCTTTGGAGACTCTAACCCCATCATTAACCAGGCTAAGAATGCATGGAAAGTTCGAAGTGAATGCCTTTTAGCGTATCAACAGTAACTTTTGGGGCTGGCTGACCAATTTGAGAAGATCAGTTTCTAATACCTTTCTAGGGATCACAACGAACTGGCTGATGCCTTGGTCAAGTTATCCTCAATGGTATCCATCCCATCAGGCACGCTCCAGCTGCCAGTAATTGTAGAGCGATAGTCTGAACCCGCATATGTCTGTGTCATGGAAACACAAGAAGAAGAGACTGAGGAATGGTTTCTTGACATATACAATTTCCTTCGGAAGGGAGAATATCCAGCTGAGTTAGATGCTCGAGGACAACGAGCGATCAGGGCTTTAGCAGCACAATACTGCTTAATCCAAGATCGTTTATATAAGAAGTCACCTACGGGCATCAGTTTGTTGTGCATCGATGCCAAAAGTGCAAAGGAAGTCATGGCTACTGTACATGGAGGAGAGTGTGGGCCTCATATGAATGGTCGCATGCTAGCGAAGAAGATTCAAAGAGTTGGTTACTACTGGACCACTATGGAACCAGATTGCTTGAATTTTATTCGGAAATGTCACAAATGTCAGGAATATGCCAATCTACAGCATCAACCTCCTTCATATCTGACAACACTGACCTCTCCATGGCCATTCTCGGTATGGGGTATTGACATCATTGGCAAAATACACCCAACCGGAACAGGAAGGCATGAATACATTCTGGTCGCTATTGATTACTTCACTAAGTGGGTAGAGGCAGCCTCTTTTGCCAAACTCACATCCAAGCACGTGGCCAAATTCATCCTTCAGAACATT
This sequence comes from Portulaca oleracea, assembly GCA_029582165.1. Taxonomy (NCBI): domain Eukaryota; kingdom Viridiplantae; phylum Streptophyta; class Magnoliopsida; order Caryophyllales; family Portulacaceae; genus Portulaca; species Portulaca oleracea. Next base: position 4,724,865 of record CM055885.1, on the reverse strand, counting down.
ATATGCCGATATGGAGTACCTCATGAGATCATCACGATAATGGGAGCCATTTTCGAAAAGAGGTAGAGGTTTTGCTAACCAATTACAAAATTCAGCATCATTGGTCTTCACCTTACCGACCACAGACCAACGGGGCTGTAGAAGCAGCCAATAAAACAGTGGCAGGAATCATTAAGAAGATGGTCGTGACTTACAAGGATTGGCCTGACAAGTTAGCATTTGCCCTATGGGGATACCGAACCTCAATTCGAACTGCCACAGGAGCAACACCCTATTCATTAGTGTATGGGATGGAAGCAGTCTTGCCGATCGAGTTAGCAATCCCGTCATTATGAGTAGTGGCAGAAAGCCAATTGCCAGAAGCAGAATGGGCTAGGGCAAGGTTCGAGGAGTTAATGTTGATGGATGAAAGGCGATTAAGAGCATTACATAATGTTCAAGTATTCCGGAATAGGATCTCTCGCGCCTTTAATAAAAAGGTGAAAAGTCGTTCACTTCAAGAAGGTGATCTAGTGCTTAAGGAAATGAGGGCACCAATACAAGACCCAAGGGGAAAATTTGCACCCAATTGGAAAGGTCCTTACATGGTTAAGGAGATTTTACCAGGGGAAGCAGCTCGGCTTGCCACTATGGATGGAGAAGATGTGATTCAGCCAACAAATTTGGATCAACTTAAGAGATATTATGCTTAATATAGCAAAGCAACTGAAAAACCAATTTTCAGACACTTGGTTAATATTGGATTTATACTCATAAAAGAAGGAAAGATAAAATGGCAAGGACGCAATAATTGTAAAAAATACTTCTTCTGTTATTAATGATCAAAATGCAAGTACACTGCTTGTAAATAAGAAAATTCAAAAGGCGTAATTAAATAAAAGTTTATTCCAGCAAAGTAGTTCAGTTCCTTCGCTTCCATCCATCTTCTAGTCTTGTTTCACCTTCACTATATCGCCAGTGGTCTCGTGGTCAATCTCCATGTCTTTAGACTCGTTCGGGTCTGTCTCTTTGTTTTTAGGCTTATAGGCTCGCCTATGGGACTTCCGCGTCTCCACTCTCGGACAAAGTCGGTCCTTTGCCGTCATCCTCGCACCAATACGATCCTTTATTGTAGAGCGACGACCCAGTCTGTCCTTCATGGGTGCCCGACCTCTTAGCACCTCTCCACCACGACGAGACTCGGTAGCCGCAATTAACCATCCGTGATATTCAGCGTCAGCCATCTTTGATATATGTGCCTTGGATGGAGCCTTGAGGGTCGGTCTTCTTGCCCAATACTAGACTCTATCACCGAGCCATGAAGCTTCAGCTGCTCGGGGGCTTCACATAGTCGTTCGGGGATGATCTGCTTGCGACCCATCTCTCGCAATACCCGCTCCGGAAAGTAGAAGGTCATATGTGTAAGACCGGCAATACACACATAAGCGTTGCTATAGTCACAGGTCACATATTCGAGAACGTGCCACCACTCGATCCACCACGTGATGTCACGGGGTTCTTTCAGAAAGGCAACCCATTCAGTTACCGATCGGAGCTTAGTATATTGGCGCTTCCGTTGACAGTAATTTGCAAGTGCTGAAGGGTTACGAGGGATCTCGATAAGGCCCAAATGCTCCATCAGCCAAATCTGCCCAATTATGTTAGCATGGGTTACAATTGCATACCAATTATTCCCAAACTAACGAAAAAAAACTCATAAAACCCGCCTAGGGTATGCTGGCAGTAGGCATTTTCTTTGAAAAAATAAGAGAAGAAGTGTACCTGAAGAAGTAGGGGGCTCCCACGAAGCTTGAATTCTGGATCCGGATCATCCAAGCCCATCATGGTTTCCGCTAACATCTATGGCACCGGATTAAAGCCTCGAGCCATGTCTTCCACGATCTGAATTAGGCCCGCCGGCCCGGGTCTTCGACCACCATGATAAAAGCAGAATTCTCCAAGAAGGCATAATACGAGTGCACGCACTCGTATCACGGGGTCATATTCCAATGTGTCGGGCGATTGAAAGAATTCAACAATGGTCTGGAAATGTACCTTATCGCCGAATAACGCACTTCCTATGACCCGGTTCGGAAGGCATAGCAGCTCCTTATATTGTTTGGTGTTGTTGGCAACAGTTGGAGGTGATGTCGGCCGCGTAAAATGATTCGTCCCGAGAATGGATGACTACTCTTCAGGAAGTGGGCATAGCTCCTTCAAGGAAAAGTGGAAAACATGCATCTTCGGATCCCAAAAGGTACTCGTCGCTCGGATAAAGTCATGATTGACCCTCGCTTGTCGGAGACTTAGCAATTTCGTCAGGCTATATCTCCCGAGCTCTTTCTTCTCGTCTCTAAACAAAGTGCTCATCCAAGTTGCGAGCTTCTTCTCGAAAGCCATGAGAAAAGGATGATTTCTTGAGGATTTGGAGACTTTTAGATGGAATATGCAAGAGAAGATGATGAGTGATGACTATATGCACAAAAGTAAGGTATTTATACACCTACATCAAGGACCAAAATCGAGCAAATTGACCAGACGCAATCACATAGCCGTTGCCATCATATCCCATGATTCAAGCCATTCTTCAACGGCTAGCAACAAAAAAAAAAAGAAAAAAATATCATAACCCGCCTAGGGTATGATCTCAGCAACCCAGCATGCGCGCGCGCGTCCGCCCCAAGCCCAGGCCTCCAGTGTTCAAAACCTGCCTAGGGTTTAGGCGGTCCAGGCCCATTTTTCAGCTTCCGCGGCCCATTTGCGTGAGGATCTTCTTCTGGGCCTCTTTGTTTGGGCTTAAACTGGCCCATTCGTGTATTTTTGATGCTCCGGTTTCTGTCATCGACCCAGTGATGTCCAGTTCTAAAATTGTTCGCTCGAGTTGTCTCTGACGCTTAAGTTTTTGTTCTTTTTTATTTTCTTTTCTTTTTGGGGAAGCGGGATTAATTGGAATTAATCCCATCATGTAGAAAATAATTTGAAGTTGCATTAAATAAAAGCGTCAAGTTGTCCTCCGCCATGTTGCCCCCTGCATTTGAAGCCCCTGCATTGGAAGCGCCGGCCGTGCCGAAGTAGGTATCCCAGGAGTAATAATCAGACCCAGGAGCGGTCTGCACAGGAGGTGATGGCCCAGTCAAGGGAATTTCTGAAGCATGCACACTCGACGGTGAAGACATAGAGTGTTCCTGTGGAGCAGCCAGCCAGGAATGATCAAGAACTTGCCATTCAGTAGACGGAGTAGGCCATACCGGATCGATTCCGTAATCAGGGACGGGCCAACCAGAAGAGGCAGTCCTGCCCAACCAAGAATGTTGAGGTACATGCCTCTCTTAGGAACCCATGGGCCATGATGAACCCATCTCGGGAGCAGGGATAGGTCATCCTACAGAGCCGGAACCAAAAGATGAAGCATCATAAGGTGCAAAACGCGAAGTAGCGTCATCCACTAGGGCCTGAATGCCAGGATACCCTATGGATGCACCTGAGTCGCGGTCCCTCACCACCATTTCGCGACCACGCTGAGCAGAGCGCTCGATTCAAAAGCTTCCTCCACCCAGTAAGGAGGAGGCTGAGCATCACCATATCTTGTGCTGTGGTATGACCCTCCATGACCCAGTGGTTCCTCCGAGGACATTTGCGCCATGTCCTCTTCCATGTTTGGAGGACGACGGCCTCTGCTACCGGACCTGCTACGATGGGATCCAGTGGAATGTTGGCCTTCGATCAAAATGCCTTTGCCCCGACCCTCTGATACAGCTGCCAGAGGAGGACGAGAAGACCCTCCAACTTCCTCCCAAGATCGACCCCGAGTGGAATATTCTCCAACTGAAGAGCGACGTGAGGGTTCTGTACGAGGAGCACTTGTAGTGGAACGTCGAGGCGGCTCTCTGGGAGCGGATTTTGCGTCAGCATCCATATCGACCCGCCTAGCAGCACCACCTTGATATCTCCCCGAACGAGTGAAGCCCCGATCGATGAACTTCCTCATGGTGCTCCACTCCTTAGTCAACTGCCGGAGAAATCCCCACCACGGCTGGAAAATAGCAAAACCAAGGGGTCATGCACAAGTGGTATACAGGGTAAAAGAAGGCAATATAAAACAAAGTTTTACCGGTTTGTGGTCGAATTCTTGGAGCGCAGAGCACTCACTACTGTTCTCCACTACCAACAAGCCACCGATCTTTCGTCTTTCTTGAGGAGCCTCCACTTCGGCAACTGCGGCGTAAGGTCCCAGCTGTAGACTTTCCAGTTAGAAAACGGCCAAAACATGACAAGGATAAAGAAGGAAGGTACATATCACTCGAGGAGCCAAACGACTAAGATAACGCTGGAACTCTTCGTCAAATTGATCCTGGGGAACGTTGTGTACAAAATCGTCAAATGCTTGACCCCGGACTAGATCCCTCAAAATGGCCAGGTCAATCCGCCATGGCTCAAACCTCTGTGCTGGAGGATCTAGGGGAATGAGACCAGGGTAACCTCCCAAAATCTGTCTCGAGGCTCTCTCCCCTAAATACCACACATAGCCATAAGGCCCTTCATCTAGGAGGCGAAGACGGGTGTGGTGTTCCACCCGATCCAGAGGTTGTGGTAACCCTCTGATGTCGAAGTCGGCCTAAGGACGCCAATTTATTTGATCCTGCAAGAGGAAGAATGCATTTAAGTATGGCATGCAAAGAAAAATAGAGAAGGTGTCAAGAATAAGGAGATATCGGCCGCAAGTTATCCAAGATGCTGCGAATAAGTTTGAGACACCCCGACTTGTACTTCTTATCATGTATTCCCTCAATGGTCCAGCGTCAAGAATGCATCTTGTCCTTCTTGGCGAATTCGGGGCCAAGATATACCGATATGCCGCATTGCACAACATGTCAAACTAGGAACGAAAGATGAATGAGTACATTAAAAGAGAAGGATCGAGCACATACCTCGAGTACCTTCCACAAGGAAGGACCGTACTGGTTGCGAGCCTGGGCTGCATGGAGGTAAACGGGATCCGCATCCAATGAAAGACGGATGCCACGACGGAGCCAATGCATGAAGTTGGCATAAGCCGCCTTGCCCAAGTTCAGGTTTCAGATATTATCAAAGTTGAGGAGGTTCCGAAACCAGGATAGGGAAATATTATCCCTATGGTTGGCAAAGAGCGTGGCAGAAATGATATATGCCATAAAAATGAAACGACATTGCTCTAGAGGCAGGTTTTGGAAGTTCGCATCACGAACGGTCATCTCAAAGTGCTTATAAGCAAGGTTAGAAAGACCCTGACGACGCCCCAAACGCGTAGACACTGGAGCTAGCAAATCCAGTACTACAGGAGGAACATCTGCGTCGAAGACCATGTCCTGCCCGCCCCAAGGAAGGCCGGTGATCATGACAAAATCTTTAGGTGTGACTATCATCTCACCTACCGAGAAGTGGAATGTGTTTGTAGAATCCCACAATCTCTCCGCCATCGCTCGACCAATAGCGCGAAACGTCCTTTTCTTCCAAGCCTCCAGGCATTTCCAAAAAGGCATGAAGCCCGCCGCGGTCAAAGTCTCTTGGACGAAGTTCCCGGGATAGATTTTGCGGCCTTAAGTGCTTCTTTTAAAGCACCAGGAGTTTTTAGATTATCCTCCTAAGGGTATAATTTCAAGGCGTCATTTTAATGGGGGCTCTAAGTATAATTTCATGGACCCAAGCTGGACTCAGCACGTACACTGGGCTCACAGCCATGACCCATGAAGCAAACAAGCATTTCTAAACAAAATGGCCCAAGCCGGTTCGGTAATAAAATTGAGGAAATTTGAGTCCAAAACCCGCTTAGGGTTTGACTCAAATAAGCCCACAGTCGCAGCCCGAGCAGCGGTCCTGGAGACTAAAAAAAGAAAAAAAAAAGGAAGGACGCGGGTCAAAACCCGCCTAGGGTTTGACCTCGCCCAGCCCAATTAGGCGGCCCAGATCATGCCGCGGCCCAGCAGGTCTGGAACTAAAACCCGTCTAGGCTTTAATTCTGCCTAATGGGCCGCTATTCAATTTACGGGCCCAGATCGCATGCAAAATTTTCGGTCCATTTTGGCAAAAGGCGATTTTCAGACATTTTTTCGGTCAAAATGCAAATACGGATCACTCTACATCATAACATGCATACTTAAAATAGCTAAAAATCGACAAAGTATGAAAAAAATAAATTCATGCTTGCTCATTTTTACGCTAAACTAAGTACAAGAGAAAGGTTAAAAGGATTACCTTGTCATGGGAACGGTAAAACCAGGCGTGGTTCCAAGATTCAACAATAAGGTCAGAAGGAGCTACTTTCATGGGGGGAACGAAGTTGCGGCGTGAGGACCGCTCATGAGGCCAAGCAGCCGCATGCGAAAGAGGAGGATTACGATGACCACGAGGTTGCATCTTTTCAAACCTGAAATTTGCCTCAAGATATCTTTCTAGAGAGAGAAGTACTGAGCTAGAGAGATGAGGGAATTGAAGATATGAAGAAGATGAAAGAGACCTCTTGAATTTATAGAAAGGGTCGTTGACAAAGGGACCACCATCACATAGCTACCACACAAGAGGTCGTTATTCCTGACCATCGACAGAGTTTCGATGCAGTTCCGAGCCACCGGCATCGCGCCCAGTGAAGTCTCAACCTCTGAGCCATCGGTATCGCGTCCGATGAAGTCTCGACCCCCAAGGCCATCAGCAACGCGACTGATGAAGTCTTTCGGCATCAAAAATGCCAACCAATATGAAGCGACACCGGGAAAGACTGGAACCACATATGAAACGACACCGGGAAAGATTGGAACCACATATGAAGCGACATCGGGAAAGACTGGAACCCCATATGAAGCGACACCGGGAAAGACTGGAAGCGACACCGAGAAAGACTGGAACCCCATATGAAGCGACACCGGGAAAGACTGGAAGTGACACCGGGAAAGACTGGAACCCCATATGAAGCGACACCGTGAAAGACTGGAACTAACATGAACCGACACCGGGAAAGACTGGAACCCCATATGAAGCGACACCGGGAAATACTGGAACCAACATGAACCGACACCGGGAAAGACTGAGAGCGACACTAGGAAAGACCAGGAAAATTCGTCAACCATCGGCATCGTGACCGATAACGAGTAGAGCATCATTCTTTCTCGAGATCATCTCAAAGGAGGCACATGCCATCCACAACCGTGATGCAGGACTCGGCTTCCAAGCATCAAATCAGGCTTTGCAAACCAAAGTCATATCCTCAGACTACTTTGACCTTCGTCCTATTCGGACTCGATCAAAGTGGGGGCTCTCTGTAGACACCGGAATTTGTACCGGTATAAAACCCGACTCACCAAAAATATGCATGCCCAAATAAATTCGGGATAATTGTTAAAACCCAAAGGGGTTTTATTTTTATTCACGGCCCACTCGAAAGAAGTAGGTCAGGCTTGCGCCTCGGCCCAGAATGCCTAAAACCCGCCTAGGGTTTGATCCGGCCCAGAAATAATCAAACCCCACCTGGGGTTTGATTAAATTTATATGCGACGTCGTTTCACGCCAGGTAAGCGAACCGTGTGACGAAATTATCATACCCCGCCTAGGTTTTGAAGCAGTTGGCGCCAAAATCTACATGCATGCAATCGGATCCCTTGGTCTTTGCCCCACGTGGTTGACTTTGTCCTTGACTTCATATACCCCGCCTAGGTTTTGATCTTAAATGGCTGATTTTTTGGGGTATGTCCCCCACCTTGTCCCTCACTCCTTCACCTATAAATACCCCCTCCAATCCACCTTCATTTCATCAAAAAAAAAATAATAATCATCAACTACCACCACCAACAATCATCATCAACCATCATCTATTCTACTCTCGTTTTCTCTCATTATCTCAAATTCTCTTCATCTCTATAATCACATTCTTCACTACCATCCACACTACACTTTTCCTAAGCCATCCACATTTCCTCATCCGGGTTTCAAATCAAAGGGGCAACTCAAGGGATCGATTTCATCGCCGCTATAACCAAAGCAAGGTTCGATTCTTTTATTTAAATTATTGTATTTAATCATGTAATCCTTATTTTAAATTCCATACTTGTACATATTTTATAAATTAAAACCGCATTTGTTTTATATTGCATGTTTTGAATAATAATTCCGCCAAATTAATCAAACTTCTCCCCGCTCTCTTTCTTTTCAACGTTGATTTTAGTAGAGTCTGTTTTTATAACAGGTGAATTCGAGAGTTCTTATAACTCTCGAATTCGTAACCTTACCCCCGAATCTAGAAATCGGGTTCGTAGACCGGAGTCTTTCTTTTTATTTTATGGTTTGTCGATTTCCTTAAATCGGCTGGCGACTCTTTAATTTTTTATAACTTCGTTTAACTATTTAAAATATTCAGTTTCTTACACAAAATTAATTTAAGAAAATAATTTAACTTTTGTTCAATACCAAAAAGGGGTTTGGTCCAAGGAGAAAATGGCAAGAAATTATTAAACCCCAGGAGGGGTTTAGTAATTTCCACCAATTTTATCCACGGGCACAGAATCAAAGGACCGACCAGTGCCAAACCCTAGGCGGGCTTTGACAAATTCTGGTGGTCCGTTTGCTTCTTGGGCCCATATTCGTCAATTGGATTAAAATTAAATTATTTGAGATTATTTTTGTTTAATTTCCGTATAATTTATATAATAAAAAACGAGTTTGTAAATAAATAAAGTTTCATCACCCCGAAAATGAATTTCAAAAATAAAAATATCCTCATTTAAGGATTAAGAAACCTTAGTCGGCTCCCAATCATAAAATGTAGGGCATCACTGGTAAAAAGGGTTCCATCCCTTTTTTTCGGGGTCCTACAGGTGTGAATACCAATTTGTTGAGTGTAGAGACCAAACGGGAGAAGGAAGAAGAACGCAGGAAAGCAGACGCTCCCAGCGTGGCCCAGGCGCTGCCAGTGCCATAGACGCCGCTCCCAGCGCCTTGTCCAACGGCTGCTTGAGATGCCACGCTGCCAGCGCCTAGTGGTTGTCGTGTGTTGCCTTGGTAGGCCGTGAGTGAAGGCCCACTATTGTGTTTTCTTGTGTTCCGGCTATTCTCTAGGTTATATCCTAGGGTTTCCCTTCTGTACCTTCTAGTATATATAGGGGTCAGGTTCTTCATATGATAAAATAGCAATTGAGAGTGTTTCATCTTATTCCACAAGAAATTGACCTGCAATCTCTGTGTTCCTGAGGGAGTTGTGTGAGACTGAACTGTGAGTGTCGAGTTCTCATGTTGTAACTCTAGGAAGGATGTTAGAGATTGTTGAGGTATGGGAATCTCTGAAACTCCGTTTCACTCCTCTGTTAGTGCATCATTCGTGGTTTTTTCCTGGTTTGGGTTTTTCCACGTTAATTCCTTGTGTCGAATCTTTCTTTACTTTTCGCCCTAATTATTGTTTGTCTGCTAACTACGCCCTAAGAATCCTAACAAGTGGTATCAGAGCTTTGGTTGGAGCGTGGTTGATTTATAGATTGAGAAGCAATGGCGGGCGAAATTGTGAAGATTCCGGAATTCGATGGGAAAGACTACGCTTGGTGGAGGATGCGCGTTGAAGATGTGTTCCGCCAGCAAAGGTTGCATCTTGCGATGGGTGATAAGCCATAAAAGATGGAACAGAAGGATTGGGAAGAGCTTGATCGTCAGGCGTTCAGTATGGTCAGGCTGACGCTAGCTCGAAACATGGCTTTCAACGTCAAAGATCAGAAAACGACAAAAGATCAGCTCAAAGCCTTGCAAAACACATATGAGAAACCTTCGGCGGTGAACAAGGTATATGTGTTACGTCGTTTGTTTGAATTTAAGATGCATGAGTCTGGTGATATGCATGATAGTATGAATGAGTTGAATATAATACTATCAAAGTTAACCTCTGTGGGAATTAATTTCGACGATGAGATGAATGCTAACATACTATTGGCTACCCTACCTAATTCTTGGGAAAATTTCGTGACTTCTGTAACTTCTTCAACTAAGAAGGGTGAGAAAAAGTTTGGGGAAATTAGGGACTTTGTCCTGAATGAAAGTATTCGTAGCAAAGATTCCGATGTGTCTGAGTCTTCAGGGAATGCTTTGACTGTTAGGGGTAGTAGGAATAGTGGGAGCTCGAGTCGGGGTCGATCAAAACCTAGAGGTCGAAACATGGAGCAAGTGTGGTGTTGGAAGTGTGGTAATAGAGGTCATTTTTCGTAGGGATTGTTCCAAACCTAAGAAGAGCAGCCATAATGACCATGACTCTGTATATTCTGCTGAGGATTTTGGTGATGCCCTAACTGTTAGTATTGACAAGTCAAAAAGGAGTTGGGTGATAGATTCGGGTGCTTCGTTTCATTCTTTGTCTAGCAGGGAGGCCTTTAGAAATTTTGTGAGTGGGAGGTTTTGTAGGGTTAGGCTTGCAAACAGACACAACCTAAAGGTGCTAGGAAGAGGTGATGTGAACATTAAAACTTCTAAGGGTTGAACTTGGAGGTTGAAGAATGTTCGGTATATCCCGGGTTTGAACAAGAACCTTGTATCTGTAAGTCAACTGGATGAGGAGGGGTTCACGACGAGATTTGAAGATGGTCATTGGAGGGTAACGAAAGGATCACTGATAATTGCAAATGGCAAGAAAGAGGGGAAGCTATATTCTGTCATTAATAACTCTAACATGCCGGTTCATGCTCGTCAAAGGCGTGTTAGCTTTTCTGATGAGAGAAGGGTACCAGAAACGAGGAGTTTTCCGGTCGAGGCTACGAGAACGGATGGTCAGTCGAGGAATACATCTAACCTGCAAAGGAATTCGACAAGTTCAACATGAGGTCAAATCCCAATCCGAATTTCCCCCTAAGTTATTGAAGATGGTGCGTATGTCGAAGTTGCAGGGGCGTGATCAGTTCAAGTAGGAGCCTGTTGCAAAATGCTAGAGGAGTTGGTTGGAGCTCAACTGGGACCTCTGTTGATCTTTGCTGAACAAGATCGAGATGGATGCACTAGAGTACTCGAGAAGGTGTTGAAGTGGTCGAAGACTGCGTTTGCAATTGGTCTTCAAGTGGGAGGTTATATTGTTGGATGTGAAGACCAATTTGTTGAGTGTGGAGACCAAACAGGAGAAGGAAGAAGAACGCAGGAAACCAGACGCTACCAGCATGGCGCTCAGCGCCTGCCAGACGCCCGCTCCGCGCCTTGTTCAAGAATGCCGAGATGCCATACCGCGGCGCACAGTGGTTGCCATGTGTTGCTTTGATGGGCCGTGAGTGAAGGCCCACTATTGTGTTTTCTTGTGTGGCGGCTATTCTATAGGTTACATCCTAGGGTTTCCCTTCTGTACCTTCTAGTATATATAGGGGTCAGGTTCTCCATATGATAAATAACAATTGAGAGTGTTTAATCTTAGACCACAAGATATTGACCGGTAATCTTAGACCACAAGAGATTGACCGGTAAGAAGAACTGTGAGTGTTGAGTTCTCAGGTTATAACTCTAGGAAGGTTGTGAGAGATTGTGGAGGTCTGGGAATCTCTGAAACACCGTTGTAATCCTCTGATAGTGCATCGTTCGTGGTTTTTTCCCAATTTGGGGTTTTCCACGTTAATTCCTTGTGTCAAATCTTTATTTATTTTTCGACCTAATTATTGTTTGTCTGCTAACTACACCCTGAGAATCCTAACAAGATACCATAGGAAGTTTGTAAACGTTAGTTGTAGATTTTATGTTAAATAAAACTGACTCCTTTGATGAAAAAAAAAATTATAATAATAAGTAGATAAAGGTGGGAAACCCTCTTATCGCAACTGTTCTTCTTACGCCTTGGCTTACGATACTGGAAAATGTATTCATTCATGATCAACACTACTGTAAGGTTGCTTTATGTTAATGTGATTATTTATTTAGAGATAAGTTGCCATGCATCCTCGCTGTAAAAGCTTAAAGGGAAAGGCCACAATGGAAAAGTTGAAAAGGCCATGTTAGTTGTGATGAATTCTACCAACTTCATCCTTATTACTTTTAATACAACTAAAGATATCTCAACCCCCTGGCTGTCAATATAAAAATGCCAAAACAAAAAAATTACATTTCTAACTCTAACAGACAATCATGAAATAAAAAATTAACGATATCTAATTTTAAAACTACGTATAATTTTTAAATGGATGTTTTCACATTTACAAACAATGAAGTTTGAAGGTGGGACTTCTTAATTAGAATGAAGAGCATATTATAATTTTCTTTAAAATGTTAACTTATAACACTGCCATACAAAATTGGTGAAGATATTAGTCCCAAATAAGTTTTATTTAATCATTTTATGAATGATAAATTATTGGATCATATAAAAATTACTTTTAACATACAAGCGTCATAACTTTTTTTAAGAGGTGGTGATGTATGCTAGTTCACAATGATCAGAGTATTTGAACTAGGATGCACCATACATTTACACACACAAGCTGAATGATGTAATACAATAGCTAATTAAAAAAAATTGGTTGGACTGAATGACAAACCGATAAAAAATAATAAGGATAGACTTGCTTACAACTGTTACAGACACACCTTCAATTGCAATCAAGGGCAAAGGAGTCTCCCATTCATGCTCCAACAGACATACCAGAGCACAGATGATCAAGCACATCTGACACTTGCTGGATTCTTGCCAAAATCCAGTGACAGGAGATGATTTGACCAAGGATTGGGAGTTATATGTTACTCACAAACTTTCAGAGGTTCTAAGACACTCGAGAATACTATTGAATAAAAAAATTCATTCCAGGAAACTTCAGAATATAAAGAAACTACAGTTTGATTAGCAGCTGCTTAACATAAGCTAATCTACCTAATCTCCCTGATTTAATCTAACTTACAAAGCTTAAAATAATTACAACTGATTAAATCCTAATCTAACTAATATCATCCGAATTACATTGGATCAAAAAATAAAAGGAAAATACTAGCTAAGTTCTGATTAGACCAAATGCCAAAAGGGTGGCAAAATGAGCCAATCACAAGCTTTCCTATCTAAGGGGGTAAATAATTTGTTACTGGAGTAGTTCCCGCACAAACACCAAACTGGAAGTAATCTCAACAGGTTATGATGGAGCTGGAAAGACCAAAACAACCCTTATGGACAGATAACAAAAGACTTAGCCTCGGAACTGAGGTTTTAGACAAACTGATAACAAACAACCCTGTTGGGATTGCTTGTTCTTGCACTTGAATCTTACTGATGCCATGCTCGAACATGCTGGGACTTGGTTCGTACTTGAAAATGGCATGACATAGAACAAAAAATCCCTAGGGAACCTTGGCTGATTCTTCCCTAATCAATGGATATGACATTGAGAAAGACTGCTCATTGGACTGTTGTTGCTGGGAACTAGATTTGGTTTGAATGACCAATGCTGATAGGCGGAATGGCTGAAGGTACCAAGACATGCTTTACAAGTGTGTAATAAGCTTGGATGGATGTTGTGGATGGATTTGTGGCTGCTGGAGGTGCTGCGATCTTCCTGTTAGATACTTGACATGCTGACTGTGCTGAATGATCTGCTGCCTCTACTGGGATTAGGAAGCCTATTGTCTCTGCTGGAGATGCTTCCATAGCTACTGAAGTTGCTGCTACTTGCTGTTGTTCAAGATGGTCTCCATCATCCTTCCCAGGTTGAGGAAAGTTTGTCCTTAAACTTGGTAGGTCTTCATCTGCTGGATAGTGGGGTAGAAGATCTGCTACATTGAATGTTGCTGAACCTCCATATTCTTCAGATACGTCTAACCTATTGGCATTGTCACCTATTTTCTCAAGTACTTCAAAGGGACTATCTGCTCTTGGAAGCAGCTTGCCTTTTCTCTTGCTGGGGAACCTGTCCTTTCTCAAGTGGATCCAAACTAAATCTCCAGGCTGGAAAGTGACCTTCTTTCTATGCTTGTTGGCTGATGTAGACACCTGCTCAGTGTATTTGGCAATTTTCTCCTTCACTTGCTGATGAAGCTCCCTGATCTGATCTTCTATTTTACCTGCTTCAAAACCAAATTCGATAGAAGTAGTTAGTGGAACTAAATCCAAAGGGGAAATTGGATTTTTACCATAGACTACTTGGAATGGAGAGTAGCCTGTGGCCTTGGATGGTGCTCTGTTGTAAGCAAACTCAGCATGGGGCAACTGGGTGTCCCATCCTGCTTTATTTTTGTGAATCAGTGCTCTCAATAGGACTCCAAGTGTTCTATTAGTAACCTCTGTCTGTCCATCAATTTGTGGATGGCAAGTGGTGTTGTACTTGAGCTGTGTGCCTAACTTCTTCCATAAAGTAACCCAAAAATGGCTCAAAAACTTGGTATCCCTGTCAGAAACCATAGTCTTTGACACTCCATGTAACCTTACAACCTCCTAGAAGAACAATTTTGCTACTCTTGTGGCATCAAAGGTGGTGTGGAAAGGTATGAAATGTGCCATCTTTGAAAATCTATCAACCACCACCATGACTGAATCCTTGCCTCTTTGAGTTCTTGGCAAACCCACAATGAAATCAAGGCTGACATCTTCCCAAGGACTGCTGGGAACTAGCAATGGTGTGTATAAACCTTGAGGTAGGCTATGTCACTTAGCTAAATGACAAATGTTGCACATCTTCAGTAGATGCTCCACATATTTTCTCATCTTTGGCCAAATGTAGTGCTCTTTTAACATCAACAAGGTCTTTTCAACTCCAAAATGACCTGCTAAGCTCCCTCCATGGATTTCTGAGATCAATAATTCTGCAAAGCGCTTCTAGAACACACACCGCTTCCTGAACAAATAACCCTGGTCTATGTGGTACAGACCTTGGGGTTGCTGCTGGCACTTCTGGTACACCTGTTTAAAGTCTCCATCAGCCTGATACAATGCTTTCAAATGCTCAAAACCAACAATTCTAGAATCAAGTATATGAAGCAACATATACCTCCTACTCAATGCATCTGCTCCTTTGTTTAGCACTCCTGATTTGTGGTGGATCATGAAGTGAAACTGCTGCATGTACTCAACATTTACACACACAAGTTGAATGTTGTAATACAATAGCTAATTGGAAACAATTGGCTATACTGAATGACAAACCGATACAAAATAATAAGGATAGACTTCCGTACATCTGTTACAAACACACCTTAAGTTGCAATCAAGGGAAAAGGACTCCCCCATTCATGCTCCTACAGACACACCAGAGCACACATGATCAAGCACAGTTGACACTTACTGGATTCTTGCCAAAATCCAGTGACAGGAGCTGATTTAACCAAGGATTGAGAGTTATATGTTACTCACAAACTTTAAGAGGTTCTAAGACACTCGAGAATACTATTGAATAAAAAATGAGATGCCTTTCATTGCAGGAAACTTCAGAATATAAAGAAACTACTGTTTGATTAGCAGCTGCTTAACATAAGCTAATCTGCCTAATCTCCCTGAGTTAATCTAACTCAGAAAGCATAAAATAACTACAACTGATTAAATCCTAATCTAACTAATACCATCCGGATTACATTGGATTAGAAAATAAAGGAAAATACTAGCTAAGTTCGGATTGGAGCAAATGCTAAAAGGGTTGCAAAATGAGCTAATCACAAGGTTTCCTATCTAAGGGGGTAAATAATTTGTTACTGGGGTAGTTCCCATGCAAACACTAACTTGGAAGTAATCTCAACAGGTTAAGATTGAGCTGGAAAGACCAAAACAACCCTTATGGAAAGATAACATAAGACTTAACCTCAGAACTGAGGTCTAGAAAAACTGATAACAAACAACCCTACAGGGATTGCTTGTTCTAGCACTTGAATCTTACTGATGCCATGCTCGACATGCTGGGACTTGGTTCGTACTTGAAAATGGCATGACATAGAACAGAAAACCCCTAGGGAACCTTGGCTGATTCTTCCTCAATCAATTGATATGACATTGAGAAAGACTGCTACTTGGACTGTTGTTGCTGGGAACTGGATTTGGTCTGAATGACCAATGCTGATGGGCTGAATGTGCCAAGACTTGCTTCACAAGTGTGAAACAAGCTTGGATGGATGTTGTGGATGGATTGGTGGCTGCTGGAGATGCGGTGATCCTCTTGTTAGGTACTTGACATGCTGACTTTGCTGAATGATCTGCTGTCTCTACTGGGATTAGGAAGCCTGTTGTTTCTGCTGGAGATGCTTCCTTAGCTGCTGAAGTTTCTGCTGCTTGTTGCTGAAGGTGCCAAGACTTGCTTCACAAGTGTGAAACAAGCTTGGATGGATGCTGTGGATGGATTGGTGGCTGTTGGAGATGCTGTGATCCTCTTGTTAGGTACTTGACATGCTGACTTTGCTGAATGATCTGCTGTCTCTACTGGGATTAGGAAGCCTGTTGTTTCTGCTGGAGATGTTTCCTTAGCTGCTGAAGTTTCTGCTGCTTGTTGCTGTTCAGGATGGTCTCCATCAAGTGGTTAATAATTTCTGATCACAAGAAATCTCCACGCTCTATAATCGTACATAATTTATTTGAGGTCCCTATTCTCTATTTGTTTCCACTTTTCAACACCTAGCAATTGATGTCCTTTTTTGAATAATCAGTCCGCTATAACATTTGATTCTCAATAAATTTGAGAGATTGACGTCCATAAGAAATTTGAATGAAGATTCCATATGTCAAACATTCACAACCCACCACATCTTCCAAGGAATTGCGAAATTGCCAGGGATTGCTTGGACTACTATTGAATTGCCTCCTTCAATGGAGATGTGTGTATGTCCTTTTTTTCTGGTGTCAAGTCCCTACGTTGATCATGACCCTTTATGGGTCTAGGTATGATAGAACCCCTCGTGGACATTAAAAGACCTAGGGCAAGGACGTTCAATCGTCAAGGAGATTGACACAGTCAGTAGTGAGGACGATAGTCGTGTAATTATTTGAATATATATAGTCCTTATGTCCTTCACCTTGCGCACACTGAAAGGTATTTCATCTATAAACCATTCATGGACTCTATTTATTCATGGCATTAGTTGAGGGGGAGTACACTCTCTTAGTTCTAACGTATTCAATAAGTTATTACAGGACATAAGAGACGGCTCGAACATTAAGGGAAAGCTTCAAATAGACTTTCTAAGTAAAAATCAAGAAGGGGGATAAATAGCTTGTTGCAATTGAATTTTGCCTCTCATAAAAAAGGGAGATATTATTAGAACCCCTCGAGGACCGTGGCAGACCCAGGGGTAAGGACCTTAGCAAATCCATGCTCGAGGACTATGGCAAACCCAAGCTCAAGGACCATGGCAAACCCAAGCTCAAGGACCTTTGCAACATGAACGGATTTGAATGAAAGTCAATATTCGAATATTATTGGCATCTAGTCGGGATATTTTAGAGTGATACTTTCCAAATTATTTTGGCAGATTCGTTATCTCCTTCCATGATATATAAATCCAATATTATGCTTACTAATTATTGGCATGTCTCTCTTCGAAAGTATCTAACTATTTAAGGAAGGCCTGATTGTTGTAATCCTAGCAAATATTACATAGTCTCTTGCCTGTAGCATGAAACCAATGAGAAACCAATTTTGTGAAGATCTCCAACCACATCTTGCCAATTGAATGCTATTTCCAAAGCCTTGCAAAGTCCAACATTCACCTTACCTTTTTGGTATAAAAAGAGGACGAAGATAGAGAAGAAAAATGAGGTAAACATTCCACTCCACATGAGAGACACATTGTAGTTTCAGATCTTAGTCTGTTGTATAATGTAAAACCCCGAAAAATTCGAATGCGTTGACCGTGACGTTGTCAATTATTTAAGTTGACTCCGTTAACTTTGAGAATATATTTGCGAGTATTTCTGCTAACACTTCAGCTCGCAGGTCTGTTGAGAGACTAACAAGGGTATTTTAGTATTTTTATACGCGCATGGGAGTAAGGGTACTTTGGTCATTTTTTGTGATTAATATTGTATCATTTTATGTGTTTTTCTTTTAAATATTTATGAATTATTGTGTTTTCCATTTAATTATTTATGTGATTATAATTATTTTAGAAATTAAAATTATATTTTGTCCTAAATACTATTATTAGCAGCTGTTTTAATTATTTATTTTTTTCTATAAAAAAATATTTCTTTTTCCAAAATTATTTTCTATTTTATTTGGTCTTGGTATATATAGCTACTATAAAAAAACCCAAACCTTAATCCTAACGCATGTCTCCATGCATCTGTTTTCTGTCCCTCCTCCGTCTACTGCACCTGCATGTCGCCAGACGCTAGCCACTATCGGCCGAAATCTGACGCTGGAGTCGCACCTGCACCACCAGGCAGTCCGCCACCGTCACCTCCGACATCCACCACCAAGTTGTCGGAGAACGTATCCCACTAGCAGAAACAACTCGTTCGCTCCTTCCTTCTCTCTCGCTCCCTGTCTCTCGGTCTGTTCTCCCTCTCTTCTTGCTGCCGATGCACATTGCCACCAACATAATTGTCGGAGACTCCAACGCTGCCACCAAACCGCGCGGCAAGACGTGAGACGCTGCCCCTGTTTCTGCTCAGGTATTCGACCCAACCACTATGAACACCGACCCTGCCCACCATGACCTTGCCGATGCCACCCGACCCTTGCACCACCTGGCTATCGCCGCCTGCCTAACCACCGTCGTAGTTGCCGCCCACCTAGCCCAGTCAGCCACCCGTTGTGTAGTATAAACCCTAACCCTAATTCATATTTCGTTAAATTTGTATTATTATTGTTGTTATTATTTATAATTATTCAAGCTAAATTCAATTGAAATTATTTTAAAATCATAATTGTAAATTCTGATTTCATTAGGTTTTATTATTGTCGTTTTCATGATTAATTTTTTAATATATGTTTAATATAGTTGATTGTATGCAAATGATGTTTGGGTTTTTATTAGTATTATTGTATGCATGAATTAGGGCTAGGTTGATATCTAAATCCGATTTCATTGTTTACAATTGATGTATTATGCATATTGTTCATAATTGTGAAGATAGTTTATATGTGTTTTTTTATAGTCAAAGTATTAGTTTATATTTGTTAATAAGCTATAGTTCTAAAAAGGAGTTTTAAAATCCTTTCTACTACTCTTACAATTTTAATAATGTATTATGTTTATTAAAGTTTCAACTATACGTATTTATGTTATTGTTATGTGACTATTATATGTGTATATTACTATTGAATCACCGTCGGTTTTCTTTATTTAAAATTATGTTGTAATCACCTAAAGAGCGTTCTTAAACTCATTTGATTGTTTTTATAAGTTATATAATATATTATGTTTAGTAAAGTTTCAAACGGTATGCATTTATATTATTATTATTATGTGATCGTTATGTGTTTATATTATTATTACATTATTATCTAGTTTCCTTTACGTAAAATGCTTAATTTGGTTTATAATTGGTGGCATTTAGACCCTTGTTTTGTTGTGATATATTTATGCAGTTTTTGTGTCCAAAATTATGATTTTATTTTGGTTATTGGTCTGTGTTTTAGGATTTTTGTTTACTTAGAGCTTAAATGGTTTAAATTAGAAGTATTGTGTTAGTTTATGTGTAATTTGGTCTTGCTTGTGTTAGGGGAGTGGGGGGGGTGTCTTTGACCTTAATTAGTTCGAGGCCCAAGTTACAGTCCCAGGATGGGTTGGTTAGAGTTAGAGTCGGAAATACAAAATATAAATAAATCGGTTTCAAGACAGTTTTAATAGGTCGTGTTGGAACACCCACTATTAATTATGTTAAATCTTTTGATTGGTGGAATTATAATGGTTATATGGAATGTGTCGTTCATTTAAAATTATATTGTGTTATTCTAATGTGTTAATTAATGAATGATGGAAACCTTATAGTGTTCCTAGTGTGGAGTTAACTACAAAGTAGTGTCTACTAACTTCGAGAGCGCATTATTGATTTTAGAATTATTTTATTTTTAGCCACGATCTAGACCGCGTTAATTTAGTGAGCTCAAGTGTTTTTGTGAAAGTGAAGTGAAGTGAAGTGAAGAAATCCATGTAATGTTTATTTCCTAATCCACATTTGGATGTTATTTTCATTTGTTTAGTGGTCTTAATATGTTTTTTATAATATGCATCCCGTAGGGGATTTTCTATGAAATCGGACTAGCTGATTTGGATGTCCATGAGTTATTTTCTGAGTTGAGTAAAATAGGATAGTTTTCTAAACTCTGAGTTTTATTATGCCAGTTTTGGAAAAATGGGATGGGTTCTATTTAAAGTGTGACGTCTGAAATTCATAAGATACTAATAATCAAAGTGAAACCATAAGCGGGTGTCGGGTAACGATCCAAAGACCAGGATTTGTTCCTGAAGATGAGTTATTTAGAGATCTGGGGAGTCCCTTATATGCTTCTGAGGTTGAGTGTGAACATGTGTGATTCTATTTCTTGGATGGTCATCCATGTTCTGATTCTGAGAGTTTGATATCCTATTCTAATTCTGAGATTTTGATTATGATTATGATATTCTATGGATAGGCAAATCCCGCCCGCATAATAAAATTCTGAATTGTTTTCTAAGTTTGATTTTGAGTTTGAAAGTCAGTTGAGATATTTATATTGTTGTGATTTCTGAGTTGAAAGGTTGTTTGTTTAATTTGTGAGATATGTTATTTATGAACTCTATTATTTTTGGGTTGGGATTCAACTGAGTTGCGAAAAGGTTTGACTTGTTTACTTCTCCCCCTAAATGAATTGAAATGAATTAGAAATTGTTTTGATAGTTAGGGTAGACATTATTGAGTCCTCCTCATGTTTTTAAATGTTTTGTTTTCGGGTGAAGAATTCTATGATGGGAATGAGAATTAGCAGTGAGCACTAGGGATGACAATGGGGCGGGGAATCCCCGAACCCGTCGGGGCCCCGTCCTGCTCTGGGGAAAAATCCCCGCCCCCATTGGGGATGGAGACGGGGACGGGGACGGGGACGATTTTCCAAAATCCGCTCGGGGATGGGGCGGGGATGGGGACAAAATTTTCCCCATCCCCGTCCCCATTTTCCCTGCTGGGGTGAAATCCCCGTCCCCATCCCCGAATCCCCATCCCCGAAAATGTTAAAATTACCAAATAATTTTTATTCAAATTTAATATATATATTAATGGGAAGGACAAAGTAGTAATTTTTCAATTTATTCTCACTTGTTGATGTATTATTGTTTGATTTTAATGTATTATTACTTGAGCAAGTTAAATACGTTGTTTTTGAACATGTTAAAAACTGAGTCATATTAAAAACTGGTCCGATTAAAATTTAGTTAAATTTAGGATAGTTTTAAAAAATCCTAGTTGGATCCCTGTTGGGGATGGGGAATCCGCGGGGATGGGGATGGGGCAAGAATCGTTCCCCAAAGCAGGGATGGGGATGAGTTTTGGGAGCGGGGATGGAGGCTGGGATATACTCCCTCATCCCCGATCCGCCCCGTTGCCATCCCTAGTGAGGACGATAGTTTTGAAGTTAGAAGTTTTAAGAGTAACGTTTAGTTTATGTTTAGACTTGAGTAAATTAATTTTGGTTATGTTGTCTCTAGAATTTGAAGTTTCTTTTGTTTGATTAAATTAAAGTAACGGTCACTACAACAAAATATGGTTTTAGCAACGCACCAAAAGTGTTACTAAAGGCACAAATAGTGTTACCTTAGGTCTATGGCAACATTTTGCAAAGTGTTTCATTAGACGTGTGTTACAATAGGTTATTGTAACACTTTTTAGGCTATTGCAGCACTTGTAAAAAAAAAATGTTACCATAGGTATTTAGGCTATTGCAATACTTACAAAAAAATGTTACCTTAGATATTTAGTCTAATGCAACACATACTAATAGAAACGTTGCCTTAGGTTTCACCAATGGCAACAATTATGCTACTTAAAGCAACACTTTATGTGATGTGTGATTTTTGGGTTGCATCTATTGTAACACAATTTTCTTGACCTATGGCAACAGTTAGTTGTTTTTACCTATTCTTATAAAAAAAATGCCAAAATATAAGAAATCATACTTGATACATAAAATAAAATTACATTACACTAACGGAGAAATAGAGTAAAATTACAATTATAAATCATCCTGATTCACTGTACAATATTTCAACATTTCCTAAAGACTATATTTAGCCTCCACACCTTGAATAATTTGTACTTCCTCACTTGTCAGCCAAAAGTATATGAAAAAAGGTTTTTCTTTTTTTTGTTTGCAAAAGATGGGCAAAAGGCATGGATGTAACCGGTCATTGAACTTGAACTTGATCAGGTACTTCAATGCCCAAAAGTATCGTATCAACCAAAGTGACCTGTGTAACCAAAAATATAAGATAAATAAGTAATACAAAGACGCTTTAGTTTGAAATCCACAAAAAGGTAAATAAGTAATTCAATTGCAGGCATGCCAAAAAAAGTTCTCTCTACGGACTAGTGATCTTGGTGGTTTTGGCCTTAAAGTCAGAGGGAACGTTGATACATCATCAAAGGGGGTACAAAGTATTGTGGATATTCATTACCCCAAAATCAAATGTCAACAGAAGGGAACTATATTCATGTTCTAATGTTCATGCATCACAATCAAATGGAGCACAGATCCAAGAAAAAAGAAACAGCACAGGTAGGCAATCATCATGTTTCTTTGAACTCATTGCCCAAGACATATCAGAACATTGAATAGCAGACATCAGCATACATTTAAACATATTAACAGATGAAGTAATTCTGAAAAGCAAATAAAACTGAAGAAATTCCAAATTAAGCGAACCTGCTGAACTCCATGTATGCCTATCATAGGAGCCTTTTGACATTCCAGAAAGTAGAAGCTAGAATTTTCGGTCTTTGGCTATTGCTTAACGCAGGACATCTCGATTAAAATTTGACCTTTGACCAATATTCTGCTGCTACGACATTCCAAAAGAGGTTGTAACTGGAATTGTGCACTATACCAATTCAAAGAGATGTCTTGAAACCAATAATCCATTACCAAATATTGACCTGTAAAATGAAAATCTTGAGTGTAGCAGTAGAAAACTAAAGTATATATATAAAATTAGGAATAACATAATTAGAAAATTAAGCAAATAGATATCCAGTATAAAGTTATCATGAGATGAGAAGCAAAATCTTGATTAAGTAACACTCAAAGAATGAGAAAAAGAACAAATCTTGAAAAATGAATAATCTCTGTAGCTCAATTACTTGATTTATGAGAGCTAGACAATGGATTTCATTTCTAAAACACACTAGAATAGTAGAATCAAAATATGAACAGCACAATTAATCATCAAAGAGCACAACTGCAAAAGATTAATTATGGAGGCATTGCCTGAAGTCTAGGGTCCAGGAATCCATGTATTGTCTTATATAATAGAGCTGAAGTTGCAAACTATTTAGAATCACCTCCATCTTATATATATAACTGATGAAAAACCATAGTAAGTAGTAATGAGGTAGAGCCTAGCCTTTTTTAGAAGTATGATATCTGAAGTTGCCGACTATTTAGTTCCACGAGGTTTAACCATTTAAGAACTCATATACTTTTACATAACCATCTGAATATGCAGCAACCTGTATACAAGATCTTCATATAACATAATTAACCAAACTTTGCTTACACATTCACCAGCAAAGGGCGTAGAAGGTCATCATATAAATAACTAATTAAATAAAGACATAGAACGAAACAAACCTGCCACAACATATTGAGAAATTTGGCTAGCTAAACAAAGGTAGTTCACCAAGTTGGGTCATATTTGTAGTCTGTTTAAACTTGAAATTATAAGCAGACATGAGCTTCAGCTTTCTAGGTATAACACAAACAATTCGCTAAATAAGAAAAAGAGGACACTTCGCAAACAATTGCAGTTTATGAAAAATGCATGTACTTCAAAACCCTAAGCTATAGAGTATGATGCTATATTTATTTGCCACTAAGACAACTCTATGGAGTAGATTAATCCTCATAATGTGCCAACCCATTTAATAATGGTTTCAATGGTTCAGCAAGCTTGAGATGCAGTATTGGGTATGCTCAATTTAGACAAACAATTCATCAAACATTGGTGGGCACCAGAGAAAATCAACAATTGGCTGCAAACCAAGCAAATAAGTGACTAACTACTTCAGACACAACAAATTTGCAGGACATAGATTCAACATAGAGAAACCATTTAAGTCGCATAGTCAACCAACTTCAAATATAACAAACTTGCAAGACATTGATTCAACAAAGAGAACCCATTGAAGTCGCATAGAGAAACCCTAACTCAAACATACCTTTGTGCTGCTGCGATGCCAATGGATGACTGAAAACAAGTCTACTCCATTCCTGGGAGTATGTCCTTTGTTCAATCTTTTCCGTTCATTTTCTTGCCTTTCCATTCATTTGGGCGTCATTCTTACAACAACAATGGCACACAACAACAACCAAAGCCCAAATCAATACCACCAACCAAGCAATAGATGATTGAAGAATAAGAACATTAAACATTTAAACAAAAATAGAATTTTAACAAGCATGAGTAAACCGAAACCCTCATCGAACCAAGCCAGAATGTAAGAGGGGGATGGGAGGATGGGTATACAAATAAGCAAAACCCAGAATGACTGATGGGATCACGGTGGGATGTCGATAGTGGATGGAGAGCAGGCAGAGACGGACGGTGGTTTCAGGCGGCAGTGGTCGGGGATGAGGCTCGGACTGCGGTTACCGGGAGAAAGAAAAACCCAGGTGTCCGAACATTTTGGTGCTGGGCGAAAAGCAGAGGAGGGTTGTGCAGGCTTCGGTGGTTCGGCGATTGGGTGGAGGGAGATTTCTCGAGTTCGTGATATGTAGGTGTTGGCCATTGCAGCGGCGATGGAATTGGTGTTGGGCTGCGGTTGGTGGTAGGCGACGGAACTGCGGCAGCCAGTGGGTTGCCGGTGGTGGTTATTGGGCGATGAACATTGGTTAGGGTTTGAGACAGGAGAAAGCCAAAAGGGACTGGGAGCTCTATTGTGGCAATGTTTCTGGGCAACTCGAAACAAACTGTGAGCAGACATTAGTTTTATTTTTAGGAGGCAAATTTTGGGGAAATTTTGAGCTAATATAAATTTTAGGAGGGAAAAATTTTGGAAAATTTTAAGCTAGAATAAATTAGGAGGGAAATTTAATGTAAAATTCTAAGTTGAAATTTATTTAAAATATTTTGAAAGCAAATGAGGGAATGAAACGAAAAATCATTAAACGATTTAATTTTACAGACCTAATATAAATTTTAGGATAGTTTAACTTTTAAGATAGAATAAACTTTGGGGGGTGGAATTTAATGGAAAAGTTTAAGCTGAAATTTATTTAAATATTTTGAGAGGGAAATTGGGGAAGAAAACGAAAATTCATCAAACAATTTACTTTTAGAAAAAAAATTAAAAACTAATTACAATTCACATTTTTTATTTAAAAACTATTTTTTTATGGACAGTTAAAAATTATCACATGACGTTGAGTTGGGTATTATACTTTTAGTTTTTGTATAAAATAATTAATTAGTAAAAATATTCAAATATATAAATTTAAGTAAAATAAAGTAAGAAAATAAGCTACAAATTAAATATAATTTCCTTCAATTCCAAAAAAGAATATAAAATTATTTTAAAAAGTGTTACCTTAGAGGCTACTGCAACAAACAAAGATTAAATGTTACAATAAGTTAAATCTAGGGCAACATTTTTCGAAAATATTACCATAGGGCATCTATTGTAATACTTATGAAAAATGTTACCTGAATGAGTGTTACAACAGCTATAATTTGTTGTAGTGGGTTATCATTGTTATTTCCTTTTCATTCTTGCCTTGTATTTCTTCGGGACACAATAGTAATGCCCAAATTTAAAAAAAAAAAAAGATTTCTAGGGTGTTACTTATAATTATAAAGTCCTCATTCTAAAAATATACTTCTGTAATGGGACCTGTATTAAGTGAGTTGTGAAACTTACTTGGATAGTTAAGTATTGTTAATGCTTAATGAGTTGCAGGACAAGGGTGTTGCCTTGATTGAGATATTAGATCAAGGGGGATGTGTGTCCTTTATTGAGCATTTTGTAAGCTTGCCTTGGAGGTACTCAAAAGAGCCGAGTTTAAGGACTTCACTGTACTTCTTAAGTAAAAAAGAAGTGAAGTGGTTCAAAATCCTATGTGAAGTGAAGCAGAGATCTGGTGACGTAGCCTTAATTGGAAGGGTGAACATCAACTAATTCATGTGTATTATTTTCTTTAATTTTTTTCATTCACATTTCATGCTTATTCCTTCATTATCTTTTGCCATGCCAAGGGCCTTGATTGACATGTGTGTTAAGTTTTGTAGCCTTGACCCAATTTCAGCCGACCACCTCAATCAACCTCGCCTCTTCTACTATCTTTTTAAGTGGTATCAGAGCAGGTCCATAGTCAAAGACTTAAGCGCCTTGTGGAAAAGACCTCGAGAGATTTTTGAAACAACAAAATGAGTCAAGAAAGTTCAATCATCAAGGAGATTGACACAGTCAGCAATGAGGGCATATTTAACGTTTTCCTAGCGAACTAAGACAACGGTCATTATGAATTGAGGAGTTGGGGCCCTAATACTCTAATTCGGTATTCGGTCTTAAGAACCTTTCTTGGTAACAAGATTTGGGTGATGATTTTCAAATGAAGAGACTAATCAAATAGGAAAGCTAGGTCTCAGGAGTATTTCCGGGCAAGCCTAGTGAAGAACTAAGTACAAATTTTTTTGTTTTAGGGATGATCCGTATTTAGTTATCTAGTGTGACGATTTCATGGATAAACTAGCATAAATTTCCCTCTCTCGAGTAGTAAATTGATGCTTACTTCCCAAAGTCTCTCATCACTCTCGCATATGACAATCTTTGATAGTATTCGAATGCGATCCAGCCTAATTGGTTCCAAAATCCCACACTAGTGCGGATTAGGAACTAAATATTCCTACCTCTATCTCCAAATCAATATTTCGGGAAGGATTCAAAACCTCTTAGCACCAAAATCCTCTACATTAAGTGGAAATAGAGGGAGGAACACTCAATTACCTCATTAATCACCCTAATCACCCTAATCCATTCCTAATCCCCCATTAAGGGCACTAATTGCCCTCTAACCCTAGAGGAATTTAGCTACTCATATTCATGACTAACACTATCTCATAATCAATTCAATGTACAACATAATTCTATCACAATAATGAAAACCTAGCATAACGACACTAATAAAAGCAATTAAAACATAAACCAAACAAATTGCACTAATTAAAAGCTGAAATTTAGAGAAAGAAGAAGTAAACTCACTAAAATAGGGTTTAATGGATCCTGAAAATTAAAGTGCAAGAGGCAATAACACTACTTGAACTGCAACAAAAACTGGAATTCTTCAACAGAAAAAATGTAGATTTGCACTAAAGAGGATAGAAGAGAGATTAAGATTATTAATTGAGATTAAACAAGCCTGAAACTCTAAAACTAAAGTGTAAAAACTGGGATAAACAATTGTTGTTATCAAAAAGTTGAAGTTTACAATATATACTTGGGACAAAAGGGGTTAAAACGTAGTCATTTTTCCCCGAAACAAATTTTGAAAAAATGGGTGTCACGACCATGACCGTATGCGTCATGACCGTAGCAGTATGCGTCACGGCCGTGAGGTTGAATTTTGATGAAGGTGAACATGAGTCGTACATCCTTCACGACCGTGACCTGTGAGTTTGACGGGCATGAGGGACCACCTGTCTGGGTTGTTCTCTAAAGGTCACGGTCGTGAGACAGTAGGTCATTGCCGTGAGGCTTCTGCTATTTTAACCCAGATTTTCTCCTATTGATGGGCTACAGCTTGAGAAACTTCAACTTGCAGGCCATGGGAGGATTGGGTCACGGCCATGATGTGATGGCTCATAGCCTTGAGGTCTCTATTTGGTTCTCTAGAGTCTTCTTGAGGCTAACGCTTTACTTTCAACCTTCTTGGGCTGGGTTTCTCGAGATTTGCCTCTTTTTGCGCACTTTTCCTCCACAAGCACATTATTGTCAAAGGTACCTAAAAGGGAAGAAAAGCAACATAAAAAACTAAATTTATTTGTGGAAATAAGGAAAATGCTAAGGTGAAAGGATGCATTAGGCTCAAAACCGAGCCTAAACACCTCCCGTCCCCCATACACACACTTAGCCTTTTGCTCGTACTGAGCAAAATAAAGCAAAGAACTATACAAAAATAACAAGAAAACACTTAACTCACTTTCGTAGGAATCGCAAATGCATTTAGCGTATGCATGAAACCCTTTAAATCCTCCAACATCCCCGTGATGGAGACCATCCAGCATCAGTCACAACAGCAGAAGTAGATCCAGGAGGATCAGACTAGGAGATGGAGGATGATTCAGCAGCAGCAACAACACGAGTAACATCTACATCATCTTCAACACCAAAGGAAGATACACCAGCACCTTTAGCAGTAGCATCACCAGCAGCTAGCCTGGCTGTGCAAAACTCAGCAGTTGCAGGAGCAATTCCAGTAGAAACAACACACTTCCAATATCAGCAGCAAATCAAGGAGACTACTGCAGCCACCAGCCCACCAACGTACAACATCCATCCAAGCTTGCTACACCATAGTAAAGCAAGTCCTGGCCAACACAACCATTCATTCCACCAGCATTGGCCATTCAGGTCTATTCCAGTTCCCAGCAGCATTTATCCAAGCAGTCATCTTTCTCAATTTTGTATCTTTGAATTGAGTGAGATTTCCCTAGGAGATTTTCGTTCCTTGACATGCATTGTCCAAGAATAAGTCAAGTCCCAGTATGTTCGAGCAAGGTGTCATTAAGTTTCAAGCAACAGAACAAGCAATCCTACAATGGTTGTTTGTTATCAGTTTTTTCCCGAACTCCAGTTCTAGGGCTAAGTTATTTTGTTTCAGCTTCAATAAGGGTTATTTAGGTCTTTCCCTACCTTCCTTAAGTTGTTGAGATTAAATCCAGCTTAGGAAATTTCTAGGAAAGTTACTATGGTAACTTAGTTTTACCCTCCCAGCTAGGAAAGGTTCTGATTGGGTGAAATTGCCAACCTTTGGAGTTTTGGTTCAATCAGAAGCCAGCTTTGTTTTTCCTTTTATTTTCAATTGTATCTGGGTAAGATAATTAGATTAAGATGTAATGTAGTGATTGTATTTGATGTCAGCATGCTTAAGCTTAGCAAGGGAGATTAGCAGGTTTCTTATAATTAAGAGCCTCTAACCAAACTGTTTTAGGATTATCTATGTATAGACATGTATCCAGCAACTTCCAAACTAATCAATGACATTTTCAATAGCATTTTGAGTGCCTTAGTTGATCCTCTCGTTTGTGAGTGTTAGCAAACTCTCATATGGTTGAATCTACTTCAGTATTTAGGATTGGCAATCCTAGTAGTGTGTGTAGAGCTCGATTGCTTCTATAATGGTGTGTTTCTAGTCACTGAGGTAATCAAGTCCTTGCTCTTGTGTTTCATTCTATGGTGTGTCTGTATTAGAGTGAATACAAGCCTATCCTTTTCATTCCTTAACGGTTTGTCATTTAGTCCAGCTAATTGCATTCAATTAGCTTTGTTTTAAATCATCAGCAGTGTGTGTGTGATTCTGTGTGGTGCATTGTGAGGTCAATACTCTGATCTTGTGACCTTGCATACATCCTCTTGGTATCAGAGTTGTGTTCTATCTTGGAGGGGAGTTGTTTGTGTTCTTGAGATGGCAGGAACTAGTAAGACACCTCAGGAGGTAGTAGAACAAGCTTTGAGAGACAAAGAATAAATGGAACAGAAAATGAAGTTCCTAAATGATTAGTTGTATAAATATATGCAGTTGCATAGAACTGAGCTTAATAGGGATACTAAAGAAGAGCATGAAGAAGGAGAAGGTGAAAATCCTTTTAGTAGGACAGGAAGAGGAGGTCGAGGCCCTAGGTCTATCTAGAGAAGGAGGAGATATATTGGAGATCACCTAGGCTTAGTGAACCAGAGGATAAGAGTGATAGTGAAAGGGAGGAAAGAAGGCAAAACAAGGTTAGAGAGGCTAGATTTCAAGATAGATATACCTGAATGTGCAGGAGAGCTAGATCCTGATGTTTTTCTTGATTGGTTACAAACTATGGAGAGGGTATTTGATTTGAAAGAAGTATTAGAGGAGAATAAGGTGAAGTTAGTTGCCTTAAAGTTGAAGAAGTATGCTTCTACATGGTTGACTAATCTACAGAGAAGGAGAATGGAGATAGATGAAGAAACAATGCACAATTGGGATGAAATGAGGCAGAACCTGAAGGAAAAGTTCCTTCTTGATAACTATATCAAGGAAAATTACTCGAAACTGCAACATTTGGTTCAAGGAAGCAAATCTGTAGAGGAGTATACCAAAGAGTTGGAGCACCTTCTTTGGAAGTGTAATATTCAGGAGAATGAGGTGTAAACTTATGTCAGGTATCTTGTAGGTTTGAATGACAGTATCAATAATGTTGTTGAGTTGCAGGTTTATGACTCACTTGATGAGCTAAGCTCTTTGGCTCATAACGTGGAGCAGCAAAAGAAAGCTCGAGCAAAGGAATACAGCAGCAAGTATCCAACTAGGCCTTATGCCCAAACCAAGCCAAATCCCTACAGCAAGTCCTACATTCCCCCACAAAGAACCTATCCAACCCCACCCCCACCTCAAGCCAGATATCCAGTCCCAAGACCACCTCAAAACCAGTCACAAAATACCCCACAAAGAGCCCCAACCCCTACCAGTAGAGCTTTTCCAGAGAGGAGATGCTTAAGGTGTCAAGGACTTAGACACACAACATCTGAATGTCCAAATAGAAGAACAATCACCTTGGCTGAGTTTCAGGCAGCACTTTGGCTTGATCTTGAGCCATTTGGTGGAGAAGATCCGCATGAAGAGCCGCATGGAGAACCTGTATTTGATGAGGAAGAGGTTGAAGCAGGACCTGATGAAGGAGAAATGCTTGTGATTAAGAGAATTTTAAGCAGTGCAGTAGTGGATGAAGCAGCAGAGCAAAGGGAGAATATTTTCCACATCAGGTGCACAGTTGGTGGGAAAATTTGTTCTTTGATCATTGATGGAGGTAGTTGTACTAATGCAACCTCTGAGACCATGGTGATGAAGCTCAATCTGGCCACTAACACCCATCCAGCACCCTATACCATACAATGGTTGAACCAAAGTAAAGATATCAGAATCTCTTCTAGATGCCTTGTGAATTTTTCAATTGGTTCAGCTTATAAAGATGAAGTTTGGTGTGATGTGATTCATATGGATGCTTGTCACCTGTTATTAGGGAGACCATGGATGTATGACAGATCAATTAGCCATAATGGGAGAGCCAATACATATTCTCTTTGTTTGAACAGCAAGAAAATCACCCTTACCCCTCTTAGACCATCCCAACTCACAAAAAGAACCGAAAACCTTATTGGTGAGCCAGCTCTTGATGTCATTTTTCCAACTGAACAGCATGAGTTCAGTGAACAAAGTGATCTC
This sequence comes from Portulaca oleracea, assembly GCA_029582165.1. NCBI lineage: Eukaryota > Viridiplantae > Streptophyta > Magnoliopsida > Caryophyllales > Portulacaceae > Portulaca > Portulaca oleracea. Next base: position 4,693,360 of record CM055885.1, on the reverse strand, counting down.
ATTTTGCTTGACATAGAGGAAGATTTACCCCCACAAAATGACCACCCCCTATTTCAGCCTATCCTAAACCAGTACCTACATGTCTTTCAAGGAAAAATGCCCCCAGGCCAACCCCCTAAGAGAGACATACAACACAAAATAGATCTTGTTCCAGGATCTATTTTGCCAAACAAACATGCCTTTAGAATGACTCCAGCTGAAACTAATGAGATACAAAGACAGGTTGATGAGTTACTAGAGAAGGGTATGATAAGGGAGAGTCTAAGCCCTTGTGCAGTGCGTGCTTTATTGGTGCCTAAGAAGGATGGCAGTCAAAGAATGTGAATAGACTGCATAGCTTTTAACAAGATTACTATTAAGTACATGTACCCAATTCCCAGGCTTGAATATATGCTAGATGAACTGCATGGATCAGTGGTGTTTTCCAATATTGATTTGAGGAGTGGCTACTGCCAGATCAGGATATGTGAAGGGGATGAGTGGAAAACAACTTTCAAGACTAAAGGAGGGTTATTTGAGTGGCTAGTCATGCCTTTTGGCTTGACAAATGCACCATCCACTTTTATGAGGCTGATGAATCAGGTTCTAAAGCTATTGATTGGTAAATGCGTAGTTGTTTATTTTGAGATATACTAATCTACAACCAAACTGAGATGGAGCGTGTGAGTCACCTGAAGAGTGTGATGGAGATATTGAGTAGGGAGCAGCTATATGGGAATTTGAAGAAGTGTCAGTTCTTTACAAGCCAAGTCACCTTTCTTGGCTACATTGTGACAGCATCATGAATTTAGGTGCATGAAGAAAAGGTCAAGGCAATCAAGGAATTGCCTATTCCTTGTTCTATTCAACAAATCAAAAGTTTTCATGGGCTAGATTCATTTTATAGGAGGTTTGTGAGGAATTTCAATACCATCCTAGCACCAATGACAGAGCTAGTGAAGGGAAAGAGTTTCTCTTGGACTCCAGCTGCACAAAGAGTATTTGAAGAGATTAAGAGACAGCTTACATTAGCACCAGTCCTGGCTTTGCCAAGCTTTTCCAATGTTTTTGAAGTGGAGTGTGATGCTTCAGGTGTTGGCATTGGAGTAGTCCTGGCCCAGGAACGCAAACCTATTGCCTACTTCAGTGAGAAATGGAAGGATGCTAAAAGGAAGTACAACACCTATGATAAAGAGTTCTATGCCATCATTAGAGCTCTTCAACACTAGAGACATTACTTAATTGGAGCAGAATTCATATTGCATAGTGATCATGAGGCCTTGAAGATCATCCAAGGGCAGCATAAGCTCAATACCAAGCATGTTGCTTGGGTAGAATTCATGCAGTAGTTTCATTTCATGATTCACCATAAGTCAGGGAAGTTGAACAAGGGAGTTGATGCTTTGTCAAGGACATATTTGTTACTGCAGGTCTTAGATGCAAGAGTACTTGGCTTTGAGGAACTAAAGGTCTTGTACAAGGAAGATGAGGAATTTGGTGAGATTTTTCTGAAGTGCTAGGGACACCCTCAGAGTCTGTATCATATAGACCAAGGCTTTCAAGAGATCAAGACTATGTATACCAAGGAGTAGTTCCAGGGAGCTACTACTTTCAGAAGTTCTTGGAGGATGTTTAGCAGGCTACTTTGGCATTGAGAAGACCTTTCAACTGCTCAAAGATCACTACGGTTGGCCTGAAATGAGAAGAGATGTGGAGCATTGGGTGAAAAGGTGTGCAATATGTCAAGTAGCAAAGAGCCATTGCCTACGTCAACGGCTATACACCCCACTGCCAGTTCCTACAAGCCCCTGGGAGGATGTTTGCTTGGATTTTAAAGTTGGTCTACCAAGGACACAGAGAGGGAAGGGTTCATGGCGGTAGTACTCAGATTCAGCAAAATGGCCCATTTTATTCCATGTCATACCACCAATGATGTTGTAAAAGTGGCAGAACTATACTTTCAAGACGCAGCATGCCACCCACAGACTTATGGTCAAATAGAGATGACCAATAGGACACTTGGAGCTTTATTGAGATCACTGATAAACACAAATAAAACAGGATGGGACACTCTTTTGCCCCATGCTGAATTTGCATTCAATAGAGCACCTTCAAAGGCAATTGGCCTTTCCCCCATTTCAGGTTGTATATGGGAGAAATCCTATCACTCCTTTGGATTTATCTCCACTAACAAATTCTGTAAAGTTTAGTTATGAAGCATGTACACATGCATAGAAGATCAAGAAGTTTCATCAGCAGGTTAGAGAGAAAATCATCAAGTATTTTGAGCAGACAGCTACTTCAGTAAACACAGGAGATAAATGGTCTTTCAGCCAGGAGATCTTGTGTGGATGCATCTAAGGAAGGACAGGTTCCCAGCAAAAAGGAAAGGAAAGTTAGTGCCAAGAGCAGATGGCACATTTGAAGTCTTGGAGAAAATAGGAGAAAATGCATACAGTTTGGATCTTTCAGATGACCATGGAGAGAGTGCCAACTTCAATGTTGCAGACTTAAGGCCCTATTTTCCATAGCATTAAGACCTTCCATCTTTAAGGACAAACATTCCTCAACCTGGGGAGGATGATGGAGATCATCCAACATCTGTCACAGCAGCAGAAGTAGACCCAAGAGGACTCAGACCAGAAGATGGAGGATGATTCAGCAGCAGCAATAGCACGAGAAACATCTACATCATCTAAAACACCAAAGGAAGCTACACCAGCACTTTTAGCAGTACCATCACCAGCAGCTAGCCTGGTTGTGCAAAATTCAGCAGCTGCAGGAGCAATTCAAGCAGAAACAACAAGCTTCCAATATCAGCAGCAGATCAAGGAGACTACAACAGCCACCAGCCCACCAACAGCATCCATCCAGGCTTGCTACACCATAGTAAAGCAAGTCCTGGCCAACATAGCCATTCATTCCTCCAGCATTGGCCATTCAAGTCAATTTTAGTTCCTAGCAGCATCAGTCCAAGTCGTCATCTTTCTCAATTCTGTATCTTTGAATTGAATGAGATTCAGCAAAGGTTCCCTAAAAGATTTTTATTCCTTGACATGCATTTTCCAAGATCAAGTCAAGTCCCAGCATGTTCGAGCAAGGTGTCATTAAGTTTCGTGCACCAGAATAAGCAATCATACAATGGTTACATCCATCTTTGGAAAGGCCCGGGAAAGTTACTATGGTACTTAGTTTTACCCTCCCAGCTAGGAAAGGTTCTGATTGGCTGCAATTGCCAACCTTTGGAGTTTTGGTCCAATCAGAAGCCAGCTTTGTTTTTCCTTTTGTTTTCAATTGTATACGAGTAAGATAGTTAGATTAAGATGTAATGTAGTGATTGTATTTGATTTCAGCATGCTCAAGCTTAGCAAGGGAGATTAGCAGGTTTCTTATAATTAAGAGACTCTAACCAAACTTTTTGGGATTAGCTATATGAAGACATGTATCCAGCAGCTTGCAAACTAATCAATGACATTTTCAATAGTATTTTGAGTGCCTTAGTTGAGCCTCTCGTTTGTGAGTGTCAGCAAACTCTCATTTGGTTGAATCTACTTCAGTATTTAGGATTGGCAATCCTAGTGGTGTGTGTAGAGCTCGATTGCTTCTGTGATGGTGTGTCTATAGTTATTGAGGTAATCAAGTCCTTGCCCTTGTGTTTCATTCTATGGTATGTCTGTATCAGAGTGAATACAAGCCTATCATTTTCATTCCTTATCGGTTTGTCATCTCGTCTAGCTAATAGCATTCAATTAGCTTTGTTTTAAATCATCAGCAGTGTGTGTGTGATTCTGTATGGTGTATTGTGAGGTCTATACTCTGATCTTGTGACCTTACATAGATCACCCGGGTGGACGAGTGGGGTCTCATGAGGGTTTGTAGAAGCTATACCCACAATTGCCAAAAGAAAGAAAAGAAAATAGGAGAAACATAAGTGAAAATCAAAACTTTTACAAATAAAGGAGGAACTTATTATCGCAGTTATGTAAAAGATACTCAAACAGCGTTGTTGATCAAACAAAAGTAATTGATATGTACATGCCAAGACACTAGACTTGGGTGAGACCAATCTTTTAGATTTTCCACTTCAACCTTGCCCAACGGGTTCATTGTGCGCAAGTACAAGTGTCTCTAGTTTTATGCCTGGTCAAGTCAAGGCAAGCTGGTCAAGTCTCGGATATCCATACATCCATGCTCATTGTTTTCGTTATTAACTTATATATGTCACCCCCACCCTACTTAGTGTCACCCTTGGCTTGGTGAGGGTCGAAGGTTACACAGGGTGAGGTTTCACACTTTGTTCATTCATTTTTCTTTCTCGTTGGCATGTTTTTAGATATAATGTGACCCATAAGAGTTTTACATAAGGTGAGGTTTCACACTTAAGGGCCAGGAGCCACGAACCACCCACGCCAAACCATGTTGGTAAACCAACTTTCAAGCATAGTTTCTTTTTTTTCTTTTCTTTTTTCTTTTGTCTTGTTTTCATGTCTTGTTTTTTCAAGAATTTGGACGGCTCTCCGAAAAAGGGTTACTCTCCCAACAAAGGTTTCTCTATAAATATACAAAGTACTTAAGGGGAGTGAGTGCCGCCTATTCACACCAACCCTTGTTGGTTTCTCCAGCTTATTAAGAGCATGAAAAATCGAAACAAAAATCTCATGAACCAAGAAAATCTCGAAAACAAACTAGAGGTGGTTGAAGGGTAAGGAAACCGCTTTGCAAAGGTGAAGAAGCGACCAAATAATTCATGGTAACACCCAAAGAAAAGGTTTGGCACGCACAAATTGACGATATGTGACTAAACAAGTCGGCGATATAAGCAAATAAAAGCATAAACACGAGCATAAGCTACTCCAAAGAAGAAAAAACAAAAACTTTTTTTTGGGACTTTCACTTGATTTGTCTCTCTTTTATTCAAAATTTTTCAAGAAACAAAAACCTAAGCTAAGTAAGCAAAAACAAAACGAAACGAAGAAAGCCTAAACTACCCAAGGTGGAATACTCCCCCCTCCCCCAAAAGACACACATAAACAACATCCTATTAACCAACACAAACATGCCAAAGGACACACCACCATAAGAAAAGTTTAACATACAACAAAATATATACAAAGCAAATGAAATGAAAAAGAAATTACAGAACAAGCTTACCGAAAGAATCTTCAAAGTGCAAGTATGTGAAGCTCAATCCACGAAAGGAAAAGAAAACAAAAAAGGGTTAGGAAAATCAATGCAACCTAAGCTATCTGTATCTCACTAATATGCAATGAAATGAAGAAGAAAAATTAAGCAACAAACCCTAAAACAAGCGAAACAAAACTTAAAATGCACGGTGCATGCACTATGCTCTATGCTAAGAAAGAAAGCAAAAAATGCAATGAAAACTAAACCTAAAGCTACAAAGTAAATATTCACAAATATACATATATACAAATGCACTAACGACCAACACCATGACAACACCATCCATTAAAAACCATCCATAAAAGCTAACCAAAGGTTATCCATCAAAAACCTATCAAAACTCAACCAACCAATGTCCAATGTGAGCGAGACCTTCAACATAGATGGAGGAGGGACAACACCAGGACACAAGTTTAGGCTCGGTTTTGAGCCTAAATACAGTCCTTTTACCTTAGGTTTTTACTCGATTCTATATTTGTTTATTAGTGTTATCACTTCGTTTTCATTCTTTTGCAGATCTTTTGAGTTTTAGACGCTTTTGGAGCAAAAGTGTGTGAAATGATGCCTATTCGACCCTACATGCAGACAAGTCGGGCCATCCCGAGGAAAACCAACCTTGGAGTAGAAGAACCATGCCTCGATCACGGAAATAGAGATGAAATCAAGAAGGAGTCACGACCGTGACCCTAGCTATTCCTTAGGTGCAAATGTTGGACGGAAAGAAGCAGAGAGACAGAAGAGCGGTCACAGCCGTGAGCAGCGTTCTCACAGCCGTGACACCCTAAGATCTAGATTTCACAAGAGAAGGCCTCACGGTCGTGACACCCATGGTCACGGTCGTGACCTCCCAAACACGACACTTCCAGGACGTACCTCACGGCTGGGACCAACCCTTGTCACGCTCGTGAGGGTTGCGGGAAACATTGAACGATTTCCAGACTTCTCCAAGGTCTTGGCCTTGCCGTCCAAGGTCATGGCCATGACCCCTTAATCTGCGATAATTAAGTTGGTTAAACGGCGTGGTTTGGCCGACTTTGTAACATAAGTATATAAGGCTTTATTTTCAAAAAAAAAAAAGGCATTAGGTTTAGTTTTAGTCTTTAGCCTGTTAATTTCTCTCATAGCTTAGTGATTGTTGTTAATGATATTGCAAGACATTCAAGATTAATCCAAGTTCTTCATTGATTCAAAGTATTGCGATTTATTTCCGGATTCCTCCTACGTTCCTTCTTGTTCTTCAACCATAGTAAGTTTTTATTCTCAATTTCTTCTCTTTTGATTGCTTTGATCAGTGTTTAGATTAGAGTTTTAATTTCTTTCGTTGATCGTTCATGCTTGTTCTTGATTCTAGTATGAAATCCATGAATTCGTTAGCGTTAAAGTTTAAATCTTTGGTTTTAGTCAATATGCTATGTTAAGTTCCCTTGCGGTTAGGGGGTGATTAGGGCCCCTAATAAGGGATCATGTCTAGATTAGTGGGATTAGAGTGATTAGTGAGATGATTAGTGCTTCGCCCTAGATTTCCATATGATAAAAGAAGGATACCGGGTGCCGGGAGGTTATGGATCCTTTGAAACATCGATTTGGAGCTCTAGGGTGGTTTAATCGATCTGATTCCTAACTTTGGAAAGAGGGAATTGAAATTGATTACTTAGGGTTTTTCATACTACTAAGGTCTATCATACACGGGAGTGATAATACACATTAGAAAGTATAACATCGATTCATCACTTTAGCAAGGGGGATGATGCTAGCTTATGCATAGGAAGCGGATATCGGATTACCAGCCTGGTGGAGGAGGCTGGTGCTATCTTGGTATGCACACAATCCTTTTATTTGATCATCGAACATGGATTTCTCCTAAAACCACAGTTTCCGTGCTTAGTCTTTCGTTAGGTTGGCCCGGTGTTACCCCCAAGCTCTTGTTGTAGTAGTTTAGTCTTCTAAAATCAAATCTTTAGAACCTCTTAAGACTTGAAAAACCAGACTGGGTCACTAGGGTCCTAATTCCTCGGACATATACAACCGTTGTCTTAGTTAGCTAAGAAAATGTTAAACCAACTTTTGGTGCCTTTACCAGGGCGTTGTACCCCCTAACGTTTTGTGTTAGCTTTTTCTTAGTTTCGAGTTAGTTGAAACTTAGTTGTGAGGGGTACTATAGACCCTAGGGCATTTGATATTTGGTTTTTGTTTGTGTACATGGACAGGAGGGATCGGTCGCTTTTGTCGCTCGACCCCGAAATCTAACACACAACCAGACAAAATCTAGCAAACTCTCATAGGAGGCTCTAGCAGAAAGAAATGGCAGAAGAAGCACCACCGCCACTACGAACTCTACTATCATTTGCATCACCAACTACTGACGCGGCCGGATCTGTGATCATAAGGCCGACACTCGCCGACAATCTAACTTTTGATTTCAAGTCAGCGTACCTACATCACATCAAGCAGTCACAATTCCATAGCTTGAAAACTGAGAAGTGTGGACATTTTTCCTCGTCGTTCGGGCTTCTAAACGTCTACGCGGATTGGGGTGTGATTTGGTAATGGGATGGGGTTTAACCTTTGAAAACTTTTGAAGGAGTTAATCGCACATTTCATGAATAATACTTTGTAAAATCATTTTCCCTTTACTTTGTGCATTTCATAAATGAATTAAACTTTTAAGAGTGAACAACCACTTGTTCTAAACTGTTCTAAATTTAACGCAACTTGCTCATTAAAATGTTATGCTTAGAACAAAGCGATTTTAAGCAAATATTATTCAGAAATATACAAACAACGCCTTAAAGTTGCATCGGTACATTGTAAAACCATGTTAACCATAGTTTATGCAATCTCCGATGTGTTTTGGTTCGAAATGGGAGTCGCCACCCGACCTTTTCAAGAGAAATGCCAAGAAAAACTAGAGAAGAAAACAAGAGAGACTCCGCCTGCGAAACCCAAGAATGGATCCGGGGGTAAGGATATGAGCTCGAAAGGTAAAAACGTTAAGAATTCGCCTCTCACAAAAGGAAAGACTCTACTAAAAGTTTTAAGTGTGCTTTTGATAACATTTTGAAGGGAAATAAATAAGAACATTATAGAATTATTTCATGGAACATACAAAACAATGAAAGAAAGAAAGATACATCAGATACAACACTTTATTTACATAAGGAATAACACATAAAAGCTTACATTGTGACTTTTTGGGGGCAAGCCTAGCCTAGCCTTTGTTGTAAAGCTTGAAACCTCACTTGGATTAGCCTTTTGAAAGCCTTGAATACTCCTCTTGAACATTCCAAAATGATGCCACAAGTGGATGGAGAAAAGTATGGAAAATGGGTGAGAAAGGGGTAGGAAAAGGCTCTTTTTGTGGTGTTTTGGGTAGTGGAAAAGTAGGCTTTTTTGTTAAGCTTTTAGGGATTTATGGGGGGATAATGGAAGGTAAGATGATAATGGAGATAAGGAGTTTAAAAGAGTGGAGAAATGGAGATAATAATGGTAGGCAAGTGATGGAAAAGAATAGGAAAAAGGTAGGAAAAATGAAATCTTTATCTAGGTTTTTAGGATAGTTTTGTGATGTTTTTGGGAGGTTTTATAGGAGATTTTTCTAGGGATGGATAGGATGAGGGCTTAGAAATTAAAGGTGTTCAGGGGAGTCCACTCTAGTCAATCAGTTAATTTATCAGCAATCCCGGTGTAGGTAACAAGATAATTCGGAGTCTATAATCTTTCTAGCCTTTTCACATCGATCTTTTGATCCGAAGTGAGCTACAATGATTAAACTAAACATTATTTCAAGCTATTTAATCAAATCAAAGATAAAGAACTTATTATAATTGACCGTAGGCAAGAATCATTACTTCTAAATATTTTCTAACCTATTCGATCTACGCTTTCCAATTCAAGACTCAAACTTTCATCATATTTTCAAGAATCTAATACCAAGTAAAAGGAGGTTAGCCAGATGTTACCATGACATATAAAATATACGTACATTAAACGAATAAAAGGATATCCTAACATCGAGACAGCATTCAAAATCAACTAAAGGACATAGAGTTTATCCCCTAAACAAAGGAAATTAGCTACTCATATTGCTAAAAGTAAACATCACAAAAACTAAACAATAACTAGAAACCATGAGAGTAAAATAGAAATAACCGGTGTTCGAATTGGCGGAATCGATCTCTTCGTGTCACCCGAATCGATCTCTTTCGTGTCCTTCGATTACAAACAACAATCTAAACTAAAAACAATGTTTGAAAATTAATTGGAAAGAAACTATCTAAAAACTACCCTAAAAGCTCTCTAAAAAGTCTCTTTTAATTTGTGAAAGTAAGTAACTAAAAGCTGATGTTTAAAACGGCAGGCGTGAATCTCTTTTATAGGGTCGGATTATAGCATAAAATGCTGGCAGCGTTTAGTACAAAAAGGGTGTTCTCCGTGTCTTGGCGCTTGCAGTCTCTGGGAAAGCACTGGTAGCGTTTGCCAGTTCGTGAAGCGCCTGAAGTCTCTGGAGGAGGCGCTGGCCGTGTTTTGCAAACGATGGCCGCGCTTCTGCGTTCTGCCCAAGCTGGGCCGGGCTTTGGCTGTTTTGGGCCGCTTCTTCTTCCTTTTCTTTTTCTCATCAACTTTCTTTTAATTTTCTTGTGAATTTTCCCATTTTTCCTCAACTTTTCATGCTCTTTGATGTATTTCCAACATTTCCTGCAAAATGTACCAATCTCCCAACCAAGTGAAGAAATCACAGAAATTGATATAAAAATATGGAATTTCAAATATTAAAAGCATGAAATAAATATGTTTTGAGCCCTAAAAACACTATATAAAAATCACTTATCAAATCCCCCCATGCTTAGTTGTTGCTTGTCCCCAAGCAAGTCAGAATTGAAAATAGGAGGATAAGGGCTCAAACATGGAAAATAGGATTTAGGAAGAAAGAGAACCGGAATGAGTTCTCGATAGGGTTTAAAAGAACAAAATTTTAACACCCCCTAAGGCTAACCATTCGAGAAGATCAATCCAACAAGCAATCACTATGATTAGTTTGGACAAGAACAAAATGCAGTTCAAAAGAGAATGGAAGATATTTTCGAAACCAAAAGAAGAGAACAAGTACTTCAGATGTACAAATCCGCCAACAGTCTCAAGAATAATGTAAATATGCGCGGTTAGTTATGGACGTAAGTCAGTCAAAAAGAGAAAACCTCACATAGGAAAAGAATAAGAACACTCAAACACTCAAATTTGAATATGTATGTAGGTTTTTCTCATACTCGGACCAAAAGAGACATTCTACCATAAGCTTGGTGAGAATCTCGCTCTATACTACTCGTATACATTGCACAAGTGACAATCAAAAGGACTTTTCTGGGTTGTAATGAGGCATAGGTTAGGGGAAAGGAGCAGTAAAATTTAGGTATGAGGAGCTAAGAGCCATACTTGAATTGATTTTCAACAAGTATATCACTCTCAACTCACCTTCTTGCTTAATGTATGCAAGGAACTCACTTTTCACCCTCAATAATATCAACCATCTCAACTAAATACAACCAGTTCAAAACTTTCATAACTTCAAATTGAATCTCCCTAATCACCCTTTTCTTTTTGGAACTCTTTTTTTTTCTCTTCCTTTTTATTTTATATTTCCTTTTTTTTCTTTTTAGTGGGTGATCGGAGAGAAGAAAATCGTGGAATTGTAACTTCGACCTCGATATAATGTAAGAACAACATGACCAAAACACTGACTATTCAGAAGGTGGGAACTTAAGTTTTTCCCAATTTTAAACAATGAGCGCAATCTCTCCCAAACTCCATATTTCATTGAAAAAAAAACACACCAGACCAATTGTTCCTTCCAAAAAACAACAAACTCTCACTCAACCAAGCAAGGCAAGGGATAGGAATTATTATGGGCCAAGGCTTGTATTGTCAGGGTTCAATCATAAAAGAAGGATAAACAAAGGTTAGACGGGGCAAAAAGAAAGGTAAATAATACGTTAGGGAGGCGATTTGGCTATGTAGTTTAACAAAGTAATAATCAATGCCTCAATCACTTTGTCACAGCGTGCAATGCAAATATGTAATCTCAAGCAAGATGCAAAGCAAGTTCTAGAGATGCAACTAATGGTGGAGTCACTCAGGAAATCAAGGAATTGATAAAAGTGATCAATTCATAATTTAGGCAATGTGGACTCAGGGGATGGGGCTCAATCAACCAAACTTAGCCCAAAGATTTGCGGCACGCATATTTATACTAACTAAGATAGTCAAAGCTGTTAAATATAACTTTCATTAGTTTGACTCAAAATTAGCATATTTGAAGAAAATGGGTTTCAAAAGTTGTCGAGTTCTCATCCAGACTTTTCTAAGCGAAGCAAGTTCAACTGAAAGTAAGAAAGGTTTTCAAATCATCACCGAAGGTGTTTCCGATTTTAATCCTAATCCTATCCTACATTTTTTTGGTTTTTTCTAGTCCTTTTTTATTTTTTTGGTCTTTTTCTAATTTTCTGATTTTTTTTTTTGGATTTTGAATAAGGTGAATGCAAAGGAAAGAAAAAGAAACAAACTAAGAAAAGAAATAAAAGAAAAATCTATATGTTTCTAACTAATGCAATCTAGGTGGATGCAAATTAAAAAAAAAAAAAAACTAGAAGAAAAACTTAAGAAAGGAAACTTAGAATGGAAAAACTAGAAACAACTAAGAAAATCACACAACGCAAAACTCAAATAAAAGAAAACAATCAAACTAAAAACTAGAAAGCACACTGAAATAAGAACAATCAAACAAAAGAAACACACTGAAGACAATAAAATCACACAAGATGGAGCGTGGCGCGGTGGGAGATAATAAAGACTTAACTTGAGTTATTGTTGTAGAAGAGATGAGAGAAATCCATAAACAATAGAATAAGGGGAGAAAGTTGAACATCTCAATCACCCATGCTTGAACTTCTCAACAATAGCCTTGAACTTGAATAATAACAAGAATAATAACCAAAATCAACCAATATCAATAACCTTGAACACCAAATGGGATTGGATATGACCTTGGATAAAGGTAGTCCACCACCAAAGCCTAACACCCCACCATGACCATCATAAACGAAACATCCAATAAATGATCAATAAAAGAATGACTAGAAACACCACCAAAAGATTGGATAAAGTAATCTAGATTTTGAGAGAAAACTTAGGGAAACCCTAACCAATGTAATAGCATGTTCATAATCATCAAAAGCTTCCTTGGAAATTGTGCTAAACAAGTATTTATACTAATTATAGAAAATAAACAAAACTCAGCGTTTTAAGCCAAACAAAACACGCAAATCAGTTTCGTCGCTGGCGTTACGCTGGTTGGTCGCGGGTGTTACTAGAGCGAAACTCAAGGCGATTCAACTGGTGCGCGATCGTAGCGGGCGCTACGTTGAGTCGTCACGGGCGTGACAAATTTCTTCTCAATTTCCCCAAAATGTCGCGGCTGGTCACGGGCGTTACTCGATGAGGGTCACGGGCGTGACAACCTGGGTTGGTTCGTCGCGGGCATGACCAAGGATGTGGCGAACACAACGACCTGCTGTATGACGCTTATTCACGTGCTTTGACTTTGTTGCTTCCGGGGGCTACACCCGCAGCCCGATACCACATGGTTTGACTTCTCGGGACGACCCAGTACGGTCTCGAGGTCTCCACGACTGGAGGGAAAAAACCCGAGCCCATCCACTCCTCCACAAAAGGTGACCCATTGACACCATACTAACTTGACGCTCATCACTCCGCCCTTAGAGAAGGTGTAATGGTTCCCGAAAATGCACGGGTCACCGGGTTTAGCTTGGGAACGCCAGGTCGAGACTTCAAGCTTGGTTAAGGGAGTTTGGACGAAAAGAGTTTCCCTCAACTCTTGGGAGTTAAAACCGAAGCACTCTTCATCAACTGGCTCCATGAAGCTTCGAACTTCCCGAACGCCAAGAACATTTGTGCTAGCCGTCAAACAAGCATCGAACCCCACAATGTACCCATCGTCCAAATGTAAAAAGGTAGAAGGAGGCTTGTTTTGTGAAGGTAAGGGGTTAAGGGGCGGTAGGGGAAATTTATGTGGTGCTTGGGAACTCTCAATCTCACTAGGCTCGCTACGAGGCAAAGACAAAGCAAGAGGGAGCTTGTCCTCGCCAAGAGTACACTCATCCCGTGTTTCGCTCATCATGAGAAGGTTCCTCAACTCACTACTCATCCCGGCTTTTGAAGTTTCGGTTTCTCGCGGAGAAAGGGGAAGCAGTTTGATCCTCTTGCCTTTATGGGTGAATGTGTAAGTGTTGTTTAACCCATTGTGCACCGTTTTCTTGTCATATTGCCATGGTCGACCCAATAAAATGTGACAAGTGCTCATAGGGACAACATCGCAAACAAGGGAATCATCATAGTTAGATCCAAAAGAAAAATTTACTAAGACTTGCTTAGTTACCTTGATGCCGTTGTGATCGTTGAGCCAATGGAGTGAATAGGGTCGAGGGTGCGGTAATAGTGGCAAGCCAAGCTTCTCGACCATAGTGGTAGATGTGACATTCGTGCAACTTCCTCCATTGATGACAAGAGAGCACACTTTTCCACCAACGAAGAAACGCGTTTGGAACAACATTTCCCTTTGGGCCTTGTCGAGAAGAGTCTCTTGGGTTTGCAAAGCTCTCCTCACAACAAGTGCGCCTCTACGCACGGGGGGTAAGGGAATAGCATCCTCATCATCACTAGTATTCGCATCTTCAACCAACACTTGGGGTTCCTCTTGAGCCTTTCGAAGCTCATCATCGATGTCGTGGACCTCTTGGAGTGTCAAAGTCCGACGGTTTAGACAATCGGCTTGAAAGTGACCATAACCATGACACTTAAAGCACTTTCGGCCTTCCGTTCGTCGAGGAGGTTCCGTTGGAGTCTCCGTAGCAAGTCCCTTTCTTTTGTCAATTCTTGGTGTTGGTGTGGACCTGGGTGTCTTGCTAGACCTTGGAGTGTTTAACTCCGGAGGAGGTCGGCTAGATGGTGAGTAAACGGGTCTAGACAAGGGTTTGGTGTTGGACCTTTCCATTCTTCTTCGCTCAACTCGGAGAGCCAAGCTAAACAATTCATCCATGGAATAGTATGGTTGGACCTCAACCCTTTTAGCAATTGTGGAGTCCAAACCATTCGAAAACCACATCATGGATTGATCTTCCGGCTCTTGAAGGCCACTTTTAATAAGAAGTTGCTCGAATTCAGAAATGTAATCACCGACGGATCGTTTGCATTGTGTAAGAGCATACTCTTTCCTCAAGACATCCTGTCGGTAGGCGTTTGGCAAGAAGCGACGATTCATCACTTGCTTAAGCCATGTCCAAGTATAAATCCTTGTTTTTCCTTCACGAACCTGTTGTACCTTCATATTCTCAAACCAAAGCGAAGCGGCCTTGGTGAGTTTTAAGCTCGCGATTTTATAAGCCTTTTCATCATCATACTCCTTGGTCTCGAAGATCCTATCCATCAATTGGATCCATTCGATGTAGTCATCCGGGTCAGTGGAGCCATTGAATTCGGGGATGTCAATCTTAACGTCCTGGAAATCACCAGGGGGTTAATCATGCACATTCCGACGAATTCAGCGTCGAGGAGAGCCTCTAGCATCATCACTCGACTCAAAGTTTGGAGGAGGACGGATAGGGCTTTGTGCACGCCTCCGACGTTCAACTTGTGGTTACCCTTGACGTTGCACCGTCCAATTGTTCATTTGTGCCGCAATCTCCAGAAGAGTCCGCTCGATGTTGGCGTTACGATTCTCAAGGGAGGTGAACCTCTCGTCAATCATGGCGAGTCGGTCCTCAATTCCTTGGACTCTAGCACTCCTCCTGTGGCTAGGTTCCTCTCGGTCGGAATCATCTGATCATCCATATCGAGGGAAGGGTATGGGACAGTTCGTGATTGGGATATTTTGTGGAGTTTGGGGGTTTTCTTGTAGTTGCCTTGTGTTTGGTTAAGGGTTCTTTGTGTTTTTCTCACTTGAGCATTTTTTTGAACACCTTGCGGGCACAAATTTTCCAACTCTTCCTCAAAACTCCAATATGCATCAAAAACACCACATACAAACACAATACAAAGTATTCCAATACTCTTGGATTACAAAGGGAATGGGGGTCACCAATATATGTATATAATCCACACTACAAGGATTGGTTCCAGTAGCTACACGAAATTAGCTACACCTCCTTCAAATGTAGAAGCAAAAAAATAGGTTTTCAACTTTAGCTACATTTAAGAGGTGTATTAATTATTTGATTCACCTTAAAGGTGTAGCCATTTGCAAAAAGTAGTCTTCTTTTGATTTGCTACATTTGACCGGTAGATGAATTCTTAAATTTTGATTTTTCCTTTTCCTTTTGGCGCACAAGTTTTGTGGTTTGGGTGGGAAAATGAAATTTTTTAGTTTTTGTTTATTAATTCACTTTGGGGCAATGGAAAAACAAAATTGATAAGAATTTCCTTGTTATTATATTCAATTGTTTTTTAGGCCCTACTTTATGGACCATTAAAATTAATTTTTTAATCCACAACTGTACGAGGTTTTCAAATGTACATCTAACTAAATTTTTATCCATGAATCAAATGAAGACTGAATCTGTTAATTAAGTAATCACTTGCATATGTGATAATCTATGTTTCTATTCTCTAATTAATCTGTAAGTTATATACTGTATTAATATTAAAAAATATTAAATTGTGGGAAAAAAAATTAAATATCAATTTCATTTAGCGTTAGCAAAAATTCGTTCGAGTCGAATTTAACTGACCCAAATTAAACTGGGTACGGACATCAAATTTTTGTCCAAATTTAAAATTCGGACAATTCAATCATTTTCGAATTCATAATGGGGCTAGGTTTGGGTTTGGATTATAAAAATCGGGTTGTTAGAATTTTGTGTGCCGAATTCAAGTTCAAACATAGAATTTGTACAATTTAGACCTTGGTTGGGACATCACAACTTGTATGAATTTAAAATTCAGATGAGGTTCGAGTTTGGGAACTGTGTTTGAATGTCTGAATTGTTTGAACCCCTATTGACTTGAACCAAAAATTTTGTCACCGTTATTTTTACCTAATGTAAGTTATTATATTTTAAATATTGAAACCAAAATTTTAAACATAAATTATGTATATGACTATATATGTCTACCTATCATTAATTGGCTATTGTTAGTGAATCGAATCCTTTACTTTTTAGTGACGTTGATATCTAACACGAGTCCACTTTTACGCCTGTAAACAGTGCTACAATTAAAAACTAGGTAAATGTATATATATAACTACATAGAAAGTGATCAAATAATATATAACTACTTAAGAATCAAGTAAATTGACACTAGTCAAGTAAGGATCACATTGGTTTGATATTGGTTCGATATAGGTCGACTTGTAAAGTAACATGTGAAAGTTGAGTTTAGACATTATTCAAATAAATATAGGGGCAAATAGGTTTATTTACAAATCAAGTTAGGTTACTGTTAGTTCGTGCTGAATTATGTCAAAAAATTATCTGACAATAGTACCAGATTGTGTTTGATCATTCAATTCCATTGGTGTTAAGTTATTGTTGGCCGATTAAACTAATATATCAAGTGCAATTATGATTATAAGTTAGGGGCAAAAAAATTTGACTTGGGTTGATTCGAGTTCGAGCATTCAAATTCAGACACTTTATGAACCATTCGAATTCATTTTAATTGTTCGTCTTGTCATAAGGTCTGAATTTGCTAAATATCAACGCATCTTATATTTTGGGGTTCGGGTTGGACATTGTCTGAATTTATGACAAACTGAGTTTATGATCCTAAACCTATACCTATAACCGACACAATTTAGGATCCAGACAATTCACTAATTAAATTCAAAATACGGATCAAAGAATGGTGACAATACCTGATTTAATTCCAAACGGAAAAATTTGAGAATTCGAGTTGGTCAAATTTTTACAACTAGATATAATTAATTTTAATTTTATACATATATATATATATATATTTTGAATATTATATATTATATATTATATACATATATAATTAACCAAAAATAAATTTTATAAATTGTCTTGAAATTTGGCGAGGAGGGAAATATTCCCGCTCAGAGTAAATAATTGATAAAGGTTTTACTTTTCGGCTAATGGAAAATTCCCCAAATTGCTATTGTTGGTGAAACCCTAGGTTTCCTTTGGTCAAGATAATCGCGCACCCACAATTTCTCTCTCACCCTCCGCTGGCCCACCTGAATGCAAATACACATTCTTTGCCTTCGCCACTGCTGAGATACTGCCATTGCCTCATTGACGGCCATCGCCACCGCCATCCCATCCACTCTAGATCCTCGTCGCCGGTAAGTTTTCCTTCAATTTTGATTCTGTATATAAGATTAGTGATGGAAAACTGTAAAAATTAATGAACTTAGAAAGGGGTTTTGGAATGAGGAAGCCAAACAAAGGGTGAATGGAAGAGATAGTTAGCATTATTTGGGTTAAGATCTGGTAATTATTGTAAATGTCGCCTCTCCTGCATGTACCAAGATTTAGATATCTATTTATATAGAAATGAAGGAATAAGAACTTAGCAATTAATCGGTTTTGTTTGGGTTTCAAAATCGAAGAATTTTGGTTAGAGAATGAAGATGAAAGGGGCCATAAATAGTGGTTTTGGTTTTGGGTTTTTGTAATATTATGGCCAAATTAGAAATGGCTGAGAATAACTTTAAAGGGAATAGGAAATACATATGGTTAATGCGTTTGTATTGAAACATGGTTTTTGATTAGTGGGTTGATATTTGCAGGTGCTGGAATTGGGTATAGTGGTGCATTCAATAATTATTGGATATCACTAGCTATATCTTCAAACCTTGAAACTATGAAGCCTCTCATTGCAGCACTTTGCTTTCATCAGTTCTTTGAGGGCATTGGCCTCAGAGGTTGCATTGCACAGGTATACATATGTCAGTTAGACTTTCCGAATGTATAACAATTCATTAAAATAATGATTGCTTGTGGAATTGGATTACAGAATATTTAAGCAGATGGAAGTCATGAAATGGAAATCAAATCATTCCTAAATTCTTCAAGACTTGTCCAGATGCACTCCCTTTGCCCTAAACTATATTATATCACTTGGTATGCTAATTTTGATATATTTGTTGTTTCTGTGTGATGTTATCTTGTAATGGGGCCTTAATATGCAATCATGGGTGAAAATGTTATTGTGGAGTGTATTGAGTTCGCTAGTAACTGTATAATTTGATGTATTTGCTCCTTTTTTTTTACCCTGTATTATTTTTCATTGGTGCTTATATGTGAGATTTGTCATTTTTATGAGGTAGCCTTCAATGTGACAAGAGTGGAGTGTGAATGTGAGGTAGCATTCTATGTTCTGGAGCCACTTGAATCTGATGGGAAGTGGGGCACTCAAGAAGCATAATTTACTAGCGAAGTTTATCGATCACAAGTTTGTGTCTTTTCCATTTTTTAATTCGTTTTTTCGCCAATTCACTTACGATATGCATGTATACAAAGTTACAGAGATTGCCCTGTTTTTCATCTTTAAAGTTGAATTGGTTACTTGTGACAATGTTGACAAGTTTCTAACATGCTGCTAGAATGGGATGGATAGTTGTATAAGGAGACCTGTTTTTCATCTTTTAATGTTGAATTGGTAACTTGTGACAATGTCTGGTCATTATAAGAGGACAATTCAATGAACACATCGTGTATGCTTCTACTCAGGTAGGTATATGCTTGCATTATTACTGCATGAATCTGCCACTTCCAGGTGAACTGTTTAACTAGCCTACTCCTTGTGTGTGTGTGTGTGTGTGTATATATATATATATATATATATATATATATATATATATATATATATATATATTGCAAAAACAATGCATATTTTTTATTGCTTTAGACATAACAAGTAATTTATTTCTCTTGTGTCCATTTCAGCTTCCCAATCCATTAGGCAATCAAAATAAAGATGGATCCTCTCCAAGACCATGATGACCAAGCCATCTAAGGAGAATGCAAAATGATGAACTATATTTTAACTTTTAATTATTCGTAGTATTATGACTCTTCACTATGTTATTTTAGCTTGGATCAAACTAAACTATTTTCATTGGAACAATATGTAATGTCATCATCTATATATGCACCTTTCTTCTATATCTTGTAAATATTTTGCAACTTTATTTTCGTAGCATTGTTAATATATTTTGTTATCCTATTTTCTTTTCCTTTTGACACACATTGTGTGTGTGCTATATATATATATATATATATATATATATATATATATATATATATATATATATATATATATATATATAGCAACAACAATAATAATTAATAATAATGATGATGATGATGATGATGATGATGATGATGATGATGATGATGATGATGATGATGATGATGATGATGATGATGATGATGATGATGATAATGATGATAATAATAATAGGATTATATCAAATAGCTACACCTGATACATGTAACAAGTTTTTAATTTAACATAATTTCCGTTGTGAGAAGGCTACAAATAGCTACACCTTTTATCAAATAGCCACACCTTTAACATGTAAGAAGCATGAATAGGATATCTACACCTGTCACATGTAGCTAAATTACCTACATGGCCTCACATGTAGCTAAAATTAGTCACACGCAAAATTCCTACACCTCTTGAAGGTGTAGCAATGATTTCATAGCTACACCTCTAAATGTAGGAATATTATCAAATAAATGTAGCTACTGGCATGATTCGTTGTAGTGCCACAAAAATCAACACTACAGAACACACTAACAAGAACAATGAAAAAAACTCAAGCTAGATGAAAAACCTTAAGCTCTGATACCAAATGGAGCGTGGCGCGGTGGGAGATAATGAAGACTTAGCTTGAGTTGTAGTTGTAGAAGAGATGAGAGAAATCCATAAACAATAGAATAAGGGGAGAAAGATGAACATCTCAATCACCCATGCTTGAACTTCTAAACAATAGCCTTGAACTTGAATAATAATAAGAATAATAACCAAAATCAACCAATATCAGTAACCTTGAACACCAAATGGGATTGGATATGACCTTGGATAAAGGTAGTCCACCACCAAAGCCTAACACCCCACCATGACCATCATAAAGGAAACATCCACCAAATGATCAATAAAGGAATGACTAGAAACACCACCAAAAGATTGAATAAAGTAATCTAGATTTTGAGAGAAAACTTAGGGAAACCCTAACCAATGCAATAGCATGTTCATAATCATCAAAAGCTGCCTTGGAAATTGTGCTAAACAAGTATTTATACAAATAATAGAAAATAAGCAAACTCAGCGTTTTAAGCTAAACAAAACACGCAAATCAGTTTCATCGCGAGCGTTACGCTGGTTGGTCACGGGCGTTACCAGAGCGAAACTTCAGGCGATTCAGCTGGTGCGCGATCGTAGCGGGCGCTACGTTGAGTCATCACGGGCGTGACGAATTTCTTCTCAATTTCCCCAAAATGTCGTGGCTGGTCACGGGCGTTACTCGATGAGGGTCGCGGGCGTGACCACCTGGGTTGGTTCGTCTCAGGCGCGACGACCTGTTGTATGACGCTTATCACGTGCTTTGACTTTGTTGCTTCAGGGGTCTACACCCGCACCCCGATACCACATGGTTTGACTTCTCGGGACGGCCTAGTACGGTCTCGTGGTTTCCGGGACTGGAGGGAAAAAACCCGAGCCCATCCACTCCTCCACAAAGGGTGGCCCATTGACACCATACTAACTTGACGCTGATCAGTCCGCCCTTAGAGAAGGTGTAATGGTTCCCGAAAATGCACGGGTGACCGGGTTTAGCTTGGGAATGCTAGGTCGAGATTTCAAGCTTGGTTAAGGGAGTTTGGACGCGAACTTGACACGGTTCACAAGAAGAAATATTCACAAAAGTGATATATATATAACCCCCCCATGCTTAAACACAGCATTGTCCTCAATGTAGAAGATAACGGTGAAGGGTAAGGGCAGGCAAAGCAAAGGATCAAGGATCCTCGATCAGTGGGGAAGGGTTGGCTTGGCTCGATGGTGGTGGTGGTAAGGATCGGTCGAACATGGCCTGGATAAGGCCTGTGAGGTTGGCGATCAACCCGTCATGATGGGTAAAACGCAAATCAGACTGACTCCTATACTCAGCAAAGTGCCCCCGTAACTCGCTCATACGGCGCTCGGGTTGAGGGTCAGGCTAGGGTTTGGGCTCAGGCTGCTGTTGGGGATCAAAATCAGGGAAGGGTGGCATCCAAAGTAGGTTTTCAACAACTTGAGGTGAGATATGAGGGTGAGGCAGAGGAAATCTCGCATTGTTAGGGTATATCCAAAGGAAACGTAAGTCTTTGTCGAATTTGCACATAATGAATGAACTACACTGCTCTCCATCTAGAGTCATACTACCCGAGACAAGGTCAGTGGAATTCTTGGGTGGTCTAAAGCCAAATTGGCGTGCTAAGTGCGTGATATAACCCCCTATGGCAATCCCCATGTTGGATGAGGTAGCGACGCTCGAAAGGTGAGAAGTAAGCATAGCTGCAGGGTCAGCGTGGGTGTTAGCGTCGAGCATGGCATGCAACATGTAGCAGTCAGCTCTGGTAGCTATGCTCGAGCTACCGGGTCTCCCAAATATGCCGCAAGAGAAGATGCGGTGCACATACCTCAACGCGGGGTTCCTAAGTAGGGACGAGGGTGAGTTGCTAGGATCCCAGTCATCCACAGTAGCTATCCTACGAAAGAAACCCTTCCCATTCCATTCTATATGTGTAAGGGGTGAATCCCGACATGTACGCTCAGGCAGTCCAAAGGCACGAGCAAACTCAGACACAGTCATTGTCCTAACAACACCAAGAAGCTGAAAACGAATACACCCATCCCTCCCTTGGAGGTTTACTACAAGGGTTGACAAAAACTCTAAGGTAAGCCCCCTAAAGGTCGGCTCATCTAGTCTAGCTTATGGGTCATATGGCTACGTCCTAACAACCACATCACATCATCTAACATGCAATAGCTTCGCAAGAAAGGTTCACTCAAATAGTTAGTAGGAATGACAGCTCTTTGGGAAAGAGAGTCATACCTTTCCTTGATTTTCCCTTCGAAGTTGAAAGGATTTGAGCTCCTCGAGTTTCGGGAAGGCGTAGCCTTTTGTTTCCCTTTTTCGGTGGCAGTAGCCTTGCGTGTCCGGCTTCCTCCGGCTCCATTGTCATCTCCTGATAGGGATCTGGAGAAGCTTGGATTCTTGGTTCTTACCATCCTAAAAATTATTCACAAATCAATATAACCACCAAAATAAACACCAAGCATCAAAGAAGCATGATCACAGTGTATACATTATATACTAACACTCCCCCATGCTTATTTGATGCTAAGAATTGAAATTGAAATCGTTCTAACCTAGAATTGCACCAAAAACATAGCATAGCACCACAATAAAATCATCATCCAAAACTAATCCTAAATTTCTCAAATTTATCACCACATTGCTTCCATAACTCACCCAACATCACAAATTTCTCAATTCTGGAATAAAAAGGATCAAAATCATCAAGTCAATCTATGTCCTAATCAAGAGAACAACTCAAGAATCAAACCCTAATCAAGAAATTCGAATCTTGGACATGGTATATGGTATAAACTCAACAATTACTCAAGAAATTCATGAATTCTACCAACAGTCATACCACAATCGAAGTACATAATCAAAAGAGCATGAGAAAGAGTTGAGAAATTCATACCTTGAAGTTATGGTGAGAAGAGTAATGGAACTTAAAGTAGTGAGAGTGCAAGAGTACAAGTGAAAAGAAGAAGTGAGAAGTAGAAGGTGGTGGTCCGGTGATAATGTGCGTCGACGGCGAGCAAGGAGAAGGAGGGAAGTGGAAGTTGGGAGCTGGGAGCGTTTTCCTTAGGGGTCGTCGAGGGTTTTGGGGGAAAGAAGAACAAGTTCGGTTTTCAAATTGAAAAGGGAGAGGGGGCCGACTAAAGTCAATAGGCGGGCAAATATATTCGACAAAACGCAAAAGCACTGCCAGCGTTCTTTGGGGCGCTGTAAAGATGGTTTTGTATCCCCGATTTTTTATCGTTCTTCTCAGTGAGCGAGGGGCCTTGGTCATAGAATCTAGGTCAAAGGTTAGGATTGAGATGACTAAGGTAAGGAAATTGGTTGAAAGAGGGTCACAACGCAAGAAACAAAGCTAAAGTTGGTCAAGGAAAGGAAATAGGCTTCAGAGGCTTTTCGGGATGCAAACGGGGATGAGGAAATGGGTTTTGCAACAAGAGAATAATATGGAGGGAGAATCAAGTGGAGATTCCGTTAGAAAATACCATCCCAGCATCCACTTTCGTGGATAGTCCGGAATAACTTCCCCAAAGTCCGCCACGGACCCGGAGGGTTAATGAAACAGAATTCCCTAGTTAACCTCCTTCCACTTTCGTGGGTGAGCATTATCTATCCCATCTCCTACCTTCCAACACGAGTGTTGGATGTATTCGAGAACTTTACGACCCAAATACATCCCACTTGATGGAAGAAAAGGAGTGGGAAATTGATTTCCCAACTAATTATTCACTAATATTGCTAACCCAAACCTAATCACCCATTCACACCCTTAATTACCCCCTAACCCATAGGTTTCTAGCCACTAATCATGATACTAACTAATCTAACAACATCCAAACCAACCCTAAGCATAATTTCTAACAATAAACAATCAAGAACAAGCAAAATAATCAAAGTAGCAAGTAAAGCAATTAAAGAGGCAAGAAAGTAATTAGCAAAGCAATTAATAAAACAGTTGAGGGAAGAGAATACTTATCAAATGCCATAAATAAGCAAGGAAAAGCAATGGAAATAATGATCCAAAAATCACTCAATTGTTTGAATCTTCAATCCTTGAACAATGCCAAAATCCACCAAAACCCTAGAATAATCTCTAACTAATCTCTCTCTAACACAAGTTGAATGTAAAGGTCTAAGTATCCAAAAGCTAACCTAAGATAATCGCCACTTGGAGTTTATACACAAAGCAAAACGGTTGGCCAAAACGCTGTTGTTTACCCCAGGAAATATGCGCTGAATTCAGCAGATCGCAGGCGCTATACTAGAGATAGCGGGCGCGATCTGTGAGAAATCCTGTTAGGCGATTCCCAGTTATGCAGGACCGTGGGCGCTGTCTGGGAGATAACGGGTGTTGTCTTCTTCTGGATTGCATCTCCTTTGGGCGTAGCGGGTGTCACAGCCGAGGTAACGGGGGCTACGGCCCTGTTTTCATCGCTTTGCTTCCTTCCTTCCAAGGCTTGTAACGCCTGCTACAAGGACTGTAGCGGGTGTTACGCCACTGATCAGCTTCAAAGTTGGGAAAAAGCTTCCCGGGTCGTCTCCGCTTCGGCTCTTGGCATCGCTTGGCTCGGGAAAACTCTAAAAAGGCTAAGAATAGCCCGTTTTGCCTCGATTTTATGTAAAACTCCAAAACCTACAAAATAATCAAAAACACAATAAAACGCACGAAAATAGACTGGAAGCGAGTCAAAAGACTAAGTATAAAGGCGTTATTTAGGCGCAAAAATGGGACTAAACATCCCCCCCCCCCACACTTAAACTTTTGCTCATCCCGAGCAAAATAAAACAAAAACTACCTAAACTAAACACAAACTCCTTTGTAGTGGGAGGAAACGAGTGCATTTAGTGTATGCACCAAGCTCTTTAAACCCCCTGGCAGCCCAGGTGGACGAGGTGGTCTAGTGAGGGTTTGTAGCAGCTCTACCCACAAAAGCCAAAGAAAAAGGAGAGAGGGAAAGTGAAAAAAAAAAAACAAAGGAACGAAAAAGAAAAGAGAAAACGGCTTGCTTCAAGGAATCATGATATCACAATCAAGAAAACGGTACTAATCATCCTAAAGGAACCGTTGTGAGCACCATGAAAACTTCTAACTCAAGCAATTGCCAATCTTAGAGATTTTCGACTCCCGACATCTCATGAAAAGCTAAATCCCATGTGCACAAGTGCTTAGTGAGTTCTGGATGATTCCGATCGATTCACGAGAAAGACTCACACCCAAGCTCGAATCAAAGCGAAAAGGAATTATTTAAGCGATGTCTTTTCCTTGTTTATGTCGCCCTTGGCTTGGTGAGGGCCACAGGAAACGCAAGGTGAGACTTTTATTAACGATTAACTTCATTTTTGCGTTGGGTTTATAATTTAAAGCCCAACATTTTCGAAATAACTTAATAAAGGTCGGCATTAGCTTTTCGGGAATTGAACGGCCCATAACGGGGTTTACCCTCCCAACACAGGCTTTTCCGTACGCCTCATCGTTACAAAAACGAAGTGCTTAAGGGGTAAGAGCGTCGCACCACTCATACCAGTCCCATGTAGGTAGACTAACTTTATGATGATTAATGTCGGGTTTGACCGACACAAACCAATTAATTCAATTTAATTAGATTTCACTTTTTCAACAAGGTCGGATGTGCCCAACTAGCCTCTCACAATTTCAACTAGAACGTAAAATAAAACAGGGATCTCGCCAGGCACTCAATGAAGGGAATCTAGATAGATGAGTCATGACAATGGCCAAGCTAGGGTCGAAAATGCTCAAACCTGCTTCTTTCAAGAAGATTAAGAATGTCTTCCTATCATTGACAACACTATCCAAGAAACGAAGCAAAAACAGAAGCAAAACGAAAACTTTTAAGGTTTTTCACTCCCTTTTTTCTCCTTTTTCAGATAAAATTTTTTAAAATTTTAGCAAACAATAGGAAAAACAAAAACAAAAAGCTAGGTGATCTACCCTTGAAACAGAATCTTTCCCCCCCACACTTAAAACGCCACAATGTCCTCATTGTAGGAAGGTGTCACAAGAAAAAGGGTAGAGAACCTACAAAAAGAAAACAAACAAAAATAGCTAGCACGTAAAAGTGGTGGCGACCCGAGCCCACACGGCTCTAACAGCAATAATCCCAACACAAACACTCAAAGGGGCTCGCCACCCAAAAGAAAATCAAACATTGCAACATGGATCCAAGGTATACACATTCAAAGAGTGCGGAAAGAGATTACCTCGAGGTCTTCATTCAAAACAAGCTCAATCCGCGATCCAAAAAAACATCACACTTCGCATTAGGAATAAACAATAAAACCATCCTAAGTATGAGTGCTTGCATGCAAGATCAAAAGGAAGAACAAACTATACTAGACAGTAGCTCAAGAACAAAAGAAAACTGAAAATATATATAACATATACATCAACAATGACTAACCTCAACCCCGAATCTCAACCTTTAAGGCGGGAATTGAGGGTGAAACAACTCTCTTAACCGGTCCTACAAATGATGAAGCAATTCTACCAAATAGACTCACTGTGGTGCCCTTATCTCAAAGAAATTGAAAAATCCAAATACAAGAACACACAAATGAGCTTGAAAATCGAAATGGACTAGCAAAGGCAGAGAATTACCTCAATTTTTGGACTGTGGAGAACGGATTCATCAACAGATCAATTGAAGAGCACAAAGGACAGCAAGCAGCCCAGATTGTGTGCAATTCGTGCATAGTAGCTCAATGCAGGTTGTTCGTGTGTACATACTTTGACAAAGACAACGTGGCAACGCAACACACAAATACAATGCAAAAACACAGCATACAAAAACGATGCACAGTGCATAAATGTTGTGAATCTAAATAGAAACCGTGAAGCTAGTGCGTGTGTATGCTAACAACCACAATGCAATGGCACAACAACCCAACACGATACAAGTGAGTAGGAGATTGAATTCACAGAACAACAGTTAAATACGATGAAGAAACACAAAGGGTAGTGGCCCATTGAAACCAATTCACGTGCACAGTGACTCGGTTGAGCAAGAATGCATAGAATCTGACTTATGCAAAGCAACAACACAACACACAAGCATCAAATAATGAGTAAGAATTGAATTTCATATAGCAAACAAAGGAATACCTCACTCTTGACAGCAGAGATCGAATGCTTGTTGTGTTTGCACAATCGGACTAAATGCAAGCGAGGAAGTAGTAACATTCACACAAAAACAATAAATTACCTCACTTTGATAGCAAGAATCGAATGCTTGAGCAATGTCGTACGCTAGGGCTGAATCTGGGTGAATTAAGAACCACAGCAGCAAAATGGAGAAGAATGTGAGAAGAATTAAGGTTGAATTTCGAAAATGGAGGGAGAGAAGAGATGAAATTGATGATTGAGAGAAAGGAATGGGTGTGGGTGTGAGTTTTGTCGCAGGTATTAGGGCTATAGAGAGAGAGAGTCGAGTTTGTGAGAGGATGAAATGAGAAAATGAAGAAATTCGGGTTTTAGGGCTGACTAATATCGCAGAACAGTGTCAGGTCGCGGGCGCGAACGACATTGTCACGGGCGCGACGTCCGGAAAACAGGGGATTGCTAGGCGCTTCTTCGCGGGCGCTGTCCCTTGCTTCGCGGCTGCGATCGGCTTCTGGAGAAGCTGCTATTGTTGTTGTTGCTTCAGCGTAGAGGGTGCTACGTCTTGGGTAGCTCCTGCTACCTGTTGCTGTTCTTCCTTCAAAAACCCCTCTAAAAACATTCTAACTCTAAAAACCACACTTTAATTTTTCTTCCATCCTCACTCCTAATTTCAGAATTCTCAATTCTCAAACTCTCCTACAGACTCATTTTCTTTCAAAAACCTCACTCACTCACACTTACTTCTCTCACTCCCAACTTCAATTTTCTTATTTTTCTACTCCATCTGTTTTTTTTTCTAATTTTTCACAACATTTTTCCTCCTTTTCTTTTTTTTCAACTTTTCTTTTGAACCTAGAACTAATACCTCAAAAATACAAAAGAAAGAAATAAAGAAAATCAAAAGGACAAGGAAAATAGAAAACCTAAAGAAAACTAATCAAGAAAAATTAAAAAGAAAGAAAAGAAAGAAAATTAGAAAAAATGCAAAAATTAAAAATTTGGAAGAAGAATCTCAAAAATTATGGGGTGCCTCCCATGGAGCGCTAGTTTTAGGTCCCTAGCTTGACTTAATTACTTACTTGATTATTGGAATCCTTGAGACACAAACCAAAAACATCATCAACCTTTTCCACCAATTCTTCCTCTTTTTCCCACGATTCTCAAAGAGATTTGTGGTTGACATAGGATACTCTTCCGGTGATCTAGTCATCCACCTAGGAAATCCGGGTAGCATCTTCCTTGGCTTCCTCCACCAACGCTTCCTTCTTCTCTTCCAACACTTCCTAGCTTTGGGAATAATCGAAGCTTGCTTCCTCAAAAACTTAGTAGGCCATGAGGAGATAGAAGTAGAAACTAACTCCAACTTGGTGTTTGGTGGTTTTCGGGTCCTAGGACCTTTGAAAATCAACTCATTGACTTTATGGCACTCAACATAGGTTTCACTCAAAGAAATCTCATTCCTCCATGGGATGATCTTGAGAGGATGATCGTGGTAGATGTCCTCAAATTCATATGGAATTTGATGCGAAGCTTTTATGTATTTGATTTCTCCCCAATCATCAGGCTCAACTTCAAGAAAGTAAGACTCCTTTTGGGGCTCATCCAAGATGTCTACCACTGCATTGGCCTTGAAATGAGATTCTTTGCGGGATTTCACCCTTGAAGGGTCAATATCGAAAACAATATGATCTCTACCCACATGAAGAGACAAGCGGCCTCTTTTCACATCTATGATAGCACCTGCAGTGGCCAAGAAGGGTCGACCAAGAATAATGGGTATATTCCAATCTTCCTCCATCTCCAACATAACGAAATCACAAGGGATAAGAAAGCTTCCCACTTGAATTGGGACATCTTCTAGAATCTCCAGTGGCCTTCTAATACTTCAGTCGGCAAGTTGCAAATTGATCGTCGTGGGGGTCAAATCATCGAGATTGAGCCTCTTGCATATGGAGTGTGGCGTGATAATCACACTCGCTCCCAAATCACAAAGTGCTTTATCAATCTTCATTTCCCCAATCGAGCACGGAATAGAGAAACTACCAGGGTCTGCTAATTTCTCGGGAGTTTTGCTTCCCATAATAGTGTTGCAACTAACCGTGAGATGACCGGTCGATGACTCCTTGATTCTTCTTTTGTTGGTCAAGAGGTCATTGAGATGTTTCTTGAATGAAGGGACCTCCGACATGGCATCTACAAAGGGTATATTCACTTGAAGCTTCTTCAACATCATAATAAACTTGGAGAACTTCTCATTACTCTTGTGTTGAACCAATCTTTCGGGAAATGGAATTGGTGGTCGATATGGTTTCAACTGCCCCATGGGTTGATCAAGATCATTCTCGTAATAAATCTCTTTGGGTTTCACCAAATCTTCTTTTTCCTCAACATTAGGCTTCTCAATCACAGCATCACCCTCTTTCTCTTCATCAACATATTGCTCAATCTCCATACCTCCTCCTTCAATTATATTCTCCACATCTCCCTCATTCTCTCTAGAAGGTCCTTCATCCACCAACTTGGGTCCCTCAACTTCTTTTCCACTCCGCAAAGTAATAGCATTCACCTCCATCTCTTGAACAGGTTGAGGTTGGATGGGTATAGATTGAGGTTGGTTGACTTGAGCCAATTTAAGTTCGAGACTGCGGATGTAAGCTCGATCCTTCTCTCGATTTTCCATGATTTGCTTAAGCATCAACTCAATCGAGGATTCCTGGGGTTGTAGAGAAATTTGAGGTTGTGAAATCTCTTGTTGGGTTTGATGGAAGGATTCTTCTTGAATAGTTGAGCGATGTTCATGGGGTTGAGAGGTAGAAGGGTGATGGTTGGTGATGTGATAAGGATCTTGGTTGATGTGGGAAGAGTGGATAGCATTTACTTGCTCCAATTGTTGAATTTTAGAACATTGTTGGGTAGGATGTGGACCATAGCGAAACTCACAAGTATAAATATTTGGGACGGAAGTGGATGCAAAGGATTGCATTGGTTGGGCAATTGTCAGCTGATTGGAAGCCTCCACATTCGACTTCTCTTTTTGCATTTCACAGACGGTGGACAAAAGAAACTTTTTAATTGGGTTATCCTCCAAAAGATTGCCTCCGTCTCCTCAACTTTGGCCACCTCCCTAATGAGGAGCGTATTGTGATAGCTCATGTAAGAAAATATTGGCTTCTTCCACAGTCTTCTTCAACAAACATCCCTCCAGATGCATTATCGATAGATTCTCTAAGAGGACCACGGAGCCCATGATAGAAATGTTGAAGCAACATCCAATCCGGTAAATTACGATGGGGACACTGTCTTTGAAGACTCTTAAATCTCCCCCAAGCGTCAAAAAGACTTTCTCCCGGCCCTTGCTTGAAACTCAAAATCTCTGCTCTAAGTCGGTGCGTCTCCTCCGCCGGAAAGAAACGATGAAGGAAATCTCCTTTAAGTGCCTCCCATGAAGAATAAAAACCAGGTGGACAAGTCTATAGCCATATCTTCTCTTTCCCCATAAGAGTAAGAGAAAAGAATTTCAACTTCAAAAATTCTAATGATATCCTTGGAATGTGCATAACGCTAATCCGGTCTTCAAATTTATCAATATAAGAAATGAGACTTTCAGCAGCATCGTCTCCATGAAATGGGTTTCTTTCGAAGACTTCAAGTAAGTGAGGTTTAAACTCGAACACAGCATCAGGTGGTAATGGTGATAAAGTGATCGGACTGACTCCCGTACCCAATGATGGAACGGCATATGATAGAAGGGTATGAGGTAAACCAGCTAGGCCCTCAGCCATTAGAACTCGAAAATCTCCTACAAGAAATGAAGAAACATCAAATTCATTGGGATTGGGACAAGCTAATTTCTAGCGTGAAAGCAATCTCAATTAACCAAAAACCAAGAAACTAAAACTAGGGGCGCTGGCTCCCCGGCAACGGCGCCATTTTGTGTAAAGGTGGTTTTGTAACCCCGGTTTTTTATAGTTCTTCTCAGGGAGCGAGGGGCCTTGGTCATAGAATCTATGTCAAAGGTCGGGATTGAGATCACTAAGGTAAGGAAATTGGTTGAAAGAGGGTCACAACGCAAGAAACAAAGCTAAACTCGGTCAAGGAAAGAAAATTGGCTTCGGAGGCTTTACGGGATGCAAATAGGGATGAGGAAATGGGTTTTGCAACAAGAGAATAATAAGGAGGGAGAATCAAGTGGCAATGCCATTAGAAAATACCCACCGAGCTTCCACTTTCGTGGATAGTCTGGATTTACTTCCCCAAAGTCGACCATGGACCTCGAGGGTTAATGAAACGGAATTCCCTTGTTAACCTCCTTCCACTTTCGTGGGTGACCAATACCTATCCCATCTCTTACCTTCCAACACAAGTGTCGGATGTATTCGAGAACTTTCGGACCCAAATACATCCCACTTGAGGGAAGAAGAGTAGTGGGAAATTGATTTCCCAACTAATTATTCTCTAATATTGCTAACTCAAACTTAATCACCCATTCACACCCTTAATTATCCCCTAACCGATAGGGTTTCTAGCCACTAATCATGATACTAACTAAGCTAACAACATCCAAACCAACCCTAAGCATGATTTCTAACAACAAACAAGCAAAAACAAGCAAAACAATTAAAGTAGCAAGTAAAGCAATTAAAGAGGCAAGAGAGTAATTAGCAAAGCAATTAATAAAACAGTTGAGGGAAGAGAATACTTATCAAATGTTGTAAATAAGCAAGGAAAAGCAATGGAAATAATGATCCAACAATCTCTCAATTGTTTGAATCTTCAATCCTTGAACAATGCCAAAATCCACCAAACCCTAGAATAATCTCTCACTAATCTCTCTCTAATACAAGCTGAATGTAAAGGTCTAAGTATCCAAAAGCTAACCTAAGCTAATCATCACTTGGAGTTTATGTACAATGCAAAACGGTTGGGCAAAACATTGTCGTTTACCCTTGGAAATATGCGATGAATTCAGGAGATCGAGGGCGCTATCCTGGAGATAGCGGGCGCGATCTGTGAGAAATCCTTCCAGGTGATTCCGAGTTACGCAGGACCGCGGACGCTGTCTGGGAGATGACGGGCATTGTCTTCTTCTGGATTGCATCTCTTTTAGGCGTAGCGGGTGTTACAACCGAGGTAACGGGGGCTACGACTCTGTTTTCTTCCCTTTGCTTCCTTTCTTACAAGGCTTGTAACGCCTTCTACAAGGACTGTAGCGAGTGTTACGCCACTGATCAGCACCGAAGTTGGGAAAAAGCTTCCCGGGTCGTCTCCGCTTCGGCTCTTGGCATCGCTTGGCTCGAGAAAACTCTAAAAAGCCTCAAAATAGACCGTTTTGCCTTTGTTTTTATGTAAAACGCCAAAACCTACAAAATAACCAAAAACACAATAAAAGGCACGAAAATAGACTGGAAACGAGTCAAAAGACTAAGTATAAATGCGTTATTTAGGCCCAAAAATGGGACTAAACAAGCGCTGGCAGCGTTTTGAATAAAACACGCACCTGAACCTTCTGGGAGAGGCGCTGCCAGCGTTTTTTTAAGTGCTGGCAGCGTTTCTAGACCTGATGGTGAAAATTCGATTCTTGGCCTATTTTGCTTTATTTTCTCCCTTTTCTTTGTTTCCTTCTTGCTTTCCCTACAATTTGACATAGCAAAGATCCCTACAAACATCTACCAACTCAAAACTTATTAGGTTAGAGATAATAATTTCAATTAATAACCAAGAAATTTTCTTGAATCTCTTCTTTTTCTCTACACACTTAAAAGAAAAAATTAGTAAACAACAAAATAAAAATTACTAGGAGATAAAAATTGAAATAAATAATTGAAATAAAATAAAACAAGTGGGGAGGAATGGATATTAAATAGTGATGTACCTCCCTGTGGTGCTTTGTTTAACGTCGTTAGCTCGACGTTATGGACCCCTTACTCATCGGGGTCCTTGAGTAGTCTCTGTGCCGATTGAAGGTCGGGGATGCCAACCAAGTATGGTTTCAACCGCTGCCCGTTGACCTTAAATGAACCGGTGTTCTCATGCCAAACCTCTACCGCCCCGTGGGGGTATGCTCGAAGCACCATAAAGGGTCCCGACCATCTTGATTTCAGTTTTCCGGGAAAAAACCTTAGCCTTGAGTTGAACAAGAGTACCATGTCACCCTCTTGAAATCTCCTCCTCATAATATGCTTGTCGTGCCAAGTCTTGGTGCTTTCCTTGTATATTCGGGAGTTCTCGTACGCTTCTTGTCGCAATTCATAAAGTTCTTGGAGTTGCAAGATTCTCTTTTCTTTTGTCGTCTTGGGATCGAAGTTGGGGATCTTGATGGCCCAGAATGCCTTGTGCTCAATCTCGACCGGGAGGTGACAAGCTTTCCCGAATACCAACCTATAGGGTGTTGTGTCTATGGGAGTTTTGAAAGCGGTTCTGTAGGCCCACAACGCATCATCGAGTTTTAAGGACCAATCTTTCCTTAATCTATTAACAGTTTTCTCAAGAATGCTTTTTATTTCCCTATTCGAGAGCTCGACTTGATCGCTGGTTTGGGGGTGGTAAGGTGTAGCTACCTTATGTTTGACCCTGTACTTGGCGGGAAGGGCTTCTAATGATCGGTTGCAGAAGTGGGTACCATTGTCGCTAAGGAGCGCTCTATGGGTCCGAAATCTAGAAAAGATGTTCTTTTTGAGAAACTTGATGACTCTTTTGGTATCATTAGTTGGAGATGATATAGCTTCCACCCACTTGGAGACATAATCTACAGCGACTAATATGTAAAGGTTTTTGTAGGATGGGGGAAACGGACCCATGAAGTCAATTCCCCATAAATCGAATAGTTCGACTTCTAACATCCCAGTTTCGGGCATCTCGTTTCTCCTGGATATGTTTCCTGTTCTTTGGCATCTGTCGCAACATAGAACATAGCACCTTACATCTCTAGTAAGGGTGGGCCAGTAGAAACCTACATGAAGAACTTTGGCTTTTGTCTTGTCGGGCCCGAAGTGTCCACCAAAAGGGGTGGCATGTAGGTGAAACAATACGTTTCGCACTTCTTCTTCAAGTATACAGTGCCAGTAGATACCATCACCACAAAGTTTATATAATAGCGATTCCTCCCAAACATATCTCTTGACATCAGAAAGGAATTTCATCTTTCGCTGATAAGTTAGATCCGGTGGGAGAACACTACAAACTAGATAGTTCATATAGTCTGCGAACCATGGAGTCGAGCGCCGATTCACGGTTAGGAGTTGTTCATGAGGGAACCACTCGTTGATTGGTAGGTCATCGTCAGCTGATGAATCTTATTGGAGCCTTGAAAGATGGTCAGCTACCTCGTTCTGTAGGCCATGCTTATCTTGAATCTCAATGTCGAATTCTTGAAGCAATAGCACCCAACAAATTAGACGGGGTTTCGAATAAGCCTTTGTCATTAAATGCTTGATGGTCGCATGATCCGTATTGACTATGACTTGAGAATTGATTAAATAGGGTCTAAATTTGTCTAAGGCATATACTACTACTAAGAACTCCTTTTCAGTAGTTGCATAATTCACTTGGGCTCCATCAAGGGTTTTGCTAGCGTACTAGATACCATAAGGTTTCCCATCAACTATTTGCCCTAGTACTGCTCCTATGGCGTGATCACTAGCATCACATATTATTCCAAAAGGTAGATCCCAGTCTAGCACTTGCATAATGGGTGCAGTTACCAAAGCCTGTTTTAATTTCTGAAAGGCAATTAGATACTCTTCATTGAACTCAAATGAGACGTTCTTAGCAAATAGGTTCGTAAGAGGCTTCGCAGTTTTCGAGAAGTCCTTAATAAATCATCAGTAGTAACCCATGTGCCCTAGGCAGCTTCTGATACCTATCACAGACACAGGCGGGGGAAGTTTTTGAATTACCTCAACCTTAGCCTTGTCCAATGAAATTCCCTTGCTGGAGATCACATTTCCTAGGACTAGTCTTTCTTGTACCATAAAGTGATATTTTCCCCAATTCAGAATTAAGTTGACTTCTTCGCACCTTTGTAGTACCCGCTTCAAGTTCTGCAGGCAAAGGTCGAATGAGGTTCCATACACTGAGAAATCGTCCATGAATACCTCCACAATATCCTCAATAAATTTGGTGAAGATTGCAATTATGCATCTCTAAAAAGTGGCTGGCGCATTGCACAGACCAAAGGGCATTCTTCTGTAGGCGAAGGTTCCATAAGGACAGGTGAAGGTTGTCTTCTCCTGGTCTTTAGGGTGAATTGGGATTCGACAATATCCCGAATACTCGTCTAGATAGCAAAACTAGGAGTTTTTTGCTAGACGCTCCAACATCTTATCTACAAATGGAAGTGGGAAGTGATCTTTCCTAGTAGCCTTGTTCAGTTTCTTGTAGTCAATGCACATCCTCCATCCGGTAACGGTCCTGGTAGGAATTAGCTCGTTCTTTTCATTCTTGACTACAGTCATCCCTCCTTTCTTCGGGACTACGTGAACAGGGCTAACCCACTCACTGTCAGAAATGGGGTAAATTATTCCCACCTTGAGGAGTTTTAGTATCTCCTTCTTCACTACCTCCTTCATATTTGGATTGAGCCTTCTTTGATGTTCAACCGAAGGTTTATGGTCTTCCTCAAGGAGAATTCTATGCATGCAGAAGGAAGGATGTATCCCCTTCAAATCGTCGATGGCATATCCAATTGCCTTTCGATGAGTCCGCAGTATTTCTAGTAATGATGATGTTTCTTTCTTCATTAAGTTTGAACTCACAATTACTGGATAGGTTGAATTCGGCCCGAGGAACTCGTATCGAAGTGTATCTAGTAGCGCTTAGCCCACTTCGTAAGCTTTTGTTCTGTACTATCGTAATTGCGGTCGATCGCATCTTCCTTGGGCTCACTTGTCACTTCAGGTGCAGCATCCAATAGTTTTGCATAAGCTGTTATGGCATCCTCTTCATCCTCCACTGAGCAATCATCGAGCAGACATAATTCAAGTGGATCACTTGAATGATGGTTAGGAGATGCGTTAGTGACAATTTCCTCAATAGAATCTATCAAATTACAATCATCAGACATAAAAGGAAATTTTGCAGCATGCTTCAGGTTGGACTCAATCTTTTCTTACCCCACATGAAAAGTCATTTTTTCCATTTTTAACATTAACACAACATCCTGAGGTTGCTAGGAATGGTCTACCAAGGATGATGGGTGTTCGTGAGTCCTCGTCCATCTCTAAAATAACAAAATGTACAAGAACGAAGATCTCCCCTATTTTAGTGGGTATGTCTTCTAATATACCTACCGGGAATTTGATGGAAGGGTTAGCAAGTTGTAGTGCAATAGTGGTAGGTTTTAATTCAACTATCCCTAACTTCTTATACATTGAGAAGGGCATCAAATTGACGCTGGAACCTAGGTCACATATTGCACGGTCAATGTGCAGGGTGCCAATTTCGCAAGGAATAGTGAAACTACCGGGATCCTTAAGTTTAGTAGGCAGTTTGTTTTGTATGGCAGCACTACAATAGTCATTTAGAGCCATAGTCATTTAGAGCCATAGTCTCATGTTCCTCTAACTTCCTTTTGATACTAAGAATCTCTTTGAGAAATTTTGCATAAGTAGGCATTTGTGACATCACTTCATTGAACGGGATAGTAATCTGAAGTTGTTTTATTATTTCCATGAACTTCCCAAATTGTTTATCTTGTTTCGTACTAACTAACCTTTCAGGGTAAGGTACTACTGGTACATGGACTCTTTGGTTAGCTACTAGTGGATCCACTTGCCTTTTACTAGTTCAGGGTCCTTATCAGGGGTGCTACTGGTTGGGAGCGCTTCAGTTGATGTATTTTCAGATTGTTTTCGCCTAGGTTCGTCCAATTGTTTTCCACTTCGGGTCAAAGCACTACAGTCTCCGGATGTGTCATCGGTGGGAGGGGTTGAAGAATCGTTCAGGTAAGTCACTTGAGAGGCTAATTTTTCATTCTGGTGAGTCAGGGTTTCTAACTTTTCCGAAAGGCTTTTAATGGTCCCTGCTTGTTCTTGTTTGTTTGATAGAAGGTTTTTCACCAAAATTTCTAGGTCTGGTTTTTTGCCAATATGGTGAGCATGTTGGGTTTGGTCATTACAGATTATTTCCATAGGACAAACAGAGGTTGCATAATCGGTCGAATGACAAGAATCACATGTTAGAAGTAAAGGTGCAGGCCAGTTAAGACGGTTCATTTTTTTCACTAAAAACCAAGCTTAGCAGTTAATAGTGAATTAGCATCAATATCTTGCTTACCTCCCGCTCTAGGGTTGGGTTCTAACCACTGTCGTGAGTTGTCTGCTAGATTTTCG
The DNA here is from genome assembly GCA_029582165.1 of Portulaca oleracea. NCBI lineage: Eukaryota > Viridiplantae > Streptophyta > Magnoliopsida > Caryophyllales > Portulacaceae > Portulaca > Portulaca oleracea. The sequence goes on along the minus strand of CM055885.1, from coordinate 4,655,856 downwards.
ATCAGAGTCCTGATTTGTGGTATAGTTTTGTCCATTATGTTGCCTCCACTTGCTGAGAGGATGCTTCCTCTCGTTGACTCGTTTGCTCCATTGTAGAATGATTGGATTATAACCCATGGTTCGAATCCGTGCTGAGGACATTGTCGAAGAATGTCCTTGAATCTTTCCCAAGCATCGTATAGTGTCTCATCCGGCTCTTGCGTAAATGTTGAGATTTGATTCCTCAGACTGGTGAGCTCGCTTGGAGGAAAGTACTTCGCCAAGAAATTGCTGGCGAGTTCATCGAATGTTGTGATCGAATTTGGTGGAAGTGAATCGAGCCACTCCCATGCCTTGCCTTCCAACAAGAATGGGAAGAGACGTAGTTTGATGGCGTCCTCCAACACCTTGTTGGCCTTGTAAGTGTCACAAGCTTGACGAAAAAGTCGCAGATGTCGGTTTGGATCTTCGTTTGCCAGCCCATGGAATGGTGCTTTTGACACCAAATTGATCAATGACTGACATAGCTCGAAATCGTTCGCTTGGATGGTGGGAACATTGATTGCTGATTGTGGATTGGTGACATTGGGAGTGAGATACTGCCCGAATGTCCTTGGTTGTTCTCCCATCTCTTCTTCCTTTTCCGATTCTTGCTCTTTTTTGTCTGTTTCTTGATTTTCTTGATGTTCTTTCTCCAGTCTAGCTCTCTTCCTTCTCTCTCGAAGTGTACGTTCGATCTCGGGATCGTACTCGAAGGAGAAATCTTTTTGCATAAACCTGAAAAAGATAGAAACAATAACACCAAGCGTAATAAAGAGAAAATAAAGAAAAATAACGAAAAATAAATAACCTAGTCACCCAGAGTGTGTTCGTCCAATGGCGGTTAGGGGGACAAATCCCCGGCAACGATGCCAAAAACTTGACAGACCTAAACTAGTAAGGTGTCTGTGTACCACAAGTGTACGGGTCTGGGTAGTAATAAATATCGTTCTCTCTCAGAGATTTGTGTTCAACCATGCATTGAACTAGTTCGCTACACAGAATGCTAGGTCAATCCAGGGTTTGTTGTAAGGTTTTCTAAAACTAAACTAAGAAAGCAGGAATTTTTAGGGTTTTTAACAGATGATTAAAGGTGTTCAGGGGAGTCCACTCTAGTCAATCAGTCAATTTATCAGCAATCTCAGTGTAGGTAACAAGACAATTCGGAGTCTATAATCTTTCTAGGCCTTTTCACATCGATCTTTCGATCTGAAGTGAGCTACAGTGATTAAACAAAACATTATTTCTAACTATTTAATCCAATCAAAGATAAAGAACTGATTATAATTGACTCTAGGCAAGAGTCATAATTAAGGCGGTTAGCCAGATTTTACCAAGACATACAATATACGCAGATTAAACGAATAAAAGGATAACCTAAACACCGAGACTGCATTCAAAATCAACCAAAGGACATCGAGTTTATCCCTCAAACAAAGGAAATTAGCTACTCATATTGCTAAAAGTAAACATCACAAAAACTAAACAATAACTAGAAAACATATGAGTAAAATAGAAATAATCGGTGTTCGAATTGGCGGAATCGATCTCTTCGTGTCACCCGAATCGATCTCTTTCGTGTCCTTCGATCACAAACAACAATCTAAACTAATAACAATGTTTGAGAATTAACTGGAAAGAAACTATCTAAAAACTACCCTAAAAGCTCTCTAAAAAGCCTCTCTTTTAACTAGTGAAAATACGTAACTAAAAGCCGATGTTTAAAACGGCAGGCATGAATCCCTTTTATAAGGCCGGATTACGGCATAAAACACTGGCAGTGCTTTCAAAACGCTGGCAGCGTTTAGTACAAAAAGGGTATTCTCTGTGTCTTCAAGCCGTAACGCTTAGCCGCTTTCAGATTCCGCCTAAGTCGGGCGGACTTTGGTCAGATTGGGCCGCTTCTTCTTCCTTTTCTTCTTCTCATCAACTTTCTTTTTATTTTCTTGTGAATTTTCCCATTTTTCCTCAACTTTTCATGCTCTTTGATGTATTTCCAATAATTCGTGTAAAATGTATCAATCTCGCAACCAAGTGTAGAAATCACAGATATTGATATAAAAATACGGAATTTCGGATTAAAAAGCATGAAATAAATATGTTTTGAGCCCTAAAAACACTATATAAAAATCACTTATCATACACGCCGTTGGACGTTCCTTACTCCCAGGCTCTCGACCGACTAGTCAAGAAGGGCATTTGGTCTTGCCATTACCAAAAGAAGAGCCAGAAATCAAAGGCAGGAATTGGGATGCCAACCGATTTTGCCGCTGCCACTGTTACCGAGGGCATGATACTGAGAAATGTTGGAGTCTCAGGATGAATATAGAAGATATGATAAGGGCAGGGACGCTTCCAATGCCAAAAGCTGCCAAGAAACCTAACAATCAAAGTAATCTGATGCCTGAGCATACAAATGCCATCTTTTATGAGGATTTCAACTTTGACCCTTCCTCTTTAATTGTCGAAGTGGGTCAACCTATCCCTAAAGTGTCTGGAATTCATGAAGGTCTGTTCATCCACGGTATTTAGGACAGTGACGATGATGACGAGCATGAGCACTCCGAGAGAGAGCGGATGGAGGTGGATGAACTAACACCAGATGATGTGGCATTTCTCCCCCGGTCCGACTGCCACAATACCAGGAACACCACCACCCCAGTGGTTGTCCCTAACCCTACACCAATAGTCGGTAACGACAATCCGGTCCCTCTTGAAGATCCTTTCCTCTCATAGCTCAAAAGGACTAGAGCTGAAGTCACTATCTGGTAGCTGATATGCGCATCACAAGCGCATAGACAAAAGATGTTAGATGTTCTTACTGCACTAACAGTATCCCCTACAATGACTCTTCTGTCTTTGGTTGCTCATGTGACTGGTCACCAAGAGGTGATTACCTTTGGAATTGAAGATCTACCTCGAGGAGGAGCATCCCATACCAAAGCCCTATACCTTACAGTGCAATGCTCCAACAAGACTATCCCATTGGTTCTGGTCGACAATGGTTCAGCTGTAAATGTGTGCCCTTGGAGGATGGCACAAAAGTTGGGAGTTGAACAACAACATTTGGCTTAAAACGGTGTACAACTCAGAGCCTATGACAATTCGCCATGGAGGTCAGTCGGACCCATAATATTGCCTATCACTATGGCAATATCACTCGGAATGTGGAGTTTGTGGTGCTAGACATTCCAGCCTCCTTCAATCTCTTGCTAGGAGGCAATGGCTACATGAGTGTAATGCTATAGCATCCACCTTGCTTAAAAAGGTGAAAATGTTGGTTCAAGGTCAAGTTATCACAATCTCGGGAGAATCTACTCAAATCCCAAAGTGCATGTTATACTCAAGAGACAAGGTCACTTCCCTAGGATGCCGCTAGGGAAGAACCCGAAAAAAAAAACTCCTCATGTGTTCAAGACATTTAAACAGAAGGGAAGGTTCGGCTTATGATACCGGCTAACTGAGAAGGAAGTTAGGCTCGCGAAAATGGCCATGGCTGAGCAGAAGAGGATGGAGAATGCTCATAACTTGTTCCAAATGAAGCCTATCCACTCACTTTGCATGGGCAGTTCGTTAGGGAAGGTGATGACTTCCCTTACTATGGGTTCCCTGAGCCATTCTATCTGAAGAACAAAGGAATCCAAGTTGATGGGTTGGAAGTCTTCAATGACTGCTCCATTAATATGGCCACTATCTTTGTTCCCGCTCGGGACAAGCAACCACAATTAGAATGGACTCACCTTGAAAGAAGCGACATATTTGGCATATTGTTTGGACAAGAAGCTGTTCAAGAGAAGTCTGAAGTTGACGTTGTTATTGCTGCATTATCCAACCCAAGTATTGACCGAAGCTTTATGATCACTGAAGACGGAGGAGTTAATGCGGTCTCGTGGGTTGATGATGAGGAGAATAGCTTTGTTTTATCTGTAGGAGAGTCTGTTCCTAAGGTCTTAGAGTCAGGTCCTAAGGGTCTAGAGTCTAATGAGTCTGGTCTTGAGTCTACTGGCGATGTATTCCTTTCTGCATTCAATAAGATGAACCTTTCTACTTACTCTGATTCTTCTTTCCCCTCTTCCCTGAACTGTTGCGCTAATAATAGTCTGGAATTTAATGAACCCTTAAAAGAATTTTCTAATGAACATGAGCATAAAATGGCGGTGTTTTGGAAGACACCATCACCATAAATGTGGGCACGGAAAAACAACCTCAGGAGTTGAAGTTAGGTAGTTCGCTCACAACAGAAGAACGGGTAGCATTTATGGATCTTCTCAAGGAGTTTGTGGATGTATTCGCATGGTCCTACGAGGACTTGCCGAGCATTGACAGAGAGATTGCGGAGCACACCATATCTTTGCTCCCTAATGTAAAGTCGATTCGGCAAAAGGCTAGGATGATCAAACCTGAATGGACAAAGAAGATCGAAGAAGAAGTGATCAAGCATTTTAATGCTAAATTTATCAAAGCAGTTCAATATCCTGAATGGATTGCTAACATAGTTCTAGTCCCCAAGAAAGATGGGAAAGTGCGCATGTGTGTAGACTTCCGAGACCTTAACAAAGCCAATCCCAAGGATAGTTTCCCATTACCTCACATCGATGTGTTGGTGGATAACACTTGCGGACATGAGCTCTTGTCCTTCATGGACGGATATGCTGGGTACAATCAAATAAAAATGGCAGAAGAAGATATATAGAAAACCTCCTTCACAACACCTTGAGGAACATACTGTTATGTAGTTATGCCTTTCAGTCTCAAAACTGCTGGAGCAACATATCAAAGGATTTCCAACACCCTACTTCATGATATGATGCACATAGAAGTAGAAGTTTATGTGGATGACATGATTGTTAAGTCCAAGACAAGGGAGGAGCATATTCCTAACCTCCGCAAGGTCTTTCTGCGACTTCGCAAATACAAGATGCAGCTTAATCCAGCAAAGTGCACCTTCGGTGTTACCTCTGGAAAGCTGTTAGGCTATGTGGTTACCCAATGGGGCATTGAAGTTGACCCTTCAAAAATAAAGGCTATCCAAGAGTTGCAATCACCTAAGACAGAAAAGGAGATAAGGGGTTTCCTAGGGAGAGTTCAGTATATCAGTAGGTCCATCTCAAACCTTACTATGACGTGTGAACCTTTGTTCAAGAAGTTGGAAAAGGGAAGTAAAATAGAATGGGACGCCCAATGTCAAGCTGCTTTTGATCAAATCAAAGAATATTTGCAGCATCCCCCAGTCCTCATGTCGCTAGTACCAGATGAGCCTCTACTTCTTTATCTTACAGTAACCAGCTCCACAATGGGGGCTATGCTGGCTCAAAAGGTAAAAGGTCAAGAGAGCGCCATCTACTACTTGAGCAAGAAGTTTCTAGACTATGAAAGTCGATACGCTGATATAGAAAAAATGGCTCTTGCATTAGTATGGGCCACCAAAAAGCTGAGACATTACATGCTCTCACATATACTGTATATGTCATAGCCGAGAATAATCCCATCAAATTCATCATAGAGCAACCCACTATCAATAACCGCGTCGCTCGATGGGTGGTCATGCTTTCAGAATTCAATTTTCAATACTTACCTCAGAAATCCATCAAAGGGCGGGTTGTTTCAGATTTCCTGGCTGCTTCACCATCACAGAAACCTCCAAGCACTCACATGGAATCCCTAGACGAAGATGTATTCTTCACTGATGAGATTACATGGGAAATGTATTTCGACGGAGCTTCTAACCAAATGGGCTTTGGAGTAGGAGTCTTATTAATCTCTCCCAAAGGGCACACGTCCCTGTATCTGTAAAGTTGGATTTTGATGCTACTAACAACGATGCAGAATATGAAGCATGCATCAAGGGTTTACAAGCTGCTTTGACCTTGGGTATACGCCATATAAAGGTCTTCGGAGATTCCAGCCTCATCATCAATCAGGCTAAGAATACGTGGAAAGTGCGAAATGAATGCCTTATGGCCTACCAACAGAAGCTCTTGAGACTTGTTGACCAATTTGAGCAAATTAGCTTCCAATACCTTTCTAGGGATCACAATGAATTGACGGATGCTTTAGCTCCCATTTCTTCTTCCCTTGCGCGTAGCTTGATCTCACAGTGGCTACGGTTAACATGACCGCGCTACGGCCTAGCCTCAACTTTCGTTGCCCTCGACTTGACCGCACTGCGGTCGCGTCATCATGATCGGCCACGGTCCAGCTCGGCTTCAAAAGGCCTTCTGGGCGCCTTGACATGTCCAGCCTTTCCGCATTCCTTCGCCTTCGACTCGACCAAGACTTGAGAAAGGCATTAAAAGCCAAAAAGGCATTTTGAGTAAAAATAGGTGCAAAAATGGCCCTTTTTACCACATTTTGAGTAAAAACTCCGAAATCTACAAAATTACCAAAAAGGCATTAAAAGTTATTAAATTAAGCTATGAAACAAGTCAAAAGCCTAAGGATTTAGGCAGTATTTAGACACAAAATTGGGTCTAAACAGATATCGATCCCATCAGGCACGCTCCAGCTACCTATAATATTAGAGCGGCAGTCTGAATTAGCATATGTCTGCAATATGGAGACACAGGAAGAGGAAACTGAGGAATGGTTCTGTGACATATACAATTTTCTTCGGAAAGGAGAATATCCAACCGAGCTAGATGCTCGAGGGCAACGGGCAATCAGATCTTTAACAGCACAATACTACTTGATCCAAGATCGCTTGTACAAGAAATCCCCTACATGCATCAATTTGTTGTGCATCGATGCTAAAAGTGAAAAAGAGGTTATGACTACGGTGCATGGAGGAGAGTGTGGGCCCCACATGAATGGGCGCATGCTAGTGAAGAAGATTCAGAGGGCTGGTTATTATTGGTCCACTATGGAGGCGGATTGCTTGGAATTCGTTCGAAGATGCCACAAATGCCAGGAATATGCCAATGTGCAGCATCAACCTCCCTCGTATTTCTCTACTTTAACATCTCCATGGCCATTTTCAGTATGGGGTATCGACATCATTGGCAGGATACACCCAACAGGGACTGGAGGACATGAATACATCTTGGTTGCCATCGATTACTTTACCAAGTGGGTAGAGGCAGCCTCTTATACGAAGCTCACGTCCAAACAAGTGGCTAAATTCATCCTTCAGAACATCATATGCCGATATGGAATGACTCATGAGATCATCAGTGATAACGAAAGCCATTTTCGGAAACAGGTAGAGACTTTGCTCGCCACTTACCATATTCAACACCACCAGTCTTCACCTTATCGACCTCAAGCTAATGGAGTTGTGGAAGTTGCCAATAAAACAGTGGCAGGAATCATCAAGAAAATGGTGGTTGCTTATAAAGATTAGCCTGACAAATAGGCATTTGCCTTATGGAGATACCGAACCTCTATACGAGCTGCTACACGTGCAACACCATATTCATTTGTGTATGGGATGGAAGATCCTACCAATTGAAGTAGCAATCCATTCGCTACAAATAGTGGCAGAAAAATCAATTGCCCGAAGCAGAATGGGCTCGAGGAAGGTTCGAGGAGTTGATGTTGATGGATGAAAGGCGATTGAGGGCGTTGCATAATGTGCAAGTGTATCAAAGTAGGATCACTCGAGCTTTTAACAAGAATGTGAGAAGTCATTCAATTCAAGTAGGTGATTTGATGCTTAAGGAAATGAGGGCACCTGTACAAGACCCAAAGGGGAAATTTTGCACCTAATTGGAAGGGTCCTTATATGATTAAGGATATTTTACCAGGAGGAGCGCTCGTTTAGCCACTATGGATGGGGAAGATGTGATTCATCCAACAAATTTAAATCAGCTCAAGCGATATTATGCTTAATATAACCAAGCAACTGGAAAACCAATTTTCAGACACTTGGTGTATATTCGATAAATGCTCATTAAAAGAAGAAAAAATAAAGTTTGCAAGAACACAATAATTGTGAACGATATTTCTTCTTTTATTAATTAATAATAATGCAAGTACACTTCTTGTAAATAAGAAAATTCAAAAGGCGTAATTAAATAAAAGTTTATTCTGGCAAAGCAGTTTCAGTTCCTTCATCATTCTCGTCCATCTTCTAATCTTGTTTCACCTTATCCACTTCGCCAGTGGACTCACGATCAATCTCCATGTCTCTAGGCCCATTTGGGTATCTCTCTTTGTCCTTTGGTTTATAGGCCCGCCTATTTTGTTTCCGCGTCTCCACTCTCGGACCAAGCCGGTCTTTCGCTGTGATTTTTGCACCGAGACGGTCCTTTACTAATGAACAAGGACTCAGTCTTTCCTTCACAGATGTCCGCTCTCTCCTCTCCTTTCCAGCACGACGAGATTCGACGGCCGCAATTAGCCATCCATGGTAGCTGGCGTCAGCAAACTGTGATACATGTGCCTTCGATGGAGCTTTAAGAGTCGGTCTTCTCTCCCAGTACTTCAGCCATAACTCTATCATCGAACTGCAAAGCTTCAATTGCTCAAGGGCTTTGCATAACAGCGCAGGGATGTTTTGCTTGCGACCCATTTGCCGACGCACCCGCTCCGGGAAGTACTAGGTTATATGCGTCAAACCGGCAATGCACACATAGGCGTTGCGTGAATCAAGGGTCTCATATTCAGAAATGTGCCACCATTCGATCCACCATGTGATGTCGCGAGGCTCCTTTAGGAATGCGATCCATTCCGTTATTGAGTGAAGATCGGTGTACTTCCTCTTCCTTTGACAATAGTTTGCCAACGCCGAGGATGTTCGAGGCTCCTCAATGAGGCCCAAATGCTCCATCAACCATATTTGTCCATAAAGTTAGCAAGGGTTACAATCGCATGCCAATTATTCCCAAACTAACGAAAAAAAAAGTGTAAAACCCGCCTGGGTTTGACAGTCAGTAGAGGAGCAGAAAGTCAAGTAAAGGAGAAGGAAAGGAGGATGTCGCACCTGAAGTAACAAGGGGCTCCCACAAAGTTCGTGTTTTTGATTTGGGTCGTCCAAACCCATCAAAGTATCCGCCAGCATCAAGGGCACCAGATTATAGCCTCAGGCCATATCTTAGATGATTTGGATCAAGCTCGCCAGCCCAGTTCGTCGCCCGCCATGATAAAAGCAGAATTCTCCAAGGAGACATAGTACGAGTGTCCGCACTCGTATCACCAGGCCATATTCCAAAGTATCGGGAGATTGAAAATATTCAACGATAGTTTGGAAATGTACCTTGTCACCGAATAGTGCACTTCCTATGACCCGGGATGGAAAGCATAGCAGCTCCTTGTATTGTTTACTGACGTTAGTTGATTTTGGAGGTGACGTCGGCCACGCGAAATTATTCGTCCCAAGAATAGAGGACCACTCCTCCGGAAGCGGGCATAACTCCTTCAGTGTGAAGCGAAAAACGAGCATCTTCGGGTCCCAAAAAGTCTCCGCCGCTCGGAGGAAGTCATGATTAACCCTCAATTGTCGAAGACTCAACAGGCTTGTTAGCTTGTATCTCCCGAGCTCTTTCTTCTCATCCTTGGACAAGGTGCTCATCCAAGTAGCAAGTTTCATCTCAAAAGCCATGGGAATTTAGAGGACTTTTATGATTTTTTGGAGAATATTTGAAGAAGGCTTTCAAGTAGAGGTGATGAATGAAGATGACATGCATAAAGTGGGGTATTTATACACTTTCACCTAAGATCAAAATGGAGCAAATCATCAAGAAAACGGTCATATGGACGTTGCCCCAAAATCCAAGATTTAAGCCATTCTTCAACGGCTAGAAAAAAAAAAGAGAAATTTTTTTGTTAAAACCCGCCTGGGTTTTAGCTCTTCTACAGCCACGCGCACGCGCCTCGCCAGGCCCAGGCCTGCCTCCTTCAGCCGCCAAAACCCGCCTGGGTTTTGAAACGGTCCATGCCCATTTCCGGTTATCGTAGCCCATTTGTCTTTTGGGCCTTTCTCTTTGTGAATTAAACCGGACCGGTTGTGTATCTTATATGTCTTGGTTTTTGTTGTTGGCCCAATGATGCTCGGTTCTGAAATTTTCACTCGGGTTTACTCCGACACTTAAGTTTTACGTTTTCTTTTATTTTCTTTTCTTTTTGGGGAACCGGGATTAATTGGGATTAATCCCATCATGTAGAAAATCATTTGAAAGTGCATTAATAAAGCATAAAAGTTTTGCATTCATCGAGTCTTGCATTAGAAAAATAAAAAATACAAAGAGTCTTGCATTAAAGTTAGATAAAATAAAAGAGTATAGTTAGTCTTGCATTGCATCTCATAAGTGTTGTCACCATAGGGAACTCGAATCGTCGTTGTCCTCTACCAAGTTGTCGCCAGCAATTGAAGTGCCAGTCGTGCCAAAATAGGTGTCCCAGGAATAGTAATTTGGACTAGGTGTTGGACCCAAGCTCGAGAATGCCAGAGGAGTAGGTGCATTTTGCACATGAGGCGATGGTTCAGACATGGGCATTCCTGTAAGGTGTATACTCGACGGTGAAGACATGGAAGGCTCCTGTGAAGCGGCTAACCATGAATGATCAGGAACATGCCACTCAACAAATGGAGTAGGCCATACAGGCCTGGTTCTGTAACCGGGGGCTAGCCAACCAGAAGAGGTGGATCTGTCGAGCCAAGAATGCTGGGGTGCAGACCACTCTTGTGAACCCATGGGCCATGATTAAACCATCCCAGGAGCCGGAACAGGCCATCCGGCCGTATGAGAACCGGAGCCAAAAGAGGAGATGTCATAGGGTGCAGGACGTGAAGTAGCGTCATCCGCTAGGGCCTGCCCACCAGGATACCCTACGGATGCACCTGAATCGCGATCCCTCACCATTATTTCTCGGCCTCGACGAGCATAACACACTGAAGCAGGAGTGCGGCGAGAATGAGAACGTCAGTAGTTGGCGCTGGACTCTGAAGCACCCTGCACCCAGTATGAATGAGGCTGGGCGTCACCACCATATCCAACGCTATGATACGACCCTCCCTGCTCAAGTGGCTCCTCTAGAGACATTTGAGCCTTGTCCTCTTCCATACTCAGAGGACTATGACCTCTACTGCGAGACCTACTACGATGAGACCCGGATGAGTGCTGGCCCTCGACCAGAATGCCTTTGCCGCGACCCTCGAGTACAGCTGCTAAAGGAGGACAAGAAGACCCACCAACTTCTTCCCGAGATCGCCCTCGAGAAGAGTACTCCCCTATCGAAGAATGGCGTGGGGGCTCTGTGCGAGTAGGAATTACAGTGGAACATCGGGGTGGTTCCCTAGGAATAGACTCCACATCAGCTTCCATATCGGCCCTTCTAGCTCCATCGCTTTGGTATCTCCCAGAGCCTGTGAACACTCGACCAAAGTGCTTCTTCATGGTATTCCATTCCTTAGTCATTTGTTGGATGAAGGCCCACCTTGGCTGAAAGAAGGTAAAATCGGGGTTATTCACAAGTAAAGCATAGGTTAATAAAGAAGCAACATAAAATGAAGATTACCGGTTTCCGCTCAAACGGTTGAAGTGTGGAACACTCGCTGCTATGCTCCACATCCAAGAAACCGCAAATCTTTTCTCTTTCTGCTGGAACCTCCACCTCAGCAACCTTGGCATAAAATCCCAGCTGTAGATTCTCCGGTCAGAAATCAACCAAAACATAATAAGGATAAAGGCGAAAGATACATACCAATCAGGGAGCCAAGCGACTGAGATAACGCTGGACTTCTTCATCAAATTGCTCCTGCGGGCTGCGGAACATCATTGATGAAGTTGTCAAAATCTTGACCTCGAATCAGGTCCCTCAGAACACCCGGGTCAACGCGCCACGGCTCGAACATATGCTCCGGAGGATCCTGGGGAACGAGACCAGGGTATCTCCCTAAGATCTGCTTTGAGGCCCTCTCTCCTTGGTATCATACGAAACCTAAGGGTCCCTCGATCAGGAGGCGAAGGCGGGTGTCATGATCTACCAAATGTAGAGGGTGTGGTAGTTCCCCCCACATTGAAATCGACCCAGGGCGCCAATTCACTTGATCCCACGAAGGGAAAGAAGCATTCAAGATTGAAATGCAGAAGGAAATGAAAGAAAGAGGCTGAGAGTAAAGAAATACCGGAGCTAGGTTGTCCAATACACCACGGATTAGGTCAAGGCTCCCCGGCTTATACTTCTTCTCATGGATACCCTCAGTAGTCCAGCGTTTAGCAGTTGGTACTGTCTTACCCCTCTTCGATCGAATACCCAGAGACGAAATGTAGTCATATGCCCATGACTGCATGATCATAATGTTAAAAGAAAGGAGAAAGGATGATCAACATTAAAGTGTAAAGAGTCTCGGGTACGTACCTCGAGCACCTTCCACGGGACAGGACCATACTGTTAACAAGTCTGAGCCGCACAAAGATAGACTAGTTCATCATCCTACGAAAGTCTTACGCCATGGCGAAGCCAGAGGACAAAGTTTGCATAGGTCGCTTTGACCCAATTCAGGTTTCGAATGTTGTTGAAGTTCAAAAGGTTGCGAAACCACGTCAAAATGATGTTGTCCCCGTGATTAGCAAAAAGGGTACCCGAAATAATATACGCCAGAAAAATAAAGCGGCGCTGCTCGTCAGGCAGGTTTTGGAAATTTGCATCACGAATAGCCCTTTCGAAATGCGTGTAGGAGAGGTTGGCAAGGCCTTGCCTCGGACCCAGGTGTGCAGACACTGGACCTAACATGTCCAGGACTACCGGTGGGATCTCTGCATCAAAGACTATGTCTTGCCCACCCCAAGGCAGACCAGTGATCATAATAAATTCAGTGGGCGTAACGGTCATCTCGCCCACGGGAAAATGGAGGGAGTTGGTTGTATCCCAAAATCTCTCAGCAATGGCCCGACCTATGATCCGAACCTAGCAGACATTTCCAAAAGGGCATGAAACCCGCTGCAGTCAATGTGTCATTCACAAAGGCACCAGAGATTGACTCAGCCACCTTAAGTGGCTCTTTCAAGGCATCGGGGGTTTTTAGGTTATCCTCCTAGAAACGACAGACGGAATTTCAAGAAATGGGGGCCTTGTTAACATTTTAAGCCTAAATGCAGTCTTTTGAGCCCTAGCTGGACCCAGCACAAACACCGGGCTCACAACCACGGCCCACAAGACAGTCCGACAAGGTCAGCAGCCCGACTGTCTCGGTCCAGATCACGGTCCAGCAATACGAAAAAAAATTACATATATATATAACCCGCCTGGATTTTAATTTTTCTAGGGCCACGCATCGGCCCAACAAGCGTGCCAGGAGCCTAATGAGAAATTAAAACCCGTCTGGGTTTTATGATTCTTAAATGGGCTGCCTCTCTGGTCAACTGGGCCAATGACAGGGGCCAAGGAAGGTGGTTTAAAAACCCGCCTGGGTTTTTATCAGTTCCATAGGCTGAATTCTAAAGCATCTCGAGTCTAGTTTGCAAGATGGTATTTCGGTCAAAATGCAAAAAGAAAAGGATCGTTCAAAATCTTAAAACCATAAATATGCATTTAATCTAAGCATGCTTAAAATAGTTAAAAATCGGCAAGACATGGAAAATAAATTCATGCTTGCTCACTTTTACACTAAACTAAGTACAAGAGAAGAGTTCAAAGAGTTCCTTGCCATAAGAACGGTAGAACCAAGCGTGGTTCCAAGGCTGAACAGTGAGGTCGGAAGGATCAGGCTCCACGCCAGGAATAAAGTTGCGTCGAGAAGACATCTCGTGGAGCCATGTCATCGCATAAGGAAGAGGAGGATTCCTATGGCTTCGGGGTTGCATCTTCCTAAAACAAAAACTTTCTTCAAAGGGGTAAGACTTTTCTAGAGAGAAGAAGAAAGCTAGAGAGATATGAAGGAGATGAGGATGAATGAATGAAATCAATGAACTACATTGAATTTATAGGAGGGATGGGTGAACGTGGACCGTTCATTTCTAGGACCCGCCTCGAGATTTCCAATGCGTTTCATTGGCCGAAAATCCAAACGTCATCATCTTGCCACCCAAAGGAGAGACATGACGACGCGGCACGTCCTCATCCACATGTAGGTCGGACCCACTTTGATTCCTTTCACGAGAAAAGAAAAAAAAAAGCAAAAGATACAACAAAACCCGCTTGGGTTTTGTGATGGTCACAGCCCAGATGCGCGGCCCAGCAACCCTCATCAGCCCATGGGAAGAAATCAAAACCCGCCTGGGTTTTGCAGCAGCCACGATCCAAAATTCTATATCCAAGTGTATTACAGCCCGCCAAAAGTGCATACAGTCCTGACAACCCACAGACTGCAGCCTGGGGTTTCCAAAGCTCAGGTAAAAATCTCAACCCTCCCCACATTTCGATAAAACTAATACTTAATTTTCTTCTGGTTTTCAGGTCGCCGTTAAAAGGGATCTTGCACCATCTGGTTGCTGCATAAAAGAGCACCAGCATCACTCGTCCAACGGTTGCCACCTAAAGGCCTCCGACGACATCGTCAACATCATTCGTCCAACGGTTGCCACCTAAAGGCCTCCGACGACATCATCAACAACACTCACCAACGGTTGCCACCTAAAGGCCTCCAACGACATTGTCAGCATCAATCGTTCAATGGTTGCCACCTAAAGGCATCCGACGACACTATCAGATCAGTCGTCCAACGGTTGCCACCTAAAGACCTCCAACGACATCATCAGCAGCAGTCATCCAACGGTTGCCACCTAAAGTTTCCCGACAACACCATCACCAACAGCAGTCGCCAACGGATGCTACCTAAAGGGCTCCAACGACATCACCGACATCATTCGCCTATCGCTCGCCATATAAAAGAGCACCGACGACATCTATCTTCAAGTCATACGTCAAGCAGTCAGCATCTCAGGCTACTTTGACCATCGTCCTATTCGGACTCGATCAAAGTGGAGGCTCTCTATAGACACCGGGATTTGCACCGACGTAATCCCGACTCATCAAGATCAGCAAGTCATATGGGCCAAACACCAAGTGGGTCATTAGGTCCATAGGATCAAAAGCGTGGGCCCAAGAAAGCGAAGCAGTCCACCTACACCTAATTAAACCCGCCTGGGTTTTATATTTCGTAAGCAGCCCACAAAGGGAAGCAAGCCCAAGGCGCACCCCGACTCAAAGACAAGCAAAACCCGCATGGGTTTTATGCTATGCAGGACGCGTCGTTTTGAAGTGACCACGTCAGCAATCCGTGTGATGGGATTTAAAACCCAGGCGGGTTTTATTTCTCAGGGATGGCGCCAAATTTTTCACGCAATCCCTTGATCAAAGCCCACGTGCATTGACTTTACCTTGACCCCTTAAAACTGGTCTGGATTATAATTCTGCATGGAGGGGAAGGGCATGATCCTAGGGACGTGCTCCCTCCATTTTCCCTCCTAAACACTCACTCCCTCATCTATAAATACCCCCTCCATTTCACCCTCATATCATCAACTACCACCATTATTATCATATAAATTCTTTCAAAATCCTATCATACATATTTCCTCTCTAATCCCCTCATAATCATCTTTATCATACCCATATCATTACCCTGATACCATCCTTATAAACCACTTACATCCTTCCATTCAAGCTATTGATCAAGGTCAAGTCAATGGATCAAATGCATCACATCTACCACCTTTAAGCAAGGTTTGATTTCATTATTCATATTGTTGTATTTCATCATGTAATTTATACTTTATTCCCTTTACTTGTACATATTTTGTAAAGTAAAACCTCATTTTATATTGCTCGTTGAGAATATAATATTACGAAATTAATTAAACTTCTCCCCGCTCTCTTTCATTTCAAGTTCCGATTTTAGTAGAGTCTGTTTTCTAAACAGGCGAATTCGAGAGTTCATATAATTCTCGAATCCATAACCTTACCCCCGAATCTAGAAATTGGGTTTGTAGACCGGAGTCACTTTTTATTATTTTTACGGTTTGTCAATTTCCTTAAATCGATTGGCGACTCTTTACTATTTTATAAACCCGTTTAATTGTTTAAAATGTTCGTTTTTGCATAAAAATAATTTAAGAGATGATTTAATTCATATCCATCACTAATTCAAGGCAAGGCCCGAGAGAAATGGACTAGAAATTGATAAAACCCAGGCGGGTTTTATCAATTTCAACCCATATCTCTTTGGGCCGGGGAGGAAAAAGATCCAGCCCATAATTCATCAAAACACAGGCAGGTTTTCATGGGTTCTGGCGGCTCGCTTATTTCTTCTTGGGTCTGAATTTGGTGCTTGGGCCGAGATTAAATTATTATTAAAATATTTTGTGCAATTTCGGATAATTTAAATAATAAAAAACGGGTTTGTAAATAAATAAAGTATCATCACCCGAAAACGAATTTCGAAAATAAAAATATCCTTATTTAAGGATTAAACAACCTTAGTCGGCTCCCGACCACTTAAGTAGCGCATCCGAAAATCGACACCCCTAAACGGGGGGCGATTTCCTGGTCCTACAGTGTCGCACCCACAAACGCTCGCAAAACCAAATCGCCTGGCCATACTTCTCACTGTCGCACCGGCGACCATGTCCGTAGCGCCCGCAACGGTGATGATCTGCGCGATAATTTGCGGCTTGAACGACATCGTTTTATTTAACCACTTTTCTTTGTGTATAAACCTTAAGTGTCAATTTAATTTGGGGAGGCTGGTTGGGGTTAGAATCTAGCTCTAAGCTAGGTTTTACCTAGCTTTTAGGTTGTAATTACGAGATAATTAGTGAGTGATTAGATAGATTTCTATGGAGATTGTAACTTTGATTGGGTTTTGTATTGAAGATTGTAGATTGAAGCTTCTCTTTTCTTGTTCGTCCTTACTCTCTACTCCTTTGATAGGTGTTCTCTCTCCGTAGTCTCTCTTATTATTACTTGTTAATTTAATTGCTTTCCTTTAATTGCTTCTTTGTTGCTTTGATGTTTTTGTTGTCATTTTAATTGCTTTGGTTGAGTTTTGGTTGTTGGATGTTAGAATTCATGTTTAAGGTTGGAATTGTTGATGTTAGTTTAGTTGATATGATGAGTAGTGGTTAGAACCCTAATGGGTTAGGGGGTAAATTAGGGGTGTGGATTGGAGATTAGGAATGGGTTAGCACTTTAGTGAGTGTAATTAGGTGGGAAATCAATTTCCTATTCCAATCCTTCCCTGAAGTGGGGCGTATTCAGGTCCGAATGCTCCCGAATACATTTAAAACTTGTTATGTATGGTTGGAGTTGGGATGGTTAATGCTTGCCCATGAAAATGGCAACGAGGTTACCTTAGGAATTCCGTTTCATTAACCCTCCAGGTCCGTGGTGGACTTTGAGGTAGTTAATCCGGACTATCCCCGAAAGAGGAACACCGGTGCGTATTTTCTAACGGAATTGCCACTTGATTACCTCTCTTGTTACTCTCTTGCTGCAAAAACCATCTCCTTCATCCCGTTCGCATCTCGAAAAGCCCCCGAAGCCCATTTTCTCCCTTTGACCGAACCTTAGATTATTTGTATCTTCGTGCTTTCTTAGATTAGTTACCTTACCCTCATCTTTTGTGGCCATAGCTATCTAGACCCATTCTAGACCAATACCTTTAGCCAAGGCCCCTTGCTCCTCGAGGAAGAATGGCAATTACTGGGTATACAAACCCATTGTACACAAAATGGCGTCGTTGTTGGGGAGCTAGAGCCCCTAGCTTTAGGTTCCTTTAGTTAAGAGTAAATTAGATTGCTTTCATTGCTAGAGATCAGCTGTTTGGGTCTTTGGGAATTTGATGCTTCTTTTGCTCTTTGTGGTGCATGCAGATTTGCTCTAGTGTCGATCTAAGATCTCAGGTGACATCAAACCCCGATGGCCAAGCCTGATCCACCTCGTACCCTTCTATCATACGTCGTTCTATCATTGGGTGCAGGAGGCAACCCGATCACCCTACCGTCACTACCACCCACCGCAACATTCAAGTTAAAACCGTACTTGCTGGAAATTTTTGAGATATGCTAATTCCATGGGGACGTCATTTAGAATCCCGTTGATCATATTAGAAGATTTGAAGACCAGATTGGTTTTGTGCATATACCAGAGGTATCATCAAAGTTTTTGAAATTGAAGCTCTTTCCTCTCACCTTGAGGGGAAAAGCTCAAATGTGGCTCGATTTGTGCCCACCAGGCACATATACCACTTAGGATGCATTGAGTCGCGACTTTCTCCACCATTTCTTCCCGGTCGATGAAACTAGTAGACTCCGGCAAGCTATTATGAGCCTCAAGCAAGAGCTAGGAGAAACCCTTTTTGATTCATGGGCAAGATTCAAAGATCTCCAAAGGCAGTGTCCGCATCACAATCTGTCGAATTGGTTATTGTTGCAACAATTTTACTTTGGGCTTCAAGAACATCTTAAAGAGTCAATCGACAATGCATATGGAGGTGGCCTATTTAGGAGTAAGCAAGTGTTACTTTGAGCTAGGAGTAAGCAATTTTACTTTGAGCTAGGAATGTTACTTATGAAGACCGAGCAGTAAGCAAGTGTCTTCGTCCATGAATTATGTCAATATTCTCCCTATTTAGGAGGTGGCCTACCAAGAGTGGGAGGTTCATCTTTGGAGACAGACCCCACAATCAAACTTCTTATGGCCACCATCCACGAGATGCAACAGAATATAGAATCTGATAGAGCAACCAACCAATTGGAAATCATGTAGGAGACTCAAGCCTTCGCCCACAACATCCAACATTATTCTTCCAACTACGGAGACCAACGAGCTTGGCAACCTACTTACCACCAATCCATCCCTCAACCTCAGGAGCCCCAACCATCTCAAGAATCTAACATAGAGAAGTTGTTGAAGCAGATTATGGTAAACCAGGAAAAAACAAGAAGGCTCGCCTCGCAAGCATTGAAAACCAATGGGCCAAAATTGCTTAGCATGAAGATCCTCCTCAAACGTCCTTCCCCATCCAACCTTAACCTAACCAAATGGCGTCGGTGCATTCTACTATCCTATGGAGTGAGAAAGAAGCCAAAGTACCTACATTCGTGGTGGAGGAACCTTTGGGAGAAGAAGAGAGTGAGTTGGAGATGAATGAAGAAGGGGAGGTTGTAAATGATGTGGCCAAAAGTGAAAATGAGGAGGAGTTGGGAGAGGAAGAAAAATCCAATGAGGAGTAGATGAGTACTCAATGAAACCCTATATGCTCGAACCCTCTTATGAAGGTCCTATGGAGGAAACCCTTCTCGAACCAATCCAAGTTGAACCCGATCGCGGTGAGGTGATATTCCTCATTAATCTTATGGATATGACACCTACTAGCGAGGACGTCCCCCTGGAGGACACTTTCTTTGAGCATATGGAGGTTCATGATTCTAACGTCAACGTGTGGACATTTTTCCTCGCCATTCAGGCTTCCGAACATCCACATGGATTAGGGTGTGATTCGGTGATTTGTACTGGGGTTTAACCTTTGAAAACTCTTTAAGGAAATCAACTTTACATTTCATGAATAATATTTTGTAAAATCACTTTCCCTTTACTTGTGCATTTTGTGAGTCATCGGATTAAACTTTTAAGAGCGAACATCCACTTGTTCCAAACTCTTCTAAATTTAACCCAATTTGCTCATTTAAATGTTAGGCTTGGAGGAGAGTGATTTATGCAAGTATTATTTAGAAATATAAGAAAGAGTACCCTAAAGTTGCATCGATACATTGTAACGTTAACCATAGTCTATGCAATCCTCGATGTGTTTTGGTTCGAAATGGGAGTCGCCACCCGACTTTTTAAGGGAAAAGTCAAGAAAAAACCAAAAAGAAAAGAAAGAAAGACTCCGCCTGCGAAACCCAAGAATGGATTCGGGGGTAAGGCTACGAACTCCAAAAGAAAACTTTAAGAGTTCGTCTCTCAGAAAAGAAAAGACTCTACTAAAATTTTAAAATTGTACTTTTGATAAAGTTTGGAAGGGAAATGAAGGAATACTTTGTATGATTATTTCATTGAATCATGCAACATGAATTAATGATATAATAACAAACAGCAACAGAGTTTCATTTTCACACATGCATTTATCAAACACATGGCGGGCAACATAAACAACCAAAACAAAAACCAAAAGACTTACATAAGTGTTAAATTGATGAATGAAGCTGGAGAAATTACTGTGCTTGAAATACTTGGGCAGCAACAAAGTCGAAAACTTGATAAAATCCCAAACAACGAACGACGACTGATATCGAACGGCGAACGATGACTGGTATCGAGAAATGAACGACGACTACTAAGAGTAAACGAAAGTTGCTACGAGTAATAGCCAAGAGTAATAGCAAAATTCAAATGGATGCACATAACAACGATCTAGAGCAACAAATTAAGCAAATTTGTGGCGTTCAGAAAAGGTTGTTACTAAAACCCAAAAATGTTCTGCAATCTGTACTGCTAGAAATCGACGAAATACTATATTATCCCGGTAAGAACATAAGAAAATCACAGAATATTGCAAAAACTGAAGAAGACGATGGCAAATTTCTGAAGAAAGTATGAGGAAATATAGAATTAACCCAATAAATTTAAGCAACCATTGAAGCTGGAATCTGAGGAACACTAAACCACCCCAGTAAAAGGTACGAGAAAACTACAAAATTAGGTGAAAGATTCGAACAGAGAAGAGTGAATTTTAGAAGAAAGCAAGCATAACTTACTTTCCTGTTGAAACTTTGCAGCGTTTGATTGAATGAGAGAAAAATTGGGAAATGAGCAGGGAGAGGCGAGAAAGAAAATGTTATCTAGGGTTCAAGAATTTGCTTTCAGTATTTACTTTGTCTTTTACTTTTTCCTTCCTATTTGTGAGGCAGCAATAGTTCAAAATTTCACCAAAAAATCCCGCTCTTTGTGTCTTGTGAGTTGTGATTTTTCACCACTTTTCCAATAATTTACTATTTTTCTTATTGTTGACATACAAACCTATCAACTTTTATATTTGACAAGAAAATATTGTGACATAGATGCTATGAGTCATAATTTTAATGTCTACAATCCATGTTTTTGTTGTAGTGTAAACAAATAAGATTTTTATTGAAATTAGTAATAAGATATTAACAAATATACTGTAACCTTTGTTATGTGTTAATATAGTCCGCCCAAGGGCAAACTTGTAGGGAAAAAAAGTACAAGAAAAAAGAAAACCCTAATGGGGCGTAATGCTCTCCATGGAGCCCTACCGCCTCTGGTTCCTCCCCAAATCCCCCTTTTCCCTTTGCCCCCTCTGCTTCGATATCAGATCTATCCGGCGATTAACCTTCCTCCTTGTTCTAGATCTTCGTTGACAGAGCATGACGACAGCAAAATTGAGCGCATGCGTTGGTTCTGCTGGGATGTGATGATTGCTTTTTGGATCTTCTTCCCCTCCCCCTTGCGTGCTGAGCTCCCCCTTCCCAGATGGCTGCAATCAAACTCGACCTTGGTGGTTTTCACCGTCCACGTGGCTAATCGCGTGCTTTTCTCCTTCTCCCCCTATGCGTGGTGGCCAAGGACGTCTGCAGCCTATCTCCTCCAACCCTTGATCTTCTACGATCTGCCAGGTAAGAGGTTGCCTTGGCCTCCAAGGCCTATGGCTATTCCTAAGGTATGGCTTTTTTTCTTCCTTTTTCCTTTTTTTTGTGTCTTAGCTAGCTTCCCCTTAGATGATGGTTCTAGAATCCCTCCCCCCTGGTGTTTGTGCTGGTGTCCTTACAGTTCTTACTACAGTACCTTCGGTACCTATATAAACGAGGATACTCTCCTTCCTTTCCACAACCATCGACATCCTCAACCGATTATCAAACCACCGCTTATGTCGGCTTCCTCCTCTGTTAACAATGGCATTTCTCTCTACCTCAACTCTCTTCCCCCTCCTCACCATTCTGCCGGATGAGGAAGCTGTCATGACCTGGATTCCAGTAGAAGTAAACAACATTGCAACTCCCCTATCCGAACCCCTTCTTCTTACACCGACTCTCTTAGATTCGGTATGGTCAATAGCCCTGATAATTTTTGCGCCCCAGTTCAACTACCGTCTAGTGTCAATCCTGGAGGAAGTTCATCTGGTATCAAGAATTCCTCCTTTTCCCCCCTCCTATAATTCACTCCAATGTGTCTCAAAATGAGGATCTTGCTACCCTTTCTTCTTTATTAGATCCCTCATCTCTGAATGATCTAAAGAATCTTTGTCTCCTTGGGAAAATGTTGGAAATTGATGTCCCTCTGTCTATCATTGCTGCAAAAAACAAACTTGACTGGAAACATGTCAAAGGTTCGGTTGAATACGCTGAATCGAGTAATGGGTGGGTGGTTATCAAATTCTCAAACGTTGAGGATAGGGAGTATGTCTGGCTTAATCGCCCCTATCATGTACGAGGCTCTAATTTTGTTCTTACTGAATGGATTCCCCTTTTCGATCCCTACTCCTCTATCATTACCCACATTGATGTTTGGGTTTGCATTCCTTGCCTACCTCTTGAGTATTGGAGTGAGCGGCCATTGGCCATCATTCTTGCTCACGTTGGGAAAATTGTCAAAGTTGATCATCGTACCTTAAGCTGCACTAAATGCCTCTATGCCCGAGTCTGTGTCAATGTTGATGTTACCAAGCCCCTGATGGGTTATGTGATTGTTCCCTCAGCTACTGGCTTTAGGCGTGTCAACATCTCTTATGAAAATCTCCTTGAGACTTGTGCCCTTTGTGGGGTTTCTGAACACCTCATTGAATCTTGCCCGACCAATCGGTCTACCCCTAAGATAGATTGAGGTGGTAGTGGAAAAATTCAAAGATGTGGGTGTCAATGACACGGAACTGCCTCGTCCCCCTGCTGAAAATAATGCTGAATGGGTTAGAATGGAACCCAAAAAGAGAAGCAGAAGGCCCCATCCTTCTAAATCTCAAAAACCTGGCCTGCCTCCATCCTCCAAATCTAATGCTTCTAAGCCCCCGCAGACAGTCCCCGATAAAGGAAAAGATACTGTTCCAATCAATGTGTCTGATAGTGATGGGGAAAGCAGTTCTAAACCTCGTTCGATCCATGAAAGGGGAGCTCTCTCTGAACTTCAACCTTTGGCAGCCCCCTCTGTTAATAACCACCTCTCGGTTGAAAAAGATGGTGGGTTGGATGGTGACGATGACATCTTCCTTGAACTTGAAGATCTTGAAGGATCTCTGTTGTCCTCGGACTCATCTAAACGAAGAAAAATGATCTTTGGAGTGGATCCATAACTTTCCCAATTTCCTGGCCATGTGGGTTACAGATTTTAGAATTTTGTTTTCTTTCTATCCAGTTGGTATTCTCTCCTATGATTGTCCTATGCTTTCCTTATTAGGCCTCGGCTATTAATCAAAATATTCACCCACATGGTTTATACTATATTTTGTCTCTGCTCTCTGATGCTCGCTGCACTTATTTGACTTTACCATATGTTAATATAATTCTTTACAGTTACTTAAATTTTCTCAATGGTTATAAAGTTCAGTCATACAACTTTCTTAGCATTATTATCTCTTTCTCCCCCCCTCATTCTATTTCTCTTTCTCCCTTTGCAGGCTCCTGTGGACTGTATCTTTGCTGGTCCCTAACATTGTTTAATTGTTGTCATAAGTGGATTTGGTTTCCCCATTCCCAAGCCATGGCTTGGAGCTCTCTGTCTCTTTCTGCTAGGAGGATTTTGATCCTCCAGTCCCTCACTCGCGATGATGTCGCCGCCTGCTTTTACTGGGCTGGCTGGCCATCTTATTCTCAATCTGATTGGAATAACTTGCTAGTCGTTGCCAATTCCTTGGAATTGTGGTAGCCTAACAATTTACTCCTTGATCCCATTGCCACCATGGTCTATGATGAATTTTCTATTTTGAGACCCTTTACAACCTTCCCTTTCAATTTCTTTTCTTCATTTTTCTCCATCTTGCATTGTGTTACTACATCTTCCTTTTCCTGCTTGGATCCCAATGGCCACCGTCAGCTAACTAACTTCTCTCCTAATGTATCTTCCTTGCAGGTTAAAGTCCTAAAGCCCGATCATTATGTTTGTTATTCTGATACGCCTTTGCTCAACTGCCACGGTTTTCGGGTCCTTCCAGTTCCTAGGGATTTTTGCACATTCTGGAAATATTCCTATGTTAGCATAATCATTGTATTAGGCCTGATAGCACCACTTGGCCATGTTACCTTCTCTTTGTATTGGCTTACTTCCGTGTCCCAATTATGTAATCCCCTCAGGGAGACTTTGCAAATTTCAATAGAGCTGCTGAAGCCTTTGCCATACCTCATTTTGTCATGAAAATTCTTTGTTGGTATGTAAGAGGGGCCAAACGGCCAAAACTCCGATTCGAAATTAATCATATAAGGAATACTATCAAACCGGACCTCATCTTTTTATTAGAAACAATGGTTAACCAAGAAAACACTAATCGAGTTCTACCTCGGTTGGGATTTGATTCCTACTTCTCTATACCTCCTTATAACAACAGTGGTGGTATTTGGTGCCTATGGAGTTCTAATACCATCGATTTCCAACCTCTTACCATCGATCACAGATTCATTCATACGGAAATTATAGATAAATCTAAGAACTGCCGGTTCTTAACCACCGCCTGCTACGGTCCTGCCCAAGAGCAAGATAAAGATTTCTTTTGGCATTCGCTGAGGGATCTTGCAAATTCGGTATCTCTTCCTTGGTGCCTTATGGGGGACTTTAACGAACTTCTCTCTCCCGATGAAAAAAAAGGTGGTGCTATTCCTCCCCCCAAACGTTTCGAAAGGCTTAATACCTTTCTATCCCAGTCCCTTTGCAACGATGTTGTTGCAATTGGTAGACAATTTACTTGGAAGCAATTTTGCAAAGGCCATTTAGTTTATGAAAAGCTTGACAGGTGTCTTATCTCCCCTTCTTGGGAGCGACTCTACCCAAATCATCAACTGTCTACGGGACCTTTTACCATTTCAGATCACTCCTTCATCCTGCTTAATACCAACAATAATTTTCCACAATCCAAGGGCCCATCCTTTAAATACCAACCGTCTTGGGCTTCCTTTAAAGAAGTCCATAATATTGTTCGAAAATGCTAGAGCCGCCATTACAGAGGTACTCCGATGTACCGGCTTAAACAAAAACTCCAAACAACCAAAGACGGTCTTAAACATTGGACTAAATCCTTTTTCAATAACTACCGTCATAAACTCCAAAGGAATTTTGAGCTCCTTCAATATGTGGAGGAAAAACTAGCTTGTGACCTATCAAACAAGCGTCTCAATAACTGGCTAAACCGATTACTTAAACAGCGGGAAAGAATTCACCTCACCAACAATAAATTCTGGGGTGGCCTTAATAGGAAGAAGTGGCTCGTGAATGGTGATCGCAACTCCCGTCTATTCCACCTTACTATGAAGGCGAGAAAAGCCCGTATCTCAATATCCAGTATCAAAAATGATATTGGGGACTGGACGCACAATCAGGACGAAATTAAAAACACTTTTATCGACTCCTTCTCTAAACGTTTTAAGTCTGATTCGGACCCACACCGTAGACTCGGCCTGGATCTTTCACCTCGCCTCAATGACAGTGATAATGCTACTCTCATTCGTGATGTATCAGACGAAGAGATTGAAGCAGTTGTTTTCCAACAAAATAAATTCAAAGCGTCTGAGCCGGATGGCTTTGGCATTGCTTTCTTTCAATCCCATTGGAAGGAAATTAAAAATGATGTTTGTACAGCGGTTAAGCCCTTTTTCAAAGATGCCAAGCTCCTCAAACAATTTAACCATACCTTAATCACTCTTATTCCCAAAATAGATCATCCGAGCACCCCAGCTCATTTCCGCCCAATCAGTCTCTGTAATAGTTTTTATAAAATTATCTCTAAAATTCTCACAAACAGGTTGCGTCCCGTCCTGGAAAAGATTATTGACCCGGTGCAATCGGCTTTCATGCCTAACAGATCTATTCACGATAATATCTTACTGGCCCATGAAATCATTCATAAATTTCAATCCATGAAAAGTAATAAAGGTTGGGTTGCTCTAAAACTCGACCACGAAAAAGCTTTTGACCGTGTTGAATGGGACTTCCTTTTTCAAGCTCTTACTGAGCTTGGTTTTCACCAAACATGGATTTCATGGATTAGGGAGTGCGTCACTACTGTGACCTATTCCTTAAACCTGAATGGAGAAAGTTGTGGTTTTTTCAAACCCTCGAGAGGACTCTGTCAGGGCGATCCTCTTTCCCCTTACTTTTTTGCTATATGCATGGAAGTCTTAACCTACTATCTACGAATCCATTCGTCTCTTCCAAAGACAAGCATTGGCTTCAAACTTGCCCCAAACACCCCCCCGATTCCGTGTCTTCTTTTCGCCGACGACAATCTTGTTTTCTGCCGAACCACTAATTCTGCTGCCAACTCTCTCAAATATATCCTAGACAAATTCAGTTTCCTATCTAGCCAACTTATTAATTTCAATAAATCAACATTAATCTTCTCAAAAAATACTAGCGCAAGAGACAAACAATTCTTCGCTGGATCTTTCAATATACCTCGCAGCAAAAGCCTTGGTAAATACCTGGGTTGTCCTCTCTTTCATGGAAAACCCCCTGCGTCCACCTTTTCCGAACTGATCTCCCGATCCCAAACCAAGCTTCAAGGCTGGAAAACTAAACATATCTCCAAATCTGGGAGGATTGCCCTTATACAATCCAACCTCGAATCCTTACCTGTGCACATGATGCAATGTTTTGCGCTCCCGTCATCTATCACTAAACAAATCGACTCCACAAGCCGGAATTTTCTCTGGAAAGACATCTCCACTGGTAAAGGAATACCTCTAGTTGCATGGGACAAAATCTGTCTTCCAAAAAAATTGGGAGGTTTAGGCCTTCGGAAAGCCAAAGCCATAAATTCAGCGTTCATTTGCAAGCTCATCTGGAAATACCTCTTCGGATCGGGTCTTTGGGCCACCATCATGCGGGCCCAGTACCCCCTTTCTACTTACCTTTTCAGTCGTAAGATAAAAGCCAACGACTCTTGGGCTTGGAAATCCATCCTTAAACACCGATCCCTTTTCAGTAAAGGCCTCAGGTGGATGATTGGTACTAGAGAATCGATCAACTTTTGGATGGACAATTGGTGCTCACACCAAAACCTCCTTAATTTAAACGAGATCTCAGATCCTTCTCATGTTAATTTGAACCTTACAGTTTCGAATTTCATCACTATTGATAGAACCTGGGATTTGGACGCGCTCCGTTCCCTAGTCAATCCCCGGTCTATCGAATTAATTAAAGCAGTCCCCATCCCCCATACTCCCTTGGATGATGAGTATTGTTGGGGTCTTTCTAGCTCCGGTGCCTTCACAACCTAATCTGCTACTTGGCTGGCTCATGATGTCAATCATGAGGCGCAACCTTGGCAATTCCACTAGATCTGGAATTTAAACATACAACCTAAACTGAAAACTTTCCTTTGGCTAATTTGTCACAAAGCCCTCCCCACCAAATGTGCCCTTGAAAAAAGGGGACTAAATGTGGACACAATTTGCCTTGCTTGTAACTCGGCTCCCGAGGATCAAGATCATATCTTTCTGACTTGTCCCCACTCCCAACAAGCCTTTGATATTGCACTCAATTCTGGTTGGCTACCGTATTCTCATACTCGGGAAGCTACATCGATTTTAAACTACATCACTCACTATAAGTCCAAATACAGTGAGAAACAACTAATCAATCTAATATCACTCTTATGGAGTCTTTGAAAATCTCGTAATGAGCTTATATTCAAAAATCATCCCACTAGGCCAGAATCTATCTTTATCAAAGCCAGAAGTAACACTCTAGAATTCTCCTTATGCAACCAATTAGACGAAATGACTTCCCACTACTGCTTCACTCCTGATGATTCCCCACGCTCTTCAAGATCTCAATGGGTATCCTGGTCTCTCCCTCCGACGGACGCCGCAAAGTTGAATTTTGATGGTGCAAAATCATCTGCGGATGCTTCCAGAGATTTCATCATTAGAGACGCCTCGGGTCACATCATCTCCAGTTCATCCTTCAACCTAGGCAACGTTTCCATTCTTGTTGCCGAAGCTACAGCTATGCGGAACGGCGTCCTCAACGCTAAGCTACACGGTCTTCAAACTTTAATCATAGAAGGGGACAACAAAATCGTTATCAACTCAGTTAAAGGCATCTATGAGACCCCTTGGACCATCAAGAAACTCGTCGACGAAATTCGAGCTCTCCTAGCTTCCTTCAATTCAGTCCTCATCCATCACGTTTTCAGAGAAGCTAATCGTGCTGCAGACTAGCTGGCGAAACAGAGTCTTGGAAGACAGAGTCCTTTTGCTTCAAATAGTCTTGAGTCCAACGAATTTGAAAAAATTCTCTTTGAGGATAGGAATGGTATGTACCTTGAGAGAAGGGTTTCCTAGTCCTCTCTTGCTTACCTTATCAAAAAAAAAATAGTCCGCCCAAGGGCTCTAAGTTGGGGTAGTTGACGAGTTCGAAAAATATCACTGCAATGAGGATGCTGAGAGGATCCAACAATGGAACAACCCTAAATTTATCAAAGTTTATGTAAGTCCTTATCGTTAAAACACCAATGTCACATACAAATGTTACAAACTGAATTCATTTCCTTGAAAAACACCAATATTACATATGAATCTCAATGTATTTGTTTTAAAACTATAAATAGAAAGTCATCTCAAGGTCTATACAAGATTGAAATTCATGTAGAACGACTTTCTTTTTTATTTTTACATTTATTTAATAATATTATATTACATACTATATATACGATTGGTCAAGAGTGAAACATTTTGGTTCATTCAACTTATTAGCCAAAAAGATTGACTACATTGAGTGCTCTTTCACCAATTTATTCTTAACAAACATGTTTCCATTTTGCTTTTTTTTTTTCCTATTTTATTTTTATAGCTTTTGAGATCATGTTTACATAAGCGCTTAATTGGTTCCCATACTTTCCAAAATGGAGACAGTGTGAAACAATACAGAAACTGCTTTTACTGATTGCGTTTACATGCGCCGATGCGCGTGTCAGTCTCCCGCACATTTCTCTACTCGCTTTCTATCATCCTTTTTCTATTTACACGTGTTTAATTATGATTGGGTTCCTCACTCCACTACACCAAAACTTTGACATCCCTTTCTCACTTTGTCTTTCTCTGTAGTCTATATAGCTACTTCCTCCAACCCCCCACCTTTCCCAAAACCAAAAAGCAAAGGCGTTGAAAGCTCGCTACTGCATCAATGGCGCCGCTACTGGTTTTCTCTCTCCTCATTTTGTCTCATTTCTCCCCGGCATTCTCAGCCAACTGTGCCGCTCCAAAACTTGAAAACTCAAAGCTATACAAGAATTGCAACGAGCTACCGACCTTGAAATCGACCCTTCACTGGAGCTACAACTCCTCCAACAAAACTCTCGCCGTGGCATTCACCGCCAACCCATCTGGTTCCGGCGGCTGGGTCGCATGGGGCATCAATCCTACCGGCGCACAGATGGCCGGGACCCAGGCTATCCTCGCCTTCAAAGATCCAACTGGCTCCATGGAAGTCAAGACCTACAACATAAGCCTCTCTAATTCCCTTGTTGAAGGCAAATTAGCTTTCCAAGTTTACGATAAGAGGGCCGAGTTCAACGCCGCCGATGGATCCATCACCATTTCCGCTTCCGTGGCGAGCTCAGGTGGCAAGATTAACCATATTTGGCAGGTGGGCCCCGGCGTCACTAATGGCTTCCCGGATAGGCATGAATTCAAGCCGGAGAATTTGAATTCAAAAGCGTCGCTGGATTTGAACGCTGCAACTCCAGCCGGAGCCTCGCAGGCTTCTCCAAGTGATGCTGGGCTCAGGAAGAGAAATGTGGGTTTTCTTCTTCTGGATTTGATATTTGCTGTGTTTTATCTTCTGGGTGGGTCTCAGAAATCGGATAACTGGATTAAATTGTGAATTTTTACAACTTGGATTTAGAATTAACCTAAGAAAGACAATTGGTTATTTTCAGATTTAAGACAATTGGTTTAATTAGTTGTGCTTTGTCTAGATACGAAAAATGTTGGGAAAATTTCTTCTGGAAATTTTAAGCCTTTGAGGAAATTTTGCTTTTGAAAGCTTTGCTCCACATAGATCTCTGCTGGTAATTTTTGTCGCTGTTCCTGGATGTTGAAATTACGTTTATTAAATTATTAGTTATTGTTTTTATATGTAGAAAAGGAGGGTTATTTAATATTGATAAACTACCCGGGGTCACAATAAGTTTGGGTGAAATTTACAATCCTTATATGGTTTTAGTTTCCCAGCCTGGTCATGTGTTTTGTGCCTAGAGGCAAAATCAGAGTTGGTAACATGAAATTGGCGATCTGAGTTATTTTGTTATGCTGGTTCAGATTCATGGACTACTGAATGCCATCAGTTGGGGATTACTATTTCCAATTGGAGTGATCATAGCAAGGTACTTGCGGGCATTTGAATCTGCAGATCCTGCGTGGTTTTATCTACATGTTGGCTGTCAAATATCTGCATACGCAATCGGTGTTGCTGGCTGGGCCACTGGTCTTCAGCTCGGGGCCAAGTCCGTGGGGATTGTTTATACAGGACATCGTTGCATTGGAATTCTTCTCTTCTCCCTTGCCACTCTTCAGGTTTGCCTTTTTGCATCTCCAACTTTACATTCATTTTTCTGTGTCTAATGATGTTGAAACTTTATTGATTCAAGTCACTTGAACATCTGATTGCATTCTTGTTTATTTTTTAGTCTTAGTAGTTGGTAATAGTTGGTAAAGTATGAGGTTGGCCTCATAGCTCATTATGTAGGCTGAGAATTGCGTATATCAGTTGTGTGTTAAATGTTAGAGAGAACAGGAGAGAAAGTTCTGAACATCCAGATCCTTGGAATTGGTAAGGTTGTATTGTAGCGTATGTGTTACTTGGTCTTAAGGTCTTCTAGCCCAATTGTGTGATATGTTTGTATGTATATTCAGGTGTTGCAATGAATGCATGAGTAATGTGATAGATTACTCTTAACAAACAGTGCTTGGTTGCCCTGACATGCACATTTTCTTGTTGAGAATGTCAGATTTTTGCCCTGTTTCTAAGACCGAAGAAAGAGCACAAGTACCGAATGTACTGGAACATCTACCATCACAGCGTTGGCTACGCCATAATCATATTAGGGGTCATCAACGTATTCAAAGGTTTTGACATATTAGAACCAGAGAAGAAATGGAAATCGGCATACATTAGCATACTTATCGCTGTAGGTGCCCTTGCCGTGTTGCTAGAAGCTTTCACTTGGATCGTGGTGTGCAGAAAGAAAAACTCTAGCTCGTCTGCTAAGCCTTATGCTTGATACATATCCACACAATCTGCTTCCAGACTCAGCTAATGCTCATCACTCATCACTCATCACTCATCACTCATCACTCATCATTGACTCGTATGTTGTTAGGGTACCTTTTTTGTTTGGCTTCGCTTGAGATCTTTGTGTGGTATATATACACTTTTTTTTTTCCCCCTGAATGCCAGTTGTATCTTAGTTTGGGTAGTGGTTAGTTGAAATATCTAGGCAAAATTTCAGAGAAGTATCTAGTGACTCTAGTCTCTCTCTCTCTCTCTCTCTCTCTCTCTCTCTCTCTGTGTGTGTGAAAGATTCCCATTATTTCAGAAACACGCTTTTTGATATAAAGTATATTATTATAAGCTTCTCTCCCTTTCATATTAATGGTCATTTTTTAAAGTATATTATTATAAGCTTCTCTCTCCATTTCATATTAATGGTCATTTTTTAATGAATGTAGTTAAATTTAAAAATTCTGACAATAAATTTTTTAATATATATAATGAATTTTTATATAAAATTAGTAACAGTAGATTTGCAACAAAAATACTATCATAAAATTATAATATTAGGGTCAGTCAAATTCATGATTAAAAAATAATTGGGTAAAAGTTAAATTTTGATGGCCCTGTTCGGCAAAAATAGCGGATTCAGTAGCGAATAGCTGATTAGGGAGCGGATAGCATTTAGAGGAGCGGATAGCGGTTACATATTAGCGGATAACAGATAGTTGTTTAATTAGCAAATTGTGAAGAACGTATTCGATGCAATTAGCGGTTAGCATAACTGATGAATATAAATTGACCAAAATGGATATGAATATCATTTTACTAGTTATTATTATTATTATTATTAGTTGCATCCAATAAATTGTTAGTGTTGTCGCTGTTGTTATCATCGTCACCCTTCGTTCAAATAAAGGCAAGAGACCCAACACTACATGTAATTTTCTGTATGTCAGAGGGTCTTGTGAAGAGTTCTGTTAATTAATTTACCAATATCAGACTACAAATGCCCCACTTTAGCACTGATAACAAAACGTTTGTCTAATGTTCATGGTTCTTGGTTTCAAAAAGCAAGCTGCACTGGCAAAAAAAAAAAAAAAAAAAAAAAAAAAAAAAGCAAGCTACACAAAGTATCAATATCAGCCCCCGATATTGTTCATCATTCTGGGCTTGTATTCCTTTTTTTCCATTTTACTACTTAGTAATCTGTTCATTCAATTAGCTAAGAAAGCATCTCTTTGCTATGTTCATTCAACTACACAAAAAGGAAGACAGTAAGTGAATTTCATGTACCAAAATTCATTCAACCCAAAACCTAAACTCATTCCCCATACACACCAATAATCAAAGGGCTTATCTTTGGAGAACCCTAAGATAAATTGGAGGTTTTAAACTGAAATTCACAAAAATTTAAGCCAGTAACAAATACTCTTGGGGTCCTTCCACTCTTCAATGGCTTTTCAAAGACCAGAAGATTGGCAAGGTTGTGAAATAGAAGAAAAACTTGAGGGTAACTCTGGAACAAGAAAACTCAAACGCTACTAAAATTCATAAACGTTGACATATGTAGCGTCTGATAAATAGCTATGAAGACGCTATCTGCTGGTTTGAAACGTTATGTTACCAAACGATTGAAATTTAATAAATTGCGTTTTGAATAGTCAAAACGCTAAACGCTACCTTAAACGTTGTTGCTGAACAGGGCCTTGGTATGTTTTGGTAAGTTTTGGTAAATTTTGGTAACTTTTGGCGAATTTACACCAATATATCAAAATTAATATTTTTTTTGTTAAATTTGGTAATTTTTGATAAATTTAGGTAAATTTAAGTAAAAATTGGTAAATTTTGGCAATTGGACCCATCAATTTGACAAGCCCTTACAATTGTTAATACTAACTCCGTCCCGTAATAGTTGTCACTTTAATTAATTTCTCTTGTCTCATAATATTTGTCACTTTATAATATCAATGTAACGTTTTTCAACTATTTATATTTTTATTAGTTTTTCTCATATGAAGATAGCAAAAGTAATACAGAGAAAGATATCAATATAATTTACTATTAATATTTT
Source organism: Portulaca oleracea (assembly GCA_029582165.1). NCBI lineage: Eukaryota > Viridiplantae > Streptophyta > Magnoliopsida > Caryophyllales > Portulacaceae > Portulaca > Portulaca oleracea. The sequence continues at coordinate 4,622,453 of CM055885.1, read as the reverse complement.
ACAACTTTCCATATAACACAATAATTAACTAACTCGTTTTATTGGTTTTCTCACTTTTGGCTAAATGGACAAGTATTGCGGGACGAATGAAGTAATATATTATGTAAGAAATCATTAATCAAAGAATGATATTAAAGATGGTAAAAGTTAAAATTATAACAATTAATATGGAAAGAAGGGAATATATAGGCAAGTAGATGAGTTTGTATTTTCTTCAACTTCAATACATTAGCCTAAACTTTCTCATCCTTTACCTTCAAGGAGTATGCTAAAACTAAAACCCTCAATTTTGGTTTGTGACAATCATCTTATCTTTCATATTTTTTTTTATAGATTTTTGGACGATAATACACTAAACTTTAGTTGTATTAGATAATAATGCACTGAACTTTTTTTTAATTCTAATACACTGAACTTTGAGGGTATTCGACAATAATGTACTCAGAACAATTCCAGTGGTAGTTGATGCGGTGGTCATCCTACTTTGAGGCATCGATTTTCTATTTTTTTTCAGAAAAAGTTTTTGCCGTGTAAGAAAGTACACATAAGCAGGATAACCAATATATTTTCTTTGGAAAAAAAAAAAGAAAAACAACACTTCAAAGTAGAACCACCCCCAAGTCAACCATCACCCGAATTGTCTGAGTGCATTATTGTCCAATACTCACAAACTTCAGTGTATTTGAGTCCAAAAAAAAAAGGTTCAGTGCATTATTGTCAAATACCCCTAAAGTTCAGTGTATTATCGTCCAATAATTCATTTTTTATTAATATTTAAATTTTAATGAAAGTAAAAAGTTTTCCAACAATGAAAATTATTAATGGGTTAAGTTTAGCGGTCTAAAAAAATACGACAATGGTACAAATCACAAGGCAAATAGTAAAGCACTAGAATTTTCATGGGTGTTAATCTGTCGTAGCATGATCTAACCAGAGAAATGCAGATTTTTTTTAAGTTGCGACCCTTTATTCAAGAAAACAAGTGCCAAAGAGCACCAAATAGAGCAACAGCTTGATGAGAACACAGGACATGATGAACGAGTTCACCCTAATCATACACATGAGAAAATTTGCAACCCCAATCAGGGGAACAAAACCAAACAGACACCCTTTCCAACCAAGATGTCTTCATATTGAGAGATTCATATTCCAAATTTAGAGTACAGAACCAGCCACAGAGCTTCCATATACTGCATTTCACAATAACTCCAATTTTCCATGACTATCTCATATCACTGTCATGAATGAGATTGAGTGCTTCCAACCAGCTGATAGAGAAAATGTAGAATCTTTGTTGACAACATGCAGTTTTGAGACTGATCAGAAATTGAAGGCTTTTAACTAGAGAACCATAGGCTGTTGATCATATATGAATCACATCAAAAGGCTGAAATTTTGCAAGACTCTTGATCAAGATCACTAATGAAGAGAAACAACACTCAATCATTCCCAAATCCCTCATATTCACTTGTTGTTGCATGAATATATTTCCTACCAATTGAATTGTACCCCACTCTTCACCAATTCAATGAAGACAGCAGTAGCAGTACCCGAATATCCAAATTTGAGCTTCTAAACAGAACCCAAACATTTATCAATCATTTCTTCTGAATATCTCAAAAGACAGTTGCATCTAAAACTTACCCAAATTAAAGAAGATCTGAAGTAACCACTATGAAAACATTTCAGGTGCACTTTAAATAGTATATGAGTAAATCACTACACAAGAGACCTTTCCATCCCATTTGTCCAACATACACAACACTACAACTGCTCTATGAAGACCACCCAAGCCAACAACAGGAAATCAGCATGCAGAGACAGTTCACCAACACCACCCAATAGAAAACCAACTTACAGTATATAATTGTTGTATCATTTTGCACAATGCAACATCTCAGACTATAAAATCTGCTACAGGAGCCTTTTCCAGCTTCAAATAACTCTAATCCTTAACTGGAAATCTGAACTCACAACCTGAGAATTTTTCCTTTCTGGCGCTATCGTTGTCTTTCTTTTCTTCTTCTTCCTTGTCGATGTCTTGTCACCTAAATGTTTTCTACGATCGATGCCTTTCTTTGCCTTCATAAAACCACTTTTCCTGCCAAAGTTGATCGCTTTCTCAACAATGAATTCCCTAGCCTTCACAATGGAGTCATCTCCAGAGGATAAAGAATCATTGGCATCGCCGTCTTCAACATCAGTTGCAATGATATTCTGTGCAGATTCTAATAATGGAGTCGAGCAATCTTCATTCGCTTGAGGGGGAAGGCTGTTCACAACCTCAACTGACTTCTCAACTTCAAGAGTAGTATCTACTCCCAACGCAGTTGTTGCAATCACGAGTTGATTGTCATTAATTATTGGCACATTTTCAAGAGCAGGCTCATTAATAGAGACTGAACCGTTGTCAGCCTATTCATTTTCTCGTTGTGCATCAAGTCAACCTCCTGCCAAGCTTGAACACCCAACAACCTAATCAATTCATCCTTTAATGCATTTGTTTGATTATTCAACCTTCTCACTTCATCAATGCAGTTGTTGCCCTTCTAGCTAAGTTTTGTGACTGTTGAATGTTCCTATTTGACGGAGATTCTAGCACCTTCTCAGAATAGATTTGATCAATTTCATCATCATTGTCACCGATTTCATTCTCACTTGAACATCCCATTGAAGAATTTTCCACCAGACTCTATTCTTGGATGGTTGATGGAGGTATGAGATGCGAACTAACTTCAAGCACAAATATTCTAAAAGAGCAAGGAAAATTGGAATCTAATAAACCAAACTTGTGGTCCATTTTGATCTAGCAAACTAAACTTACCTTTGCTAATGGCATACCATACTTAACATCATATTTTTTTGATTGAACCTGAGTCAGATTGGGAGAGAGTTGCTAAGTCATAAAACACAAGCTATTAACATTTTTCTTTTATTTTTTTGCTATAAAACAGTCCACCTCAGCACAAAAAAATTTCACGTCATTTTTCCAGTGATCGGAAAGTGGTGGAGGTTCAATAAAGAAAAATATAATGTTAAGTATGGTATGCCATTAGCAAAAAGGTAAGTTTGGTTTATTAGATTCCAATTTTCCAAAGAGCAATTATTAATGTCAAGTAGAACTTCTCCATCAATCATGCGAAAGATATCTGACTTGATAAGGGCCCTCATTACTTCGAATTGATTTGTTGATGAAATGAAACGAGCAAGTGATAAGAGAGTCCCCCATGGTTTTGTACAACTTTGAAAATTCTCCCAATTCCATCCATGTGGAGAGACTCCAATAATGTCAACCCAAACTCTCCTAGAGTGTGCAGCTTCATAGATGGACCAAGGTTTGAAATCCACAAACCAATCCTTTAACTCCTGAGTATTCTCCAAAGCTTCATCCATTTCTTGTCTGGTTGAGAATGTTAGTAGATACTTCACACCACTGAGAGCTGTGATTTTAGAAAAATGACCATAATTATTGCTCATCAACGATGCTAATGTATCCAAGTCTCTCGGTCTCTCCGTTGTACAAACGATGCTCCTCTGTAACCAATTTAAGAAATCACCATTCACTTCTCCTTGAACTCTGTATTTTGCTTCTTCAACATCTTGTGCAGAAGGCGAAATGTTTCTTTTGGGAACCCAAATTAGTTTGCTTCTCTTTTTCAATTTTTTTCCTTTGGCCCAATCCAGAATTATTCGATGACCCCTAATAAACTTCTTATGTAGAAGCCAGATACACTCAACAGCATCATAACTGTTCCATAGCTGAATAAATCCGAAATTCACCATAGAATTTCTTTTGCAGATGATTGTCGTTGACTTAACCTTTGCATATCTTCCGAAAAATCCATGAAGCCCGAATCTATCTAGAGACTTTGATAAATTGTCGACGAAGATTGTTGACAGTTCTGGTTGGTCTCTCCCCATTTCTCCTTCCTCTCTTTCTCTCTCCATCCTGAAATCTCCGTTGCTCATCTACCTCATCTTTCTAGATTTTCATGAAAGAAACCCCAAAAATGTCCACAACTATTTTATCTATTTATTTATTTTTGAAAGGGGAAATGCAGCTCTTTCGATATTAGTACAAGAATTTATTTTCTTTTCTTTTTCTTAGGGAAGTGAAACAATTTCTTTGTTCCACTGCTCATAACATTTCCTGTTGAATTCAGTTTCAAAGTTCATGCTTTTGAAACTTATAGCTGAAGTGGGAACAAGTTTGTACCATATAGAAAAGATAAGGAAAAGAGGTCTACCGTAAATAGATATGGCAATTGAGTTAATCAGTTCAAGTTCAGTTCGGTTGATTCCAGATATAGGTCCGGTCAGGTCTAACATACTTTGGTTCGGGCAGGGTTCGGGTTTCGTTTTGATTATAGGTGTATCTTGTTCAGTTAAATTCGGATTCGGTTTGGGTTTAACCGGTTCGGGACTTTGGGTTCAACCTGTTGAAATCCTTTCGAGTTGGGTTGAGTCGGGTTAAGTTGATTCGATTCATGTATTTCAAGTTGCTATTGGGTTAGGTTGCTTTGAGATCGAGTTACTTTTGTATTATGTTAAGATTTATTTAATACTTAAATATCCATTTTCAAATTTAGTGCAAATATTAATTGAGTAATTAAATAATTTAGGGAAATTGGAATCTAATAAACCAACCCGTCGGTGCTTGCTGATGTGGAGGGTGTTTTAGCAAAAAAAAAAAGAAAAAAATTGGAAAATATTTTTTGCTGAGTTGGATTGAATAATCCAACATTTTTTGTTTTTTTTAATTCCACCTCAAACCCCACCCCCCTCTCTCTTTCTCTCTCTGCAATTTATTACTGTCTCAACCCTCCCCCCAAGCCCAAGCCCAAGCCCAAGCCCAAGCCCATCCCCCTCCACAACCTCTTACTTTCTCTCTCAACTCCACCCCATCATCACCCTTCCTCACCACTGCCATTGTCACCACCACCACCATTGCCGCCATCTCCACCGCCACAACCTCCATCTCACCCCCTTCTCTCTCTCTCACACAAGCCCCCCAGCCCGACTCATTCCCCCATTTCCTAGCCATGCTGTGGCGCCACCCAGAGAATGTCAACCTCGACCAAGTCAAGGTGGTACACCACTGTGCAAATGTAAGCCCATTTCCCAATATACCCTTTACTTGAACATAATCTCCACCCTTTCCCCTCTCAACCGCATGGGCGTTAATGTCATTTTACACTTCCATCTGATCGAAAATTGAAACAGGGGTCAAAGCCATGGAGGTACACATGGAAGGAAGAGAACATGGACAGGGAAGACATCAAGATGCTGGTCAAAAAGTGGTTCCACATTTACAATGACGAGTCCCTCGATTACATTTTGGGTGTTTGTTTATATATAACATGGGTCAAAGCCATGGAGGAAGAAAAACAGGAAATTCTTGATAGAAAAACATGGATCAAAGTTGTCCAGATATGCACTTGTGCATATCTATAATTAAAGAAAAAAAGGGAAAATAGTTGTCCAGAAAAATTCATTAGAGTTTCCTGTTTTTCCAGATGGTAAACACCCATAAGTTTTGGTCATGCAAATATACACTTGCCATCCCACTTCACATGTCATCCATGACATCCCACTTCACATGTCAATACATCATCTGCGAGACTGCGACCGTAGCCACAATAACCCCAAAACCCCAAGAATCTAGGAGAGAAAATCCAGTTTAAATTTTGTTGGTGGCTGTTGTTGAGCAAATTGGCCATTGAAATAAATTCTCACCATTGAAATAAATTCTCTCCATTAAAAATATTTTCATAGTAATTACCGTGAAATTGATGAATATCAACCGATTCAGTTGTGCTTCTGCCTCCGCTCCAATGGCTGACGGTATTGTAGAATTGATTGGGATACAAATTTGCAATATACATGCTAGGCGTTATGAGGTTGAAAATTTGTAGAGAGAGAAAAGGAGCGGTTATTGTTTTATAGAGGAGGCAGAGTTGTATCTGGGTCGGGTCCTGGAAAAGGGTTCGGGTTCATAGTCTTGGTGGTCATAGTAATAACTTCTCTTCGATCTTGATCTGTCCATGAATTGAGAAAGCAACGAGAACCCACCTCAAGTTGGGGCCTTTCTTTATGTGGGTCAGTCCCTAATTGTCCAGAACAGGTAAGGTTTGAGTAGAGTAGTGAGTAGTGTCCAAAGTCCTCAATTTCACCACCACCTCCATTGCTGCATTGGTGATTCACTTTCTCTCTCAAAAAATGCTGGTCAACATGGCGGTGGACGACGAGCAGAAGCTTCAGTCCATCAGGGCGGCGCTCACGGCGGCGACAGGATCCGTACATTACTTCACCGCCCCGTCCGCCGCGTAGAACATGAGAGTTTGGTCCGCGGTTACAGTTTGGGTGTCTGTTTATATATAATGTTTAGGCAATGGAGGTGGTGGTGTGAGAGAGTGGAGGTTGGAGTTGGGGTTTGAGAAGGATGTAAGGGAGATGGTGGTGGTTGTGGCGATACAGGGGTGTGGCGGAGGCGGTGGTCATGGCGGAGAAGAGGGGTGGAGTTTGAGAGAGAAAGTGAGAGGTTGTTGGGGATGGGTGGGTGAAATGGGTCAAGTGGGGCTTGGGGGTTGAGAGTAATAAATTGCAGAGAGAGAAAGAGAAAGAAAGAGAGAGAGAGAGAGAGAAGGGAGGCTGAGGTGGGGTTTGAGTTGGAATTAAAAAAACAAAAAATGTTGGATTGTTCAATCCAACTCAGCAAAATATATTTTCCAATTTTTTTTCTTTTTTTTGGGTTAAAACACCCTCCACATCAGCAAGCACCGCCGCCACGTCATATCTCCGACGAGTTGGACTAGGTGGCGGTTCGTTGAAAAAATAAGGTGTTAAGGTCAGTTCATCCAATATTAAAGTTCAAGGTTGGTTCGTTAGATCAAAGCAACCCCAAAGGTTGGTTTATTAGATTCCAATTTCCCAATAATTTATGGGATATGGTTTGTATTGTAATGTATGAAAATGACCCAAAAATAATATTAATAATAAATCGATTGAAAGTCAAAATAAATAAATAATGATAATGTATTAGAAACTGGGGATGCCAATTGACAGAGAAGCCTACATGTGAAGTTATAACTATCAGCCTATTAATAATTAAATATGATCTGAATTCTATGTTAGTAAAATATGGAGTGATAATTTAAAGGGAAATTGGATTATGATAATACGAACTTTTGGCCATATAAGACTTAATAATACGAACTTTCGATTAAGTGATGAATAATATGAACTTTGACCCCTTGTTGCCCCCAGTAACAAGCCACCGAGTTAACATTTTCTTGACTCGTCGGCGATCCTACCTGGCGGCAGAAGGATGAGTTTAGTCAATTTTGACTTGCCTAGTCAGCATTATTTTTCCACCTCAGACCCCCTCTCTCTTTCTCTCTCCTCTCTCTACATTTCCCCCATTTTTCAGTAGATGCTCGACCACCACAATCCCACCTCCTCCTCCGACGACCCCAACCTCCAACCTCAACCCTCCTCCGGCGCCGATTCGTCTCCTCTGTCGCCCACTTCCGATGAGTCTGACTCAGTGCTCAGCCGCCCACAGTTAGAAGAAAAATGGCAGGCAACAAAAATGCAAGCCAAGTCTAGAATTCCAGATCTGAAATTATTGGGTTATTGGATTCTAATAATACGAACTTTGGGCCATATAAGACTTAATAATATGAACTTTTGATTTGATTTAATAATACAAACTTTGACCCCCTGTTGGCTACAGTAACACGACACCGAGTTAGGGATTATTTGAGTCACCGGAAACATGAGTTGACAGGCAAGGCATGTGTTCCCTCTTGTTTGACCTTGCCACCTCAGCAGTTGACCAAAAAAAATGCCATGTCACCCCCTCTCTCTTTCTCTCTCCTCTCTCCCCCCTCTCTCTCCTTTCTTTGTTTCAGATTTCCCCTCTCCCTCCTCCTCCTCCTCCTCTTCTCCTCCGCCGCTTCCTCCACCGTGCACGACCTCCTCCGGCGAAAGGGCCTCCCGCCGGGACTCCTCCCGGAGGTCATATCCTTCCAATACACCGAAGAAAATGGCGAACTTCTCGAGGTCTTTCTCGATGCGCCATGCGTGGCCAAGTTCGAAAACAGGGTCCTCTTCGAGAGCGTAATCCGGGCTAATCTCAGCTATGGAGAACTCAGAGGGTGCAAGGTTTAACGCAGGAAGAACTCTTCATATGGCTCCCTGTCAAAGGGATTGTCGTCGATGATCCCATATCTGGGGTGATATTGTTTGATATTGGAATGGCGCATAAGCAGTTTTCATTGTCGATTTTTGAAGATCCACCCAGTTGCAAACCTGAACAAGGTAATTGCCCTTTTGATTTCCCGCTTGCTTTTCGTCGCCCCCCCTTTTACTATTGTCGCCCACCTTTCGCATAATATTTCCAACCCACGCCCTTGAACCTCATAATTTCACTCTTCACTATCTCTCTAGTTCATCTCTCTAGAAAACGCTCTCAACCATCGACCACCACAAACCACCCTCATAACGGGATTTAATCGACGAATTTGAGGTATGTTTCGAATTTGTATTTTGAATTTGAGGTTTTATTTTTTGTAATTTTGAATTTCGACCGAAAAACGCAAAAAAAATTAAAAAAAAGAGCCGGGACGGCTGCCGCGTGAAACGCACGGTAAGCCGCCGCCGGTGCGGCACCTAGATCTAAGACACTCGAGAATACTATTGAATGAACACTGAGATGCCTTTAATTGATGGAAAACTTCAGAATATAAAGGAAAGTGACAGTTTGATTTGCAGCTGCTTAAACATAAGCTTCTGTCTAATCTCCCTGAAATAACCTAAGCTACAAAGCTTAAAACAAATACATATGATTACATCTTAAGCTGTCTAATATGATCCGGATTACATTTGTTTAGAAAATAAAAGAAAAGTACTAGCTAAATCCTGATTGGACCAATTTGCCAAAGGGTGGAAAAATGAGCCAATAGGAGGCTTTCCTGTCCAAGGGGGTAAAATTTGATGTTACTGAGGTGATTCCCGGGCAACTACTAACCTGGAAATAATCTCAACAGGTTAATATTAGGTTGGAAAGACCAAAACAACCCTTAGGGACAAAATCAGAACATATAGTCCCAAAACTAGAGTTCTGGAAAAACTGATAAAACAACACTGCTGGGATTGTTTGTTCTGGCTTCTGAACCTTACTATTGCCATGCTCGATCATGCTGGGACTTGGCTTGGACTTGAAAATGGCATGACAAGGAACAAAAAACTCCTAGGGAACCTTGCCTGAATCTTCCTCAATCAACAGATATGACATTGAGAAAGACTGCTGCTTGGATTTGTTCTTTGGAACCGAGTTGGTCCGATGACCAATGCCTTCTTTGAAATTTGGGTTGTGGTTGCCAGGGCTTGCTTAACAAGTGTGTAGCAAGCCTGGATGGATGCTGTGGATGGATTGGTGGTTGTTGGCGAAGTTGTAAATCTTCTGCAGGGTATCTGAACTGCTGAGAAACATGCTGAATAATCTGCTGTTTGTGTTGGATTTTGGAAGCCTGCTGTTTCTACTTAAAATGCTTCCTGAGCTGTTGAGTTTGGTAAATCAGCATGGTCTCCTTCTGGTGATGCTGCTGAAAGTGCTGGTGAAGCCCCTATAGATTCCTCTGCTGATGAAGCTGCTGCTGCTGGTTGTTGTTCATGATGATCTCCATCAATAATGTTTGGGAAATTGGATTCTAATAATACGATCTTTTGGTCGTATAAGACTTAATAATACGAACTTTCAATTCAGTGATGAATAGTATGAACTTTAACCCCCTGTTTCCCACAATAACACGCCACCGAGTTAAGATTAACATGACTCGGCGATCCTAGCTGGCGACGGAGGGATGAGTTTAGTCAATTTTGACTTGCCCCATGAGCGTCCACGTCAGCCCCCCTCTCTCTCTCTCTTCGTTGCAGATTTCTAGAATTACAACCCTCTTCTTCTTCCTCCCTCTTTCTCTCTACTTTGTCTCTCTCTTTTTCTTTCCAACTTCACCTTCGTCTTCCATCATCTCCTTCATCCATCTCCACCACTACAAAACCTTTAAACCACCATTACTACCACCACACCTCACCATCGCAGCCACCAAAAAACCACCCAACCACCTTCACTTCCACCCCCCCCCTAAAACACCATTGTAGCACCAAAAGTTACCCAGAAGAATTTGAGTCTAGTTGATTAGTTGCCCAGAACAATTGATTGATTAGTTGCCCAGAAAAATTGATTGTGATATCTCTTCAAAATATATTCAAATTACATACTCTTTCCAGCCAATATTGCTAGTATGATCGATGAAATTCAAGTATGAAAATGTATGTAGCAGATCTGATCACATGGAGTCAAAGGCCAGTCAATTAAACAGAAACTTCAAATCCCACATATAATCAAGACCTACTGCACCATAAAATCTCAAATCAAATCCGAAATCCGAAAACTAATGTAAAAGATACCCAACAAAATCAAACCAAATTTGGGCAAAATAAAGGCAACCCACTAAAATTAATTAAAAGAAAATAAACGGCCCCAACTCACCATCCTGAGTAACAAGGGGATAATCCGTTGCACTAAGATTTATGAACCAATCCCAATCACTGCATTCCTTCAACAAAATGGCAGTAGCGTGAAGAGTATTAGCCACCATAGTTGGTCCTCTATACATAGCCAAATTAGCCTTTGTAGTCATCCTAACATTGTCGAACTCCTTAAAAATCGGATGACCCTTGACAAATTTATCCACTTCCAGTCTCTCTCCAGGAGGAGAGTCCAAGTCCAAGTGAACGACGTACTGATTTCTGGGGTGTTTTGGGGCGGATGGTTGTGGAAGTGAAGGTGGTTGGGTGGTTTTTTGGTGGCTGCGATGGTGAGGTGTGGTGGTAGTAATGGTGGTTTGAAAGTTTTGTAGTGGTGGAGATGGATGAAGGTGATGATGGAAGAAGAAGGAAGAAGAAGGTGAAGTTGGAGAGAAAAAGAGAGAGACAAAGGAGAGAGAAGGAGGGAAGAAGAAGAAGAGGGTTGTAATTCTGGAAATCTGCAATGAAGAGAGAGAGAGAGAGAGAGAGAGAGGGGGGCTAACGTGGATGCTGATGGGGCAAGTCAAAATTGACTAAACTCATCCCTCCGCTGCCAGCTAGGATCGCCGCCGAGTCAAGTTAATCTTAACTCGGTGGCGTGTTATTGGAGGCAACAGGGGGTGAAAGTTTGTATTATTCATCACTGAATCGAAAGTTCGTATTATTAAGTCTTATATGGCCAAAAGTTCGTATGATAAGAATCCAATTTCCCTATTTCTCAAGTACTAGTAATATTGTCTATTGTTACCTCCCAATGGATGCCCCTTTTCCTTACATATATCATCTTGCGTCTATATAACTAATAAACTCTTATTCATAAGTTCCTCCTTCCTATATTTCACTCTTGGCTGCAATCATGTTTTTATTCTCAGTTTGTGTCACTCTTAATTTTAGTGATGCAATCATTAGGGGTTGTTCTAATATGTTTGGTGTTAATTTGGAGAGTGACACCCATACTGGGGTGTGGCTATAGTAGAAAACCTCCGAAGTACCGAAAAATGTGTGGCTACTGCAGACCCAATCCTACTAGTGACAGAGCCAATAGTGTCATCGACGAGCCCGAGTGGGAAGCCATGTGTAACACCCTGCTATTTTTAACTAACTAACTTTGATGTTGTGGTTTATTTTAAGTGTTTAAATTATATCTGTGTTATAATTTGATGTGTTGTTTTTTTTATTGTGTTAGTTCTTGTAGTATTAATTAGTTTCCTTGTTACTAATTAGATGTTGGGAAAAAAAGTGAATAAGAAAAAGGAAAAAGAATAAGAGAATGAAGGGAAAAGGAGAAAAGAAAATAAAATAAAAACAATTAGGGGAAGGGGGTTTTTATTCACGTTTTTTGACTGCTCCCAGCCAAGCACGCTTAACTGAGGAATTCCCAACGGATGAGCTACCATAAAAGAAGGTGCACCTTGGTGATATAAGTAGTCATTTCAATCCTTTTAAGCCACACTTTAACCACATACTCGGGGTGTTACAATCACCCCCACTTAAGCTCACAACGTCCTCGTTGTGCCACAATCTAATCCAGAATCTTTGCCCCGCTAGGTGACTGCCCATGGCTCTCCCGTCTACTGGCGCAACTCACGGTCGCGGGTCGGCTCTGATACCATCTGTAACGCCCCAGCCCCTCCCGGGCCGCGGACATTACCGATAACTGCTTTAAGGATCGCTGGCTGGCCCCACAAATCACCACGAGTCTTTCCAGCGTGCTTCGTCCTCGCTCACACGCTGCCTGAGAAAACTTCCCAGGAGGTCACCCATCCTTTGACTACTCCCAGCCAAGCCCGCTTAACTGAGGAGTTCCCAACGGATGAGCTACTATAAAAGAAGGTGCACCTTGGTGATATAAGTAGTCATTTTAATCCTTTTAAGCCACACTTTAATGACATACTCGGGGTGTTACAGGGAGAGAAAGAAGGGGAGAGTAGAGCAATCCCATTTTTGGCCCCGATCGGCAACCAAACGACCTCCGACCTGCTCTAAATTTTAGTATGTTGTTTGTGGCACTCTCCTCTTCATATCCAACGGTATGATTCTCGTTTTGATCTCCCTAGCTCGAGTTATAGCCCAGAATCAGAGACCTACAAATTGTGTTGTTCCACTTAATTTGGTGAGTAATTCTTATCTTTTCTTTGATAAAATTGATAGGGAAAGATTTTGATTATGATTTATACTCGAATTTGGAATTGGGCTGCATGAATTTGAGTTGTTTTTAGGGTTTAAAAGAGTACAAAACCCTAATTGGAGTTGTTAGAAACTCACCCTTAATTTGCATGCGTTGGATTGTTAAAGTATATGAATTTGATGAAGTTTGATGATTTGGTTGTGAATCTGAGTTTGCATGTTATTGGATTGTGGTTGTTTCTTGAATTTTAGGGTTTGGAGAACAAAATTTATGGATGCAAATTAGTAGAAAAATTCGTATGCACAGAGACTGGGTTACTGTTTGATTTCTTGTGAATTATTGACTTATCCAAATTGAACGAAATTTTTATGGTAGGTTCATGATGCTATTAGACAGCTTGTGGTAAATTTTCATGAATGTTGGAGTTGTATTATGTGAGATATAATGTTTAGAGTGAAACTGCCCTGTTTTTCAGTTCAAATTTGATGAAATTGTGTGAATTTTCGTGAATTATGTATTTAGCTGTCATGTCTATAAATTTTACTGTACATTCTTTATGGTATATACTATGTGTGTTTAAGATTTCAAGAATTTAGGATGTTTATTTTGAGAGTTATGGAGTTTTGAATGTATATGCTTAACTGGTGTAAATTGGGTTTGTTTGAGTGCTAAGTGGAGTTGTCAATTGTGAAAATAATGTGTATTAAGTCTTGAAATCGGTAACCATGTCAAATATTATGATGTATGATATATATTATGCCTTGGTGGATGTTTATCTTGTTGACTATTATGATTTACTTACCTTCAAGAGAAGGAATGGCTTGAGTTTGTTCATGTTAATGGTGTGATTAAGCTAAGTTGGGGAATGAGATTTTTTTCTTGCTTTGGGCTATTGCTTGTGTGTCGTTCTAGGACTATGGCCATAGTGGTAGTGTCTATGTGTCAGGTCGCCTGGTAGGTACCAGGATGTGATTTTCGGCCTTTTTGTTTTGGATCTATGTGACTCCCTAGTTGGTACCTTGAGTGGGCTTTGCCCGGTCCGCTAGGATGTGAATGTGACCACATAGTTTGTGAATTGAAGATATATGTGCTCTAGAACGATGGGTCCCTGGTTCACCAGGATGTGTTTGTGACCCTTGTGATATATAGGTGCTAGTCTAGTGAGTGAGTTATAAGTTGAGTTCCCCTACAACAAATTACTTTAATCGATTGAGAAAATTGTGTTATGTTGTGATTTGTGTTAAGCTTTCCGAAATTGGAAATTTGTGATTATGTGTGCCTTTGATTATGAAATGTGATGTGACTTTGATAAGAATGTGATAGTTTGTTTAAATTATGTGATATGTATGTATGAGTTATATGAGCTTATGGTGATTCTTTGATATGGATCCCTTTGTCACTTCCCTATGTTGTTGCTTTTTAGAAAGAAATGGTATGTGTACAGGATAATATTCTTATGTGCTAACCTGTTAATGTACAAAGTGTAACAACAGGGGAGATAAGGATTATTCGTTAGGCTCGCGGAGCTCATGACCTCACCTTTTTCAGGTTTTCAAAGCGGAAAGGCAAGAAAGTACCTTAAGCGACTAGCTCTTAAAGTCTTTTGGAGTTATGGATAGGAAGGAGGCTTGAAGTTATGTTGTTGATATCGAATATGTTGTTAAGTTTAATATGGATGTATTTTGTGTGTAAACATGTATACTTTGTTGAATGTAAGTATGTATGGATTTGTATGTTTAGATTGACTCCTACGACCTATGTTTGAGTTTTGTTATGGAGAAAGGCTTCCGCTGCTCTATGATATTTGGGAGTAATTATGGTTTGGAGTTTAGGTAGCCTTGTGGGTGTCCAAGGAGGACCCACGGCAGTGACGTACCTAGCCACCCTAGGTTGGGGCGTTACACCATGCCCATTGGGAAATGAGCCGACATGCTCGGCTGATACTGTGAAGTTGGGAGCATGTGGGGACATGCTTGGTGGGCTCATCCGCATGGGGCTTGGTGATGTTGTCAAGAACAAATGCTGCCCAATTTTCCAAGGCCTTGTGGATGTCTAAGTAGTTGTCTGCCTGTATACAACACTTAAGGTGAAGATACTTAACATAAGCCTCTACAATGTATGCAATTCTCGTTGGTCATGTTTAACATACGATTATTATTTGATACTGAACTAATTTTATGAAAATAGGGTAGATATTAGCTCAGAGATTGGTTGAATTAGATTTATTAGAGGCAAAAAAAGGGGAGGGTAGATTAGCACTTCTAATGCATTAAGAAATCAATTGTGACATCTCTCAATTTGCTATTGAAATTTGAATAGTGATCATTTAAAAACGATAATCTGGTGAGATTGAAAACTGAGGTGAATTTGATCTTCCCTCTAAATCTTATTCAATTTGACTTGAATTTGAATTACTTTGAATAGGATTTGTGTTCAGATTCCCTGTTTTTGCATGAGTATTTTGCCTTAAATGAGATCAAATTTACTTAAATTTGGATATAACTGCCATCACTAGTCAGTTTGCAATTGAACATGATTCATATCAAGTGTTTTGCTACTAAAGAAAACAAAGTGAAATTAACAAGTGATCCACAAAGAAGCTCATGGATTTTTAAGTATATAATGTTTATTGGATTCCAAATCACGCAAAAAGGACAAGCTGAGTCATCGCTATCCTCAAACAGAGTCATAATTGGATATCATACAAAGGTTTGTAATCTTTATGAGTGAGACTTTAAGAATTGCAATTCCTTTCTTTCACATGATGTTTGTTTCTTTTGGTTCCTACAGCTGTAGGTTATAGAGCCTATAATCATTGAACTTGAGCGATAAAGAGCACCTGTTGTAGTCATTTCTCGTCAAGTGAGAATCTCCAACTTTGTTTTAGATTGTACTTTTAATTGATAATTTAATGTTTTCCTTTAATTTATTCTCACAGACTGTTGTGAGAGCATTGTATTGGTATTTGTATGTATTCTTTATTCCATCAAAGAAAAAGGGACTGGGAATGGGAATGAGAATTCATATTTGTATGCATATTTGTATACGCATTGGCAGTGGATAAGGTGGTTCATAGTCTTTTCTTTTTCAAACACATAGAACGTCATCTAATCATTTTGAATCTCTCCTTTCAAGTAAATCTTCAGAAGCGATCTTCCTTTGAGGGTTGCCCAAATAAAAAAGAAAACTTTGATGGGAGCTTTAGACTTTCGAATAGCTCTATATGGAAACTCAATTTGAGTGAACTCCTTAAACATCATTTACAAAAAAACTATTAACTGGTCACTTGTATGAAGAGGCCAAATAAGGTCATCATAGCCTAAAAAACAACCTTATAATTAGCTAGCTCCATATTTATGGTTACCTACTTTTAATGATATTCACTCAGCCACCGGCGGTCATTCTTTTCCGTTCCTCCAGCCACACTTGTTGCAGGAATGCAGACTGTGTTATATGGAGCATTCTCAACAACTGTGATTTATCGACGAAAATTTCTACTATATGATATATATACCTACAAACTAGCAAGAAATGGGAAAATTTATCGTCCCCCCGCCCCATGATCACTTGTTTCCTTTCTTTGAATATCATTTTCACAGATAGTACAGCATTGTCACATACATGCTTCTGTTTTTTAAAATTATTTTTTAATTTGAGGTTAGTTGCTTTTCTTTTTCTAATCAAAATGACCAAGCTTTATGTGACAACCATTCATGGGGCATACCCTTGCTTGCTTGTGAGTATGCAAAATATGTTTGAGTATGCTTGGTAGGGAAATGTGATATACAAAATATTTGGAATTTTGTTGCTTAAACATCTCCATATATTGTTTTTTGACAATGAACATACAATACAAGTGAAGTTGATCCCTTGAACTTGTCTTCATGTTCCTGGGGAAGAAAAAGGGTAAACTTATATGATAGTTCAACACTTCAGCATAATAATATGGGTTTCGCAATTAGCCTTACTACAAATTGCATGTACTTCATACATCATTACTTTTCAGACTTTTACTGGTGAAGAGATTCTTATACCATTACAAGCATTGGATACCTGCAACACTGCTGTAAAAGAGAACGACGACATTCGCTTGTTAGGGTTCCATAGCCAAAAAAACTCTCTCTCTCTCTCTAGAGAATTCAATTTGTAAGGTTGGGGTTGGAATAAGACGCTTTCCACAAGGATTTCAAGATTGAAGATGGGAGGAGAGAGATAATGGAGAACAATTAGCCTCATGTATGTTTTAGTTTATTTTGCTTCTTTCTTATGTAAAAAAAAAAGCAAATACAAAATAGAGAATGGAACCTCATGTTATTGTTTTTAGTTATGTAAAGTGTTAATAGTGGGAGACATATATATCATTGAGGTGTTGGTTCTGACCAACATGTATGTAACTAAGCAATTCATTTCCGTAACATATTATAATTATTAACTATGGTTTGGCCATGTGAAGTAATTCACTAGAAAAAGGAACTCGTGGTTTTGCTATAGCTAATATCATTTGGATATTGTGGCATATTAATAGGTGATAGAAAAAGGAACTGGTGGTTTCGCCATGTGAAGTAAAGTGTAGGTGTAAGTTTATACTATGTGCTGGCCACTAACTGTAGACACCAGATTTTGTCACAAGTTATACAGCGTAAATATATAAAATAAATGGATCAAATAAAGAAGAAGAGATCGAACGACAAGAGCTAAAATACATACCCTTTACATGTACAAATGTGCCTTAATATTTGCATGCAAATCACATGCAACATGCCTATGTAAAATGCAAGCCATGCAAGCCAGTGCCGCGAAGTCACGAGTTCGAATCCTCACAAAAACACTTCAAAAATGCTTCACAAAACCCAAATGCAAACACATTACTGTCCAAGTGTGAAACACCATTTCCCTAGGCAGAATGCATTCTTCCCCCCACCATCCATGGATGCATGGACGAGAACAAGTTCATCCCCACGTGCTGGTGTCCGGTCGGCCTTGACCACCGACCACACGAGGTCAATTGACCTCGTGCCACCGTCCACTCCAAGTTCACCCGCATCAATGCCTAGTGTTTTGTGCCTTGACTGCCTTGGACGAGAGGGCATGTATGTGCATGTATTTGCATGTATCTCTTACTACCTCATTCTCCTATAAATACTACTCCTCTCACAAAGCTAAACTCACTCGTTCATTCGCTCAATCTCATTCATCAAATAATCATCTCTCACACACACTCATTCAGTCACCAATTCCTCTCTTCTATTCATTCTTCTACTCATCCATTCTCTCTAATTCTCTCTAAACATCCTACATAATCTCCATTCTCATATTACTATCCTATCCATCTTATCCTCTTATCAACATCCTCATATCATCATAATTCCTATCCTTACCATCTCCTAATTCCCTAAACCCACCATATCTAAAAGACCACAAAAAACCCTAAGCCTAAACACATAAAAGCCACAAAAGCCCTATTTTTTACCTTCTTTCCCACCACTTTTCCCTACTTATTTTGGTTTGTTTTAGCAATTTTGAGGAGTATTATTCAAGGG
The DNA here is from genome assembly GCA_029582165.1 of Portulaca oleracea. Classification (NCBI taxonomy): domain Eukaryota; kingdom Viridiplantae; phylum Streptophyta; class Magnoliopsida; order Caryophyllales; family Portulacaceae; genus Portulaca; species Portulaca oleracea. Next base: position 4,604,192 of record CM055885.1, on the reverse strand, counting down.
TATTAAGAGGAGCATTTTCAAGCACAAGAGCAAGGCAAGGCCTCTTCTTCAAATTAGCACAATGTAAGATCTAAAGCTTCCTTTGTTTCCTTGTAAATAATGTGTAAATGTTGTACTTTTATTTTATAATTCATGTTGCATGTTCAATTGTTAGAGAAAAGTAAGTAGCAAGGTAACAGCGGAAGCAAATAATAGAATCGAAAACGAGATGACGGATATTACGACAAAATTTAGGAACGAAAAATAAGCGATAAATCAAACACCAGAATTACGTGGGAAACCGAAGAACTCGGAGAAAAACCCACGGACGGCGACAACCAGAAAATAATCCACTATGAGAAAGGAGGAGTACAACCTGATTACAATCACAGGGTGTGATACGATCCACAAAGGAGATTACAATAACAATCTCTCAACATTCAACTCACAATCTCTCAGGATACACTGGGGAACATATTGGTGAGACCCCTTTCTCTCTCAATATTTTCTCTCTCTCTCTCTAGCTCTCTGTGTTTACCGATGTGTTTTGGTGGAGAAACATGTACCCTATTTATAGGAAAAACTCCTTATACCCTAACTTGACTCCCACTCCAATTAGATTTAGAATCTAATACAATTAGGAAACCTAACATAATAAGGAAACCTAAATAATATCCTAATACAATTAGGAAACAAATAATTGTGGGATCAAGAGATTTGGTGATTTTAAGACACTTTCCTAACAAACTCCACCTTGGACTAAAATCAACGAATCATCAGTCCAGATAGACATCTTGACTGTCGCCATCAACATGCCCCTCCGCAGGGCGTGGCCCCGCAGGGCTCTCACATGCTTAGAACACCAACTAAGTCCAAACAATGTTTGAACTTAGCTATAGATAGAGGCTTGGTTAACATGTTTGCTGGATTCTCAGAAGTATGCACCTTCTTCAACACGATCTCTCCCGCAACAACTATATCTCTGATGAAGTGATACCTGACGCTTATATGCTTGTTCTTCGAATGATTAGTGTCATTCTTTGTCAGATGTATAGCACTCTGACTGTCTGAATAAACCACGGTCTCGCCCTGTGGTACTCCAAGCTCCATGACCAATCCCCTCAACCAGATGGCCTCCTTCACTCCTTCCGTTGCAGCAATATATTCAGCCTCTGTAGTATGTGGCTGCTATAGATTGAATTGAAGCTTTCCAAGATATTGCTCCTCCACACATGATGAACACATACCCTGAAATTGAGCGTCTCCTATCCAAGTCTCCACCATAATCAGCATCAACATAACCTGCAACATCAGACGTTGCAGCACTACCTCTATCATACATGATGCCTTTCTCTAAAGTACCTTTTACATAGCGAAGGATCCACTTTATCCCTTCCCAATGCTCCTTCCCTGGATTCTGCAAATATCTACTCACCACACTAACTGCATGGGACAGGTCAGGTCTAGTGCATACCATAGCATACATCAAACTACCCACTGCACTAGCATAGGGAATATTAGACATCCTCCTTACCTCCAAATCAGATTTAGGACAGTTCTCACGAGACAGCTTGAAGTGTGCAGCTAACGGAGTTCAAACTGCTTTACAGTTTCTCATGTTGAATCTGTCCAACACCTTCTTCAGATATTTCTTCTGAGACAAGAACAACTTCCCTGCCTTTCTATCCCTTTAGATCTCCATACCCAAAATCTTCTTCGCCGCTCCGAGGTCTTTCATCTCAAACTCCTGGTTGAGTTGAGATTTCAGCTTCTTTATTAGTGACATGTCCCTGGAGGCAATCAACATGTCATCCACATACAATAATAAATAAATGAAAGACCTTTCTTCAAATTGCCTGTAGTACACACAATTATCATAGTGACTTCTTGTGTACCCTTGCCCTACCATAAAGGTATCAAACCTTTTATACCACTGCCTGGCTGCCTGTTTAAGTCCATACAAGGACTTCCTCAATCTGCATACATGTTCCTGCTTACCAGGAACGATGAAACCCTCTGGCTGTCTCATATATATTTCCTTGTCCAACTCGCCATGGAGGAAAGCTGTCTTGACATCAAGTTGCTCCAACTCCAAATCAAATAGAGCAACAAAGGCAAGCAAGGTGCGGATCGACTTATGCCTCACGACTGGGGAGAATACTTCGTTGTAGTCGATTCCTTCTTTCTGGTTGCAACCCCTTACCACTAATCTGGCCTTCCACCTTACACTTTCTACACCAGGGATACCTTCCTTTCTCTTGTACACCCACTTCGCAGTAAGAGCTCGTCGCCCTTTAGGAAACTCACATACTCCCATGTATGATTTTTCTGCAGACTCTCCATCTCCTCTTGCATAGCTCCTATCCAGTTTGAGGCATACGGACAAGAGATGGCCTCCTGATAGGGAGAAGGTTCAGCACCTTCAGGAGTCTCCTCTACAACACTCAGCGCATAAGCAATCATAACATCATCTTCTTCAGTATATCGCGCTGGTCTCCTTATCTCCCTCCTGGGACGATCTCTAGCAATGCATGGTTGTTCCTCCACCTGAGGAACATTCGTCTCAATCTCAGGCTCATCAACCTGAGTTGGTTCAGGAGCATCATCAGCAGTTTGCACCTGATTGCAGGTTCCAGCAGCTCCACCTTGAGCCTGCTCCACCTCGAACACCATTCTTCCTGGGACGATCTCTAGCAATGCATGGTTGTTCCTCCACCTGAGGAACATTCGTCTCAATCTCAGACTCATCAACCTGAGTTGGTTCAGGAGCATCATCAATAGTTTGCTCCTGATTGCAGGTTCTAGCAGCTCCACCTTGAGCCTGCTCTACCTCGAACACCATTCTTCCTGCATCCTTCTCCTGATTTCCTGCATCATCAGAAGTACCTGTAGATTCCATTCTAGATAACATAGCAGTTTCATTAAAGGTTACATCTCTAGACTGAATAACTTTCTTCAAATTAGAACACCACATTCTATATCCCTTAGACTCAGACCCGTAACCTAGAAACATGCATTTAACAGCCCTGGGAGACAGCTTCCCATCATTCACATGGACATATACAGGACATCCAAAAATTATCAAATTCGAATAGTTAACTGGATTACCTGTCCATACTTCCTCTGGAATCTGGTATTCGATAGAGGCATAACGTGATCTGTTCAGCAGGTAGTAGGCAGTAGATATCACTTCTGCCCAGAACGATTTGTTCTTCCAAAGCCCTGCATTCGAGAGCATGCAGCGTGCTTTCTCCAGGAGTGTCCTGTTGATTCTCTCGGCTACCCCGTTTTGCTGAGGCTTACCCACCAAGGTTCGATGCCTTGCAATCCCATGCTCCTCGCAGAATTCAGTAAATTCAGAATCAACAAACTCCAACCCATTGTTAGTCCTGAGTTTCTTGATTTTCCTGCCTGCCTGGTTCTCCACCAAAGCTTTAAACTTCTTGAAATATGAGAATGTCTCATTCTTGTGCAGCAGGAAATAAACCCAAGTCTTCCTCGAGAAGTCATCCACGAATGTCAACATGTAGCGCTTGCCACCCAGTGATGGCACTCTAGCAGGACCCCAAAGATCTGAATGAATATAATCAAGGATCCCTCCTGTTGTATGTTTAGCCCTTGAAAAGCTAACCCTCTTCTGTTTCCCGTAGACACAGTGATCGCAAAACTCCAACTTGTCGATTTTTGCGCCTTCAAGATATCGCCTAGTCTCATGTGCCACAGTTTTGTGCTGTCGGACTCATCAAGATTTAGGACTGCCGCTGCAGATCCTGTCATTGTAGACCCCTGCAGGATGTATGGACTGCCCTACCTGATTCCCTTCATAAGAACCATGGAACCCCTGCACACTTTCAAAACACCATCTTCTCCTTTGTACCTGCAGCCGTTAGCTTCAAGAGTACCCAAAGAAATTAAATTTTGAGTCATGTTAGGGATATGACGAACCTCCTTGAGAGTTCTAATGATGCCATCATGAGTCTTGATTTTGATGTTGCCGATTCCTGCAACCTTGCAGGCTGTGTCGTTACCCATGACTACAACCCCGGTGTCAACACTCTCATAAGACTCGAACCAGTCCTTATGAGGACACATATGATAGGTGCACCCCGTGTCAAGAACCCACTCATCTCTAGCTATCCTACTCGATGTAGTAGCCAAGGCATCATCCGTAACTATAAACCCATCACCATCTGACTCGGACTCTACGCAGTTTGAGGTACCAAGTTTGGTGTGATTATCCTTACTGTCTTGCTCCTGGTCTCTCTGTTTTGTCCAACAATCTCTCTCTATATGCCCCATCTTACTACAGTAGTTACACTTCTTATTCTTGTGAGGATTCCTAGACTTTGAATGGTGTTTAGACCTCCCTCTAGACCCGTTACCCTTACGTTCAATATTTCTACCCCTTACAACCATAGCATCACCACCCTGGTCATCACCATCGATATCAAGTTTCTCCTTAGACAGTAAACTAGCCTTTACTTCACTAAGGTTAAGGTTACTACGATTCCCATACAACATGATTTCCTTAAATTGTTTATGTGATGCAGGTAGGGACAGAATTAAATGAAAAGCCTTATCCTCATCAGTGTGTTTTATATCCATTGATTCCAATTTAGTAATAATAGAATCAAATTCACTAAGATGTGCCTGAATAGAAGTACCTTGAGGCATCTTCAACCTGTAGAATTTCTCCTTCATCCGGTACTTGTTTGCACGACTCTTCGACATGTACAACTCTTCCAGTTTGGTCCAGAGCTCCCGAAGTTTCTCGATATGCATCACCTCTCTCTGAATGTGCTTCGCCAAGCGCAGCTGAATCCCTGCCAGAGTCTTATCTTCAAGCTTCTTCCACTCCCTTGGAGTCAGATTCCCCTTGATATCCTTCTGGAGTTGTTTGAATTCATTGTCGCTCATTGTTGCATCAGTGTTTGTGTCGGGATACTCAATCACATCCCATAACCCGTGCTGAATCAGAACCGCCTTCATCTACAGTCTCCACATAGTAAAACTCCTCGTTCCATCAAATTTTGGAATATCGTACTTCATGATTGAAGCCATCTCCACCTTGCTCTGATACCACTTGTTAGAGAAAAGTGAGTAGCAAGGTAACAGCGGAAGCGAATAATAGAATCGAAAACGAGATGAAAATCAAACACCAGAATTACGTGGGAAACCGAAGAACTCGGAGAAAAACCCACGGACGGCGACAACCAGAAAATAATCCACTATGAGAAAGGAGGAGTACAACCTGATTACAATCACAGGGTGTGATACGATCCACAAAGGAGATTACAATAACAATCTCTCAACATTCAACTCACAATCTCTCAGGATACACTGGGGAACATATTGGTGAGACCCCTTTCTCTCTCAATATTTTCTCTCTCTCTCTAGCTCTCTGTGTTTACCGATGTGTTTTGGTGGAGAAACATGTACCCTATTTATAGGAAAAACTCCTTATACCCTAACTTGACTCCCACTCCAATTAGATTTAGAATCTAATACAATTAGGAAACCAACATAATAAGGAAACCTAAATAATATCCTAATACAATTAGGAAACAAATAATTGTGGGATCAAGAAATTTGGTGATTTTAGGACACTTTCCTAACATCAATGAAATAGTTCTATAAAGTTCCTATTTAGTCTCTTTTCCGAATCTTATAAAAGCACACTTAAAACTTTTAGTAAAGTCTTTCCTTTTGTGAGAGGCGAACTCCTAAAGTTCCTACTTTTCGAGTTCGTAGCCTTACTCTCGGATCCACTCTTGGGTTTCGTAATAGGAGTCTTTATTTCTTTTCTCTTTGGTTTATCTTGGCTTTTCCCTTAAAAAGTCGTGTGGCGACTCCCATTTCAAACTAAAAACACATCGGGTTGCATAAACTGTTGCAAAACATGGTTTTACAATGTGCCGATGCAACCTTAAGGCTTTTCTTTATGTATTTCTAAATAATGTTTGCATAGATTTATTTCTCTCGAGCCTAAAATTTAAATGAGCGAGTTGGATTAAATTTGGAAGAGTTTGGAAGAAGCGGATGTTCACTCTTAAAGGTTTAGCTCCAATAACTGATAAAATGCATAAGTAAAGCAAAAGTGATTTTATAAATATTATTTCTGAAATGTGTAATTAAAATTCCTTAAAGGGTCTTCTTCAAAGGTTCAAACCCCAGTACATATCACGGAATCACACTCCAATCCAACTTGGACGTTCGGAAGCCCGAACGACGAGGAAAAATGTTCACACTAACAATTGAATCTAGGTGTTTATGGCGTGTTAGCCCAACATTTGTTTAGGTTAGCCCAAAACTTACTAGGTTTACCCCCCTTACTTCTTGGGTTAACCAATACCAACACCTTAACTACATGCCTCATATGATTTGCACCTAGTTGAGGTCTGTTATGGTTAACATATACTCAAATTTCTCTCTTCCATACCCTATGCTCGTCACTAACATTTAAATGCAAATGTTCATGGCGGGTTAACCCAACATTTATTCAGGTTAATCCAAAACTTACTAGGTTTACCACCCTCACTTCCTAGGTTAACACGCCATAAATCTATAAAAGAAATTCCATAAAATCGTACCAAATCTAAATATACAAGAGCTTCTCTGAGTCATTTTGTAATTCTTTTCCGTCAAACACTTCTTCAATAAACTTGAACAATAACTTAACTAATTACAAACAAACCTAAAAAGGCTCAATGTACAAAATACAGAAATTATAAACCGAGGATCACGATGATCTGTTAACTTTCTTGGGTTTACAGTCCTATCTACACTTCTTACAATGTTTCTTTGAGAGGGAGTTTCAACATATTGGATAAAAATTTGTTTAGGTGTCTAATGTACTTAGGGTACAATTCTAACTCATAATGGGTCCTTCCTTTCAACTATAATATTCGTGATCTGCTAACATCAAACAAAGCAACGAATTAGATGTAGCTCCATTACAGATAAGCAAAGTATATGAAACAAGAATATTGCAATAAGAAACAAGAATATTGCAGATAAGCATAGTTGCATTGATCTTTGCATAGTTACGAGTTAATGATCAAGTGTTAAGAAAAGTAGATAATTGATACGGTCAACAAAAAAAGCTATGAGGAGTCTATGTGTCCAACCAACTCCTTTAGGGCCCTCAATGCGTTCATCATCTATGAGAGCTGATCATGTCAACAAACGACAAAATAGTCAAAGCTTTAGCAACAAGATTCAAGAGCAAACATTACTACTAATTGAAGAACACTACATATATACTCAAGCGAGAGTAAGCAAAGGTTAGTCATTTCACCTAAAAGTCATTCCTTAAAATCTACAAAATGTCCCATTTTTTTTTGGCAAAATCATTGTTGAGACCTTCAAACAGGGAGGCAAGCCATATACTGTTAGGCAAATTTTGGCACATCAGCAGGCAATTTCTCGGAGTATCTTCTCTATACCCCAATTCAAAATCATAACTCGAGTAGTACACAATATAAAACTCCACAAGGCCAAACATTGATCATGCCTTGTTGTTCCTTTTGGCATGTTGGAATTAATTCCTTGAGGCCATTTGATCAACTGTTTTGCAGTAGTTTATCTTTAAACAACAATATAAAATCACAATTTCCTTACTCAAACTTTAAGAACCTAAAATGATTAGGTATTCAAATAATATCTCTTTCATGATTTTTATTATATGCGTTTTCACACATTATGCTCAACATAACACGACCAACTATTCATAATGAACGAAGTTTCACCCTCATTAAGTGAGAGTCACCGTAAAAGTTTAGTTTTCCTTTAAATAGGCAGAAGGATTATGTAAGCAAAAGGCCAACTACTGTGAGTCCTAAATGCTTTTGGAAATAGCCTAGTTTAGTATAATAGGAAACTCTTTTGCTATAAGCCTAAATCATACCAAGCAAAGAAAAAAAGGCTATTAAGGTAGAGTATGGATGTGGGAAACCTTAATCTTACCGCTAACATGAGATCATGCAACCAAAAGGTAGAGTAACCTACTACGATTTGTCTAAACCTTGAATAGAGTATTTGACAGTTAATTCACTCCTCAACCAGATCCAATTGAATGACTCACATATGCAGTTTAAATTTTCAAATTCAGTTCAGAAATACCAATTTCAAATATTAAAAAAAAAAACAAGAAGGACCCCTAAAACTGAGGCGTTCTTGACATAAAAAGCAAATTAACACAAAATGGAGGCTTCAAGATTAGTATGCAAGGATTTCAACTAGTTCAATATACCAATAAATGATCATTACACAACTAGTACAAAACCATGACAATAAACACAAAAAATTACTCAGAGAAACAAAAATTAAATGAGGGTGACAAAGTAAAGACATACTATAGTCTTATAACATATCAATCTGTCAAAATTTTGACAACAAGCAAAAAGATGACTACAAGAACTCCACAAATGAGATAGAAAGACAAAGGTAGAGACAAAGACATGTCCCATGACTTAACCATTAGCCACATTGCAGTAGTACAAATCCTATCTTGTTTCACCAATAAAAGTTTCCATACAGATTATGACAATACGCATACAAACACATTTTTAACCAAGTGTAGGCCAACCTTCATAGAAGTGTAAATGATTCCTTGAGAGCTACATACACCACCCAACAAAAACAAAGTAATAAAAACCTCAAACCTAAGAAGGCATGAACCAAAGTTCCTATGGATATGCCAAAAGATTAAGGATGAACCCATAAACAATGATTTTTTTTGGTAAGTCATTAGCGATCATACACAATTAGAAACAGATTAATAGAGGAGAGAGTTGGCCCAATGCATTTTTGTTCTAAATACATCACTAACATGAATGATTGTCACTAAGGATACTAATTAATTGACCAAACATTTGGTGCTAAGGATTAGCAAAACACAATGTATGTGACATATCTAAAGTTAGATTGACATAACATTATATTTGAATGAATTCAAACTAGTACTAGTACTGAATTACGAGTGTGACTTTAGATATGGATACGACCTACATATACTTTTATGTCGCAATCTCTATTCGACAATAAAAAAAAGGCAAAATATAAACTAAGAGATTGAACAATGATGGGTTTGTCTTAGTTTCATAACATGCACTGCTTTATCTAGTCATGCTACTGTTGGATGCGAGTAGCAATCTTTTGTCTTGCTTTGGTTGTAGTTCAAGCAATGAACTGATAGCTTCACATGTGATAGATTACTTAAGGCCTTTGGGAATCAAGCAATTCGAGGAACACATGGAGGTAGCCATTTATTATTTTAAAATAGTGTAAAAAAACAATGAAGGAAGAACCACTTGGGTCAATTAGAGGATATCTTGCTTCAAGGCAAACATGGTTCAAAATATCCAAATTTTCAATCACAATTGAAAAGGTTCTCAGTTCACCAAAAACTATTGTGATCCCTTGTCTCCCCAAATCAACATACAAAGACAATATCATATACTTATTATTCAACCAAACCTTGTATAATTGACCCAAATCACCTTATCATCAACAAAGATTAGAAGCTTAATTGTTAGAAATTAATAATAGATATTGATATTTAAAAATAATCCAGTGTCGATCCTAAATCTCAAAAGAAAATCAGAACCAAATCATATCAATCAACCCCACTAAAATTTCAAATCAAGCAGCCCTAAAATTTTAAATAAACTATTCACAAAAATAAGAATCAAATTTTAAATAAGCTCACCTTGGGATGTCTTTCTTCTAAGCAAGCAAAACATTTGGGGATTGATGCTTTACTAAGAGATGGCCTTTAGATTAATATTAAGGATCCATGAGGGGTTTCAAGCCAAGATAGAAAGCATCAAAAGGTATAGTAGACTCCTCGTCTAGTTAATCAATCTGGGTGCCATACCCTAACTTCTGCATAACAAGGGTTATGAAAAACAAACATGTAAAAAGAAAACAAACTATACAAGCAAATTTACAAAAAGAACGGTGGAACGAGGTTACCAAATTATCTTCAATAAACAAGAAATGCAATTGGTTAACCTCGATCACACGAGAGCATCAGCCACTCCTTAATCTTCAAGACTCGGGCCTTCAATATAGGAGCAAGTCAAAGCCCGTAGAAGAAGGTCATGCATCCTCAAATGTATTTCTGAATGATGGATGTAAGAGAACACATAAAACAATGAGTCAGTATAAGTGTTCTCAACATCTTATCAAATGCCTTAGAAAAATCACTAAAATGATGGAATAAACGAATAATCATGATTTTTCTACACGAGTCCTCTAGGTAAGCAAGATAAGGGTCAAGAAGGGGATCGTACTCTCTAAAGGAACCTAGGGACTCAAGGCATACGTGGTTGAGTGAGGGAGTGATAAACAGTTATTGGAAGGGGATTACATGATTAGGAGAGGTGGATACATCATCAACACATTCAAGGCACATAGGAGAGTTCTCAACCTACTCAACAATCTCATCACAAACAAGCCCCAACCCAAGATTGTAATCTAACTCATCAACATCATCAAATGTAGAGTCGGAAAAAATTGTTCGACCCGTATTACCCGAATTGTCCGACCCGGAAAAACCAGGTCTGGACATAGATTTTCATCCGAATTTTGAGATTGACCGAATATTATGACATAAAAATTTCTCTTTTTCTATTGTCCGAACCTGATCTTAGCTTCATCCGAATTGTCCCTCCCGGTCCGACCCGAAATAAAACGGAATTGGACATAAATTTCTCGTCTGGATTTTGACTCTGTCCGACGCAAATTTACCCATACCCGAATTTTTGGCAGCGCTTGTAATAGTTCCATCCTTGTTTTGGGATTCACCCATGAGTAAATATCCCACATGGGAAAAGTAAAGAGAAAGGGCATGGTATATAAGTCAAGTGGGCTACTCCTCTTAACACCAATTGGTTTTAAGATGGAACCTCACTTAACTTGTGTACCATGGGCCTTGGTTGAAGTGGGCTCTCCTCTTGGATCTCCCCAACAAATGGTATCAGAGCCGATGGATCGTTCAGCTGGGCGCATGAAAGGTGCGGGAAGATCACCATGGACAGGACCAGGGACAGTGGCGCGTGCGCGGCTAGGTCTTCTGAATGCGCAGAGTGGTGGCTTGAGACTCGGGTGGAGTAGGGTGCGACTTTGTGGAGTAATGTGCGGCTGGGACTCTTAAGGTAGAGTGGTGGCTTGAGACTGGGGTGGAGTAGGGTGTGACTCTGTAGAGTAAGGTGCGGCTATGATGGTCTCCTGATGATGACTTGAAGTCTTGACAAAGATAGGCTTCCGATCAAGGGGGAGAGACTCATGTGTGAAGAGGGAGATTGTTGGGATTCACCCATGAGTAAATGTCCCACATTGGAAAAGTATAGAGAAAGGGCATGGTATATAAGTGGAGCGTTACCGTCGTGGTGGGATGATTAGATTAGCTTGAGTGATGATGGATGATCAATATTCAACAAGAACAAGGGCCTTGAACACCCAAAGGATGGATATGACCTTGGGCAAGGAGAACCACAACCCTAGGCCTAACACCCCACCATGATTATCCAAGGTAATCCACTAAATAATCACTAAAGGAATGACTTGAAACACCACCAAAATTGATTGGATAAAGTTAACAAGATTTTTGAGGAAGTTGGGATAAACCCTACAATGCCAAGAATTACATTCAAAATATCAAAAACTACAAACAATGCCTAGGGAGGGGGTATATATAGTATTGAAAAAAATAAATAAACAAAACGCAGCGTTTTAGGCCGGAAACACGCGCAGGAACGGGAGGTCGCGGGCGCGACAAGCTTCCTTCCGCCACAAACCGTCGCTGGCCAAATGGGGTCGCGGGCGCGAGCAGGTCCGTCGCGGGCATGACGACCGGGACAGGACATTGACTCGGGCGTGACAGCAGACGACTTGGGCGCGACCTTGTTATGGGGCAGTTTTCTTCTGCCGACTTCAAACGCGCATAACTTCTTCATCCGGGCTCCGTTTTAGACCCGTAAGATATCAATGGAAAGCTCTCGACGTGTACTTTAAGCTCCGTAATTTTGGGACCCATCGTAGTTATATTGAAGGTGTTATGACCCAAAGCGTGAAGGCACGTCCATTCCGACAACCCACGTTGACCCTTCTCCGCTTATTCTTTCCGAATGACCTTGAACCCTTTTAAAGGCTTGAAATAGGTCTCCATGAGGACCTCTAGCTCCACTCCCATGGTCTGGGGTCCCATTTGAAGTGGATGCCACACCCAATCCCTTCAAACCACGCCTCCAATGGCTCGGGTCCACCTTGAAATGGACTCCACACCCATCATTGGAGTTATTTTCATCGTGTTTCGTGGAGGGGGTGCGGGTCGGTTTAGCGATTATGATTTTCGAGGCTCGAGCCCCAGCCTGGTACGCTCTATACTCCCCTTCTTGAAAAAGAGTTGCCCTCAACTCTTGGGAGTTAAAAGGAAGACACATTCCAGAGCTCGGCCACCTATTGCTTGAACCCTCCAACAAACCGATCATGATCACGCTGTGAACTCCACCTTGCTTGAAGAAATAGGAATTCTTGAATAGGCTTGGGGGTGAAGGGAAAAGGATGGAAGGAGGAAATGTTTGTGGAGCTAGGGAACACTCACCCTCACTAAGCTTGCTACTCCATAAAGACAAAGCTATGGATCGTTTGTCCCCACCAAGAGCAAACTCGTCCCGTGTTTCGTGCAAAAGGAGAAGGTTCCTCAACTCACTTCCAACCCAAGGTTTGATTTGATGTGGGGCTAAGGGATTCAAGTAATCACGGTCAAGCAAATGATCTTCATTTAACATGCATTCCCACAAACATCGCATACCAAACTTCCAATAACACCCAATCAAAAACACATTCTCGAATAACTAGTGATGACCAAATAACATGTATGACTCATTCAAAGAGTTCATGTGACCACGACCAACATTCAAACAATATCCATTGAGGAATGACACAAATAACGAGCCCACAAACATTGGTTGAACTAGAATTATGGCTCCATCAAACCTAAACTTGTCACTAGACACCAAAGGAACACCAAGAATCTTAGCAATCCACTTCAAGCATAGAGAATCATCAAACTTTGACACCAAATAATTATCATACAACTTATCACGCCAACAAACATTCTCAAACAACCAATGTCTCCCAAAGGTCATGCACAACTCACCCAAAGACTCTACACCACAATGTCCATCTTTCAAGCAAGATTCAATAAATTTCAAAGAAGAGTCTTCGGTTACCTTGTTCTTCCCATGGAGAAGAGTTTAAGTGCCCACTGATGGAACGGAATGGGAGTCATCGCCATGGTTGTTTAATTCCACGGTCGTTGGCAATGATAAAACCAAAGGAGCTACTTCGTGGGCTTCTTCAATAAGGGTAAGAGGAAGGGCAAGGTCGACGTTAGCATCCTCCTCTTGGCTTGGAACTTTATCAAGCTCACTATGTACTTCAAGTAGCTCAAGAGGTTTCCCTTTAACGGCCTCAATGACAATAACCCCATTCATTGAACTTTTCTCTTTCTCAACCTTTTCAAATTTTTCAAGTGTGGAAGGAAGGTTTTGCTCATCAACACCCTCTACCATGTCACTTGTATACTCCTCCACACCGAAAGATTCCTCAATCCAAGCTTCAACCATAGCCATTGTCGGACATTGCAAAGCATCGTGTCCCACACGTCTACATTTGACACATTTTTGGGACGTAAAGGCCGTTAGTGGGGAACAGTGGAATGGTTTTTCCCGAGAGGAATCCTCTCTTCTTCTTTGCCCATCAAGTGACGAAATGAGTTTATGGTCTCGCTTGTAAGTACTAGGAAAGAATCGTCGATTCATTAATCGCTTTAGCTTTGTCATGAGGTGACTTTTGCTCGACCCTCCTTAGCTCTTTGTGCCTTGACATTCTCAAACCAAAAGGATGCAACCTTGGTGAGTTTCAATCTCGCAAGCTTGAAGGCTTGTTCATCACTATAATCCTCAGCTTCAAAAATCCTATCTAGGATTTAGACCCATTCAAGAAAATCTTCGGGGTCGGTGATGCCATTGAATTTCGAATTTTGATCTTGGTATCAGTAGAATTCATCCCGTGAGGGTTCTCAACCGCTTCCCGTCGATGATGGCGTCAAAATGAGCCTTTATCATCGTCACTCGACTGTTCCCCACTAACGGCTTCTAGTGGACCTCCTTTGTTCATCACGGGTTTGATACCGATGATTGATGGCAATGTTGTTTCCTTGAGTCAAGAAGCCATCAATAGTATTTTGAATGTTCGTGAATCGACTCTCAAGTCTCGGCATGAGGGCCATAACAATAGTAAGGGTGAAGGACGGATTGTGTTTGGGATAATTTGTGGAGTTTGGGGGTTCTTTTGTAGTTGGCCTGTGTTTGGTTAAAGGTTCTTTGTGTTTTTTCCACTTAGACATTTCAGCGAACACCATGCGGGAAAAAGTTTCCAACCTCTCCTCAAAGCTCCAAATTGCTTAAAAATCACCAAATACAAACACAATACAAAGTATTCCAATACTTTTGGATTGCAAAGGGAATGTGGATCACCAATATTTGCATACAATCCACAAAAACCAACACTAGAGAATGCACTAGCAAGAACAATGAAAAAAACACAAGCTAAATGAAAAACCAAAGCTCTAATACCAAATGGAGCGTTACCGTCGTGGTGGGATGATTATATTAGTTTGAGTGATGATGGATGATCAATATTCAACAAGAACAAGGGCCTTGAACACCCAAAGGGTAGATATGCCCTTGGGCAAGGAGAACCACAACCCTAGGCCTAACACCCCACCATTATTATCCAAGGTAATCCACTAAATAATCACTAAAGGAACGACTTGAAAAACCACCAAAATTGATTGGATAAAGTTAACAAGATTTTTGAGGAAGTTGGGATAAACCCTACAATGCCAAGAATTACATTCAAAATATCAAAAATTAGAAACAATGCCAATGGAGGGGGTATATATAGTATTGAAAAAAAAATTAAACAAAACGCAACGTTTTGAGCCGGAAACACGCGCAGGAATGGGAGGTCGCGGGCGCGACACAGAAGGTAGCTGGCCGAATGGGGTCATGGCCGCGACCAGGTCCGTCGACCGGGACAGGACAATGACTCGGGCGTGACAGCAGACGACCCGGGCGCGACCTTGTTATGGGGCAGTTTTCTCTTGCCGACTTCAAACACGCATAACTTCTTCATCCGAGCTCTTTTTTATGCTCGTAAGATATCGATGGAAAGCTCTCAGTGTTTACTTTAAGCTCCCAAAATTTGAGACCCATTGGAGTTATATTGAAGGAGTTATGACCCAAGGTGTAAAGGCGAATCCATTCCGACAACCCACGTTGACCCTTTTCCGCTTATTCTTTCCGAATTACTCCGAACCCTTTTAAAGGCACGAAGTAGGTCCCGATGAGGACCCGTAGCTCCACTCCCATGGTCCGGGGTCCCATTTGAAGTGGATGCCACACCCGATGTCGTTCAAACCACGCCTTCAGGGTCCCGAGTCCACCTTGAAATGGACTCCTCACTCGTCATTGGAGTTATTTTCATCGTGTTTTGTGGAGGGGGTGCGGGTCGGTTTAGCGATTATGATTTTCGAGGCTCGGGCCCCAGCCCGGTAGGATCCAATAAGTCAAGTGTGCTACTCCTCTTAACTCCTATTATGTGTGAAGGGGGAGATTGTTGGGATTCACCCATGAGTAAATGTCCCACATCGGAAAAGTAAAGAGAAGTGGGCTAGTCCTCTTAACACCAATTGGTTTTATAAGTCAAGTGGTATATAAGTCAAGTGGGCTACTCCTCTTAACACCAATTGGTTTTAAGATGGAAGCTCACTTAACTTGTGCACCATGGGCCTTGGTTGACGTTGACTCCCCTCTTGGATCTCCCCAACAATGCTAAACCAACATAATTGAGTTAAGTAAGGAGATTCCAAAAATCGCACATTTTAATTCAGTTAACCATTTGTGTTTTTGCAGGATTCGAATAAAGCAACGACCGTCGTACAACATCTTAGTATATTAATTATTTAAATTATTCATGTGACAATTTCCACTAGTCAAATTACTCTCGAAATATTCGGGTTACGTACCTGACCAAGTTTTGTCAATTCGACTAATTCATCAGTGTTATTCATAGTAACTAGGCTTTAACCCGTGCGATGCACTGAATAAACTAAATTAGTTACTTTTGAAATTATTGTTATTGTTATTATTATGGTACAAACGTACTGTCCTGGTTTGAACCGGCTGACCCGAAAAGACTGGACCGAAAACTCGGACGAAATGGTAACGTACCATTCCCGTCTTCGTTCCAAGTCTTTTCATTTTTCTAGTTTCGGGCCGGTTGGTCTAAACCCGGAAAACTCGAACCTGGATCGGAAATTTAATTATTATAAAATTTAAATTTTAATGAAAAAAGATATTCATGATATTATTGGCGACAATAGCAATATTGTCACCTAAGACAATATTCTTTGATAATCTAATGATTCCTTCCCTTAAATTAGGAAGATAAATATCCAGACATGTATTCATCCTAGTCCAACTTTGTATAAATCGATTTAAAAGATAATTTAATTTTTGCCAACTGTGTATATATTTATGTGTGACAGTGTGCGTACAAATTGTATCATAGTGGTATGTATTCTATCAAATTTTAATTTTAATTAAAAAATATGTTCATGATATTATGGGTGACAATCACTATATTATCACCTAAAAAAATATTTTATCATAATCTAATGATTCCTCGCCTTCAAATTACAAAGATAAATATTTAGGCATATATTCATCCTAGTCCAACTTTATATAAATTCGTATAAATGATAATTAAATTTTAGAAAACTTTATATATATTTATGTGTGACTACAAATTGGATCATATTGTTAGATATTCTATCATAATATCATGAATATCTTTTTTAATTAAAATTTAAATTTTACAAATTAATGAATTATTAAAATTTATCAACCAAAAAAATGTTCTATCCTAATCTAATGATTCCCCCTTAAAATTTTGACATATATATAATCATCCTAGTCCAAATTTGCATAAATTCATGTAAATGATAATTAAATTTTACCAATTTTGTATATATTTTCGTGTGACTACCTATGTAAATCCAATCTAAAATGAATGAGATGAATTTTCCCTTAAAAAATTAGAATCAAGTAATTACATAATTGAAATACAAAACCTTCTATAAAAAAAAAACATAATTGAAAACTCACAAATTCAATTGAACATTGAAGAGCGCAGTTGAATTTCGAAGAGAGAGAGAGAGAGATTTAATGTGGACGAGCTAGAGATGCATTATTTCATAAAGAAAGAGAAAATTAGAATCAAGTTTAAAGCAATGGGCAAATAAGTATTTGGGTGGGGAATTATTATCTGCGTATATTATTTATCTGAATTTTTATTTGCAATAAAAATGTGCATTCTGATTGGTCAATATACCTATAATCACACTCCTTTCAATATTTGGGGGTGACCCACAACTTTGTCATCATATATTATTATTATTATTATTATTATTATTATTATTATTATTATTATATTATTATTATTATATTATATTATTATTATTATTATTATTATTATTATTATTATTATTATTATAACTGATAGTTGCACCAAAATAATTTAACTAAGCATTTATCTATTTTTTGATTGCTTGTAATCCCTACAATTAATCTTCTTTCTCCATTCAGGGACTACAAACTTTACTATTAATATTATATAGATAATATTATTATTATTATTATTATTATTATTATTATTATTATTATTATCATCATATCTTTTTATTCCTTTATTTAAATTTAAATTTATTCCACCTCTCCATTTTATTTCAAGTCTCCTTCTTTATTATTTTTGAATTTTATAAATTTTATCCCGAGATTATAAATTAGTAATATTGGGTTTAGTAGGAAAATAATATTAATAAGGACAGAAGCGTTTGTAATTTTAGTATGTTGATTTGAGCCTTTTATAAAACAACCCAATTCAACTCTCTCATTATTCTTTCTCAAAGTTTTCCATTCATTGATTTCATACGTTTAAAATTTGGGTAGATGACTATAAAGGATGGCCCAAAAGCCAAATTGACCTAAAGGGCTCAGGATGACACAGAAGTCCAAAATTACAATTACTAGTAAGGCCCACATGCCGACTCAGCAAAACAGGGGAAGGCTATGAAAAATATGGGTTCGGGGAGGCTTGCGGAGAGTATAACATATCGACGACGACGATTGCTACGGCGCCGCCGTTCATCGCTGGAGGAGACGGCTGCGCGCGCGGCGGAAGAGGCGGTGGATGTGGGACTCGTGGTGTCTCGAACTGGGGGGAGAGGGGTGAGTCGAGGTCGGAGAAAAGCGTCGTGGATTCTGGCGGTGGGGCCGTTGGAGAAATGGATATGGGAGGTGGGCGCGATGTTTCCGGGACATGGGCATTGGTTCTTGGTTGTAGTGGTGATGGTTGTTGTTCTGCATTTTTAGAGAGAGAAAGTGAGGAAGGTGCATGGATGAGTTTAAAAGCAGAAATAGGAGTAAGACTGTGAACTTTGAATGAAGACTAATGAAGAGGTGAGTTTGGGAGTGAGAAGCTTTTTGAAAGAAAGAGTTGATCTTCAATGGTGGTATTGTGGGCCTATCTCTTTTTGGAGCAAAAAATAATGTCGATTACTTCATTAGAAAAGTAGAGAATGAAGATAGCTTCATGAAAGAAAGATTCAAAGGTGGTGGTGATGGCGGTGGGGGCTGAGGCTGAGGCTGAGGCTGAGGCGGAGGAGAGAGGTCGTGCCATGGTGTGGCGAGGTTCCTTCCCCTGTTTTTCTTAGAGAGAGAATGAAGAGAGTAGTGGGGTAGCTGAGTCAACAAGTGGGCCCCACTAATAAATGTAATTTTAGACTTGAATGTCCTATTGAGCCTTTTAGGTCAATTTGGCTTTTGGGCCATCCTTTATAGTCATTTACCTTTAAAATTTACATGAACCTTTCCTCACAAACCCCTCACTCTTCTCCCCCACACCTCACACCCTTCCTTGCTCGTTGGCCTCTCATTCAGCCACCACCAGTGGGTTGGCCGGCCACCGGCGCCGAGCACCGCCTAGACGCGCGCCTAGTAGGCCACTGTACTCTTATCTCTACTTTTGTCGTCAGCTTTGTGTCACCTAATCAGTCTATTTCTCTTCATCTTGTTCTCCGTCGGCTTCTGTCTACCGACCACCACTGGCGTCGCCACCGCCCGAGTCATCAGCGGCGCTGCCCTAACGCCACCGTCATGATGTTCTGAACCCTTCATTCTTAATCCCTCCATTGAAGGTAAAGCCCTAAATTGAACCCTATCCTTCTAAATTTGAACCTAGGTTTTCAAATTGCAAAATCTATTGTCTTTCTTCGTTAATTTCAAACCTCAAGTGTAGTTATGCTAATTTATTTTCTTACGGGTTTCAAGAATTTGAGGTATGTTGGACTTGGGTGTTTACATCTGCCTATGTATTAGATGATAGTAGATAGCCCATAGTTATGTTTGCATGTTTCCAAATGACCATAAATTCGTAGTATCATGATGGCATGTGCTGGAGTTTGAATGTGAAATGGAATTCTTAGTGGAATTTAAATTGATATTTATGGGATTGTATCAACTTGGCTTTACATGTGCTCTAAATAACTTGAGATGGGTAAAAGTCGGGGGGTGCTGCTTTTTTTGAAATATATAATAACTAAGGATACATGTGGGAGGTATTCTGGGTGTAAAATGTTTACACTCATTTGAAGTGTAAAATCTAGTGAATCGACAAAAGAGCCAAGGTTGCCATTTTGGGGTTAAATTAGGCATTCTAGATTTTTCGGGACAGCCAAGGCATTCCATGACTAGAATAATTATGTAAAATGATATCCATAAGTACCAGTTTGCACCCGGCTTTGGAACTTCGAGATTTCGATGTGTATTACTCAAGTTATGGTGAAGTTAAAATGGATGTCCCATTATATACGTTTTTCTGGAGGCAGTAGGTTTGTGACCATTTTTAGATATTAAGGAGGTCTTAATAACTTAAGTAATTAACGCGAAAGTTGCAGTACGTTTTGCAACCTTTCCGGAATGGTCTCTTGCACGTTTGTTGGATATCGGAGGAGAAAGTTATCCCCTATTAAGTTCAGCTCAGTAAATATGTTTTTGCCCGAAATTTTAATGAGTCGCAATATGTCCAAGGCATTCTTCGAAGTATTTCCAAGGCTTATATGGGGTTATGGTCAACATAAGAGTTGTAGTACATGATTCAAGCTTTCCATTGATTACTCGCGCACAAGTATTCGATGTCTACATCTTATGTTATGAATCTTCAAAGTTTCACTCCTGAGCTAAACATAACTGCAGGCCAACCCTCTTATTTAATCAATTTCAAGCTTTTACACTTATTATTGGCCTTAACTCTTAACTATAGAGTTGTAGAACATACTTTTAGCTTTCTAAAAAGTCCTCTTATGAAGTTTTTAAAGATTTATAGAGAAAGTTATATCTTCCGTAAAATTACTGCAAAGTCCCAAAAATTTCTCCGATCGTTAATTAAAGTTCACTTTTATTAAGTTAATTAGGAGACTCCCTCCTTACCAAGGATCCCATTTGATTCACTTTAATGCTCTTATCAAGTATGATCCAAGAGGTTGTTGCTGCTCCCTGTTCGATGCCAATCAAGCTTTTCAAGTCGCTTTAAGTGCGGGTTCAACTTGTAAGTTACCCATATTGTCTGTACTCTACCAAAACTCATTTATATGAGTTAAAGTAAGCAAGTTTAATAATTGTAATGTAATTAAGTAATGTTTACATGTTAATCTCACGTATATATGGCTCCACGACCCAAGTTACTTGTGTCATAGTGTTGACATTTTTCCTCGCTGTTCGGGCTTCCAAACGTCCACGTGGATTGGGATGCGATTTGATGATTTGTGCTGGGGTTTGAACCTTTTAAAAACTCTTTAAGGGATTAATCATACATTTCAAGAATAATAGTTTTTAAAATCACTTTCCCTTTACTTGTGCATTTTATGAGTCATTGAATTAAACCTTTAAGAGTTAACATCCACTTGTTACAAACTCTTTTAAATTTAACCCAATTCGCTCAATTAAATGTTAGGCTCGGAAGAGAGCTATTTATGCAAATATTATTTAGAAATATACAAAGAAAACCTTAAAGTTGCATCGGCACATTGTAAAACCATGTTTTACCACGGTTTATGCAACCCGGTGTGTTTTGGTTCGAAATAAGATTCGCCACCCGACTTTTTAAGGGAAACGCCGAGACAAAACCAAAAAGAAAATAAGAAAGATTCCGCTTGCGAAACCCAAGAATGGATCCGGGGTTAAGGCTACCAACTCGAAAGGTATAAACATTTTGTGTCCGCCTCTCACAAAAGGAAAAACTCTACTAAAAGTTTAAAATGTGCTTTTGATAAAGTTTGGAAGGGAGACAAATAAGAAATTCATAAGATTACTTCACTGAACATGCAAAAGAATGAAAAAAAAAGAAAGATACACCATATACACTTTATTTACATAAAGAAGAAATAAATAAAAGCTTACATTGTGTCTTTTGGAGGGAAGCCTTGCTTTGCCTTTGTAGAAGCTTCTTTAAATGCCTTTGAAAGCCTTGAATACTCTCCTTTTGAATATGCCAAAATAGTGCCAAATGTGTTGGAGATTTATGTAGGGATTTAGGATGGACATACTATGACTATGGATTATAGGCTTAAGAAAGTGAATATATAGAGATTAGGATGGTAAGAAAATGGTGGAAAGGTGACAGGAAAAAGGGTAGTAGAATAATGATAAGAATGAAGAGATTAGACAAATGAGAGATTTGAGAGATGGAGGATGACAATGTAGGAGAAGAATGAGTGAATGAGCTGGTGAGTTTAGCTTTGAGAGGAGTAGTATTTATAGGCTTAGGAGGTAGTAGGCATGCATGCACAAACAATCACATTCATCCCCTTCACGTAGCCTTTGGTCAACAACACAAAACACCATGTAGAAGGGGGAGTGTATGAAGATGGATGGTGGCACGTGGTCAATTGACCACGTGTGGTCGATGCTGTAGGCCGACCAACCACCAGCTGGAGGGAGGGGATGCACCTGCTTCGTCCATGCATGCATGGACGGTAGTGTGTGAAGACAATCTGCCTAGGGAGTTGGGGATTCACACTAGACAGAGCGAGTGTTTGTATTTAGTTTTTGTGAGTGTTTTTTTGAGTGCTTTTGTGAGGATTTGATCCCGCGACCTCTAGATTTTTCTCTTAGGACTTGCATGGCTTCATCTTTTTATGTAAAAAATGTACATGTAGCAAGGTAAACTCACATGTGATCATGCATGTGGCTTTAAATGGATAAAATACATGTAAATGCATGCATTTATTGGTTCTCTTCTCTTTCTTCCCTTTTATTTTTATATAGATGTGCTATATATTAATGCGTCAAAATCCCAGTGTCTATAGAGAGCCCCCAATTCGATAGTCTTGATTTGATGGACACCGGTCGAGATATGACTTTGGAGTGCAAAGCCTGGGGTGATGGTTGGAAGCTGAGTCCTACATCGCAGTTGTGGGCGGCATGCGCCTCTGTAGGGGATGATCTCGAGCAATTATGATGCTCTACTTGACTGTTGATGGGCTTTTGCGTATCGTGCGCTGATCTCAGACGAGAATGACGCCCTACTTGAAGTGATCTCGGACGTATGATGATGTTCTACCTGAAATGGTCTCGGGCGCTGAAGGCATCCTACTCGAAAGTGTGAGTTGACACTTGGAAGCTAAGTCATATGTCGTTGTTGGCGAACTTGCACCGACAGATGATCTCAGGTGAGAATGACGCCTTACTTGTTGGAGAGACTTTATCGGATACGATGCCGATGGCTCTTGAGGTTAATTTTCCAGTCTTTCCCAGTGTCGGCGTTTATGATTGTTGGTATGTTCAATGCCGAGGGACTTCAGCGATCGCGATGTCGATGGTCTTGGGGGTCAAGACTTCATCGGGCACATTGCCGATGGCTCGGGGGTTGAGACTTCATCGGGCACGCTACCGATGGCTCTGATGATGGGGACTTAAGTCGATTGGCGACCCTGTTTTTTGTCTTTTTTGATGATGAATATGCCATTTTTGATGCTTATGAGACTTCACTAGACGCGATGTTGGCGGCTCTTATTCATGAGATCTCATCGAACCCGGTGTCGACGACTGTTATTGTTGAGACTGCACCGAATTTCGTCAGGGGCCCTTGTTTTCCCCAGCTCAGTTGGTCTTCCGTCAAGATGATCATGCATGGTTTTTTCGTTCTCATCTCTTGGTAAATTTCTCTTTTCCTTAGTATGTTTCATTTTTGAAGACATTCTGCATGCTATTTGTTTTAGTACTTTAAGTTGAATTTTGAAGCAACAGTAGTTACCCCAAATTTTGCTTGAAGTATCTAGTACCTTAGGTTCTCCAATTGATCCTATTGTAGGATGATTCCTTTAAAGCGTGTGGAAGCATACAAGGGGTAATAGCCTTGTCCTTTCTTGCAAAAGTTGGTGCATTCTACTCAACCATTGTAAGGAATGCGGGCTTCGGCCCTTTCTTAGATTGCTTGAGGGCATGGAAAATTCGTAGCAGGAGGGTTTTTGGTTGGGTCATTGTGGAACATTTTTGGGATACTACCAATTCGTTCCACCTCCCCATTGGTGACATGATGCTCACCCCTTTTGAATTTGTGAAGATTACTAGCCTTCGATGGGGCGGTAAGTTGTTAGACTTCCGGGAGGACGTGGATCCTCGTGTTCATGTACTTCTGCAACCTGCCACTGCGTTGGCGGGGCGAAATGGTACTATATGGTACACACATCTAGTAGCAGCCATAAAAAATGAAGGATTTGGGAGCCTCCCTCTTCTTAAGTGCAAGTTTCTTGTGTTGGTGCATTTCATCAATGCAACAATCTTTGCGAATCGTGGGGACACGATCACCTTCTCTTGAGCGCATCACCTCCTCAATTATGGCGGGGTGAGGGCTTTCAACTGGGCAGCTTCTGCTTACGCCCACTTGGTCAGGGGAATGCGAGTCGCCTGTCGGCCTACTTGTTGTGAGACAATGGGGTGCCGAGAACAACATAATCTAAGACACTCAACCTAGGGAGCAGTCTTTGACGAGTCTTGGAGGTATGCTCCTAGATCCTTTCTTTTAAGAAATTTGTGATGTGCAAATTCCTTCCTGGATTTTACTAGAAACCTTCCCTAACATACAAGTGTGGCTTTTAGCATACTTTCTTCCTGTAGTCGGCGGGACCAATAATGGTGATTTGCGTGTGTCGGCGACTCGACGATGGGCAGAATCATCAAGTTATCGTCGACCAAAATATCATTTCAAGGACCTGTAACGACCTTTGGAGAATCATTGACAACCTCATATCGTTATGTCTCATTTTCCGCTTGACCTTTTCTCTCCTCACTCTTAGCTCATTTATGACAACAACCCTTGTAGGAGGACATTGTCCGGTTTCCATGGAATGGGCATGGTTTAGAGGACCCTCATTTTGACATTCGCTTTGCGAGGGAAGCGAGCGAATGTCGCCTGTTGCAGGAGGGTCCTTCTGGCCTCGCCTTTTATTTGGGGGAACGCTTCTTTTTCCAAGGCACTGGAGAATGGCCTTCAAGGGTCCCTGTGGATCCTCCTGAGCTTATCTTTGATAGGAAAACCTTGGCAGAAGATGAGATAACTCGGTTGATGGCCGGTGAACCTGTAGTCAACTTCATTGTACCCACAAACAACCTAAAAGAGGCAGCCCTTCAGCATAGAGGACACCTTAGCTTTGCTCAAATATAATTTCTTCTTGTTCTTGCATTGAAGTCGTAGATTTCTAGTACTTAACAACCTCTTCTTTTGTAGTTGGGAGGATATTATGATCCTGTCCTGGATACGCATGTGGAGGAACCGGAACAAGCGTAGAATGAAGACATGTTATTCAGATTCATCCCGCTTGTGCCTAATGATCATGAAGTTTTGCAGCATTTCGATTCAAACTTGGTAAGTCACATGCTTGACTCACTTTTCTCATATAATTTCATTTCTCACTGATCTCCTCCTTTTATGTAGCAAGCATACGCTCATATTCGCGTCCTGTTAAGGGAAGGCATCACGGCCTGAGAGTTCATTGATTAAAACTTTGTGAATAGCCAATACTGGGGTCCTGTACCAGCTGCTGCTGATGAAGATCATGAACCTCACTCTCATATGAGTTTGCCACACTCTGGAAGCTCGTCAAGGCGTCCTCCTCGGCATTCTTCGGCAGCAGAAACTAGTATGAGAGCTTATCATGGAGATCCAAGGGCAGGACTGTTCGGTCTCGTTCCGAGCCGAATTTTTCTCTTTTATAGGGTATTTTTGCTTGTTCTAACCCCGTAAATATATCTTAGATATGATGATTTTGTGTTTTATAGGAAAATAAGGAGTTAGAAGGAATTTGGGCTTAATTAAGGGTATTTATGGAATCCCGAGCGATTTCCCGAGTCAACCCTAGCCAGGAATCGAGGCGAGACCAACCGGGAACTTCATCCCCTTAATTGGCGCAGAATAGGGGAATGGGACAGACCTATGTCACGCCCGAGTCAGCAAACGTTGAACCCGTGACTCCGTTCTGCCACGCCAGCACAATCGAGCGTAAGACTTCGCGCCCGTTACTAAACAGGTTGCGCCCGCGACGTGGTGTTGAGAGAAGAAAGGTCCAGCGAATAGACGTGGGTCGCGCCCGTGATACATTGTGCCACGCCTGTGACATTACCAGATCGCGCGCCGCAACCATTGGGGTAGCGCCCGCGACGTCTGGGAGAGGCTGACGGATACAACACAGGGCAGAACCTGGTCATGCCCGCGACCCAGGTTGTCACACCCGCGACTGCCGATGTTGTGGAATCAAAACGCGCATTCTGCCGAGCTTAATTTAGGGTTTTGGTTTTTTGTTTTCTAGTGAGAATTTGGGAATCCTTGGTAACCAATCCACAATTTCTTGTTTGTTCGGGGGAAATTACAAGTGTAGGTTGAAGATTAGAAGATTGTGTTCATCAAAGATATAATTTCTTGTCCCTAATTTCATTTTTCATTCTAGTTCTTCATTCATGCTTTTAATTGCTTTCTTGATTTCATGCTTTATTTGATTAGATGCTTTTATTGCTTCCTTGATTATGCATGTCAAGATTAGCTGAATAGCTTTATTTACATAATTTACCGCTTTCCGCATTGAGAAAACCCCAAACACAAACCGATTCCCTCGTCAAGCCTATCACCCATCCTTGTGGACCGATAACCATACAAAAAACCACAAAAATATACCGCTACCGAACAATGGCACTGTTGCCGGGGATGGCGTTATTTGGTAGATTAGGTTATTGGTTTGTGTGTATATAGTTTATTGCTTTCTTGTTTTTTGCTAGAAAAAAATGGTAGTAAAAAAAGTTGAATATCAAAAAAAAAAAAAGAGAAAAGAATGAGAAAAGAAAAAAATAGAGATTATGGCTAGTCCCCAATTTCCCCAATTTGAGCATGAAATCTTTGGAGGTATTTGCTAGATTACACGATTATCGTGCTCAATGTGAATTTTATGGTATCTTTTATGATACATTAGATCTTTTGGGAATTGTGAATGAGGGTGTGAATTATGAGACCCGAAACCTTTTAGATTATTACAGGTTTTCCAGTTTAGGAGAAGAACAAGCATGGGAATTACTCGAATGGTTGTCTAGGGATTCTTATGAATTTGAGCAACAAAGTGTTAGTCCTAGCTTCCAATTTCCTCATTCACCACCCTCCGAGACTTTAGCCATACCATATCAAGAATGCCCCCAAAATCTTTATGATTAATCTAGTGGTGGGGAGTATATGGAAAATTTTTGTGAGACCTTGCCTGAACAATCACTTGACTATCTCGTGTGTTTTGATGATCAATCTTATGGTGGGATTATGTAGAGAACTCTTATGATCCTCCCCAATGTGATGATGTTGAGTATCATCCTTTGTGCTTATTTTGTGATTCGCCGTGCCATAGTTCTGCTTCTTGTTTGCAAGATAAGATACATGTGCAATTTAATAAATGCTCGGATAAATTTGAACACATGTTTAAAACTTGGGATAAAGTTTTTTCTTCACAAATGGTTGATTCGAATGTTGAAGTAGATCATTCGTCGTTTTTGAGTCCTGAAATACGTGTTGATTCTTCTTTGTGTGATTATGATAAGGATGATGACTACTATAACAAACCATGCATGCTTAGCGATTCTTTAGCCCTAGCTGCACCTAGTGAGCATGAGGAACATGATGATCTTGTGTGTGATGATGCATAACTTGATGAAAACTTGCTTGATGATGAACCATTGTCCACACCATTACCCATGCTTTTGTGTGAAGAAAAAGTTGAGTCTATTGAATGTCATGATGCTTGTGATGCAATTGAACATGATCTTGTTGAGAGTGAATTTGAATCTGTTGTGATTGAATGTGAGCTTGATACCGAATTGTTCACTTTCACTGAGGGTCATTTTATTAATGTGCCATGAGCTACCCTTTCATGTGAATCCATAGAGAAATCTTGTGATGATTAGCTTGAGTCTGTAGGGATTGATCCTAATTGTTCGAACTTGATTGTTGACAATGATGTTTTTTATGATGACATGCTTTATGAGTCATTCACCATGGGTTATGACCCTGAGCCTTCCACTTTCACTTTTAATGACGCCATGAATGTTCCACCTTTGCCTTCCGATATTGATAGTTCTTCTGATGAGTCTAATATTGATGAAGATGAAGATGTGCCTGTTTGTGATGTTGGGAGTGTTTTGATGTGGTCTAACCCTGCTTTTTCCTTATCACCCATTGATAATTATGATGAGTTGGACGAAAGTTATGATTTGGAATCGGTGTTTGATGAAAATTGCATGGATATTGAGTGTGAATCACTGTTGGCATCCAAGTCTTTGCATGAGCATGTTCAGGATTGTGTTGTATTGCCCCCTCCCGTTGATTTGTATACCCAATTTCCATTTATGAGTCAATGGGAGGAATTATTTGTCATGTCTCAATTTACCATGCCTAGGAAACATGTAGTCCGTCATTTTACTGACTTTTCTAAGATTTTAAGAGCTAAGAGCACTAACGTTTGCTAATGAAATCTTGAGATTGTGGTCTTATGTACACCAGTCTGAGATGCATGAAAGAATGCATGATTTGTAACTACGAGCGTTGAATGGTTCTGACATGGCGTCCGACATCTTGAGGTGAGGAAGAGTGAGTATCTTGATAAGAAGCTGATGTATGCTAGCTCACTAAGATCATGGTATTGAACTAGAATGCACCATACAATCACACATACACAGCTGAATGCTTGAAACACAATAACTATTTGAAAGCAATTAGCTAGAATAGAAGACAATACAAGACATAATATAAAAGATAGGCTTGCTTACAACTGTTACAGACACACCTTCAGTTGCGATCAAGGGCAAAGGACTCTCACACTCATGCCTCTACAGACACACTAAAGCATGGATAATCAAGCACAGTTGACACTTGTTGGATGATTACCAAAATCCAGTGAAAGGAGATGTTTTAACCAAGACTGAGAGTTATAGGACACTCACAAACTTTCAGAGGTACTAAGACACTCGAGAATACTATTGAATGAACATTGAGATATCCTTCATTGATGGAAAGCTTCAGAATATAAAGAAAACTAACAGTTTGATTAGCAGCTGCTTAAGCAAAAGCTTCTGTCTAATATCCATGATCTAAACTAAGCTACAAGCTTTAAAACTATTACAATTGATTACATACTAACTATCTCGAGTACATTTGGTAAGAAAATAAAAGCAAAATACTTAGCTAAACTCTGATTGGACAATGCCAAAAGGGTGGCAAAATGGGCCAATGAGAGGCTTTCCTCTCTAGGGGGGTAAATATTGATTTACAGAGGTGATTCCCGTGCCAACGTTAACCTGGAAGTAATCTCAACAGGTTAATATTATGCTGGAAAGACCAAAACAACCCCTATGGACAAAAGGCACAGGACTTAGCCACTGAACTGGGGTTCTAGAAAAACTAATAACAAACAACTCTGCTGGGATTGTTTAATCTGGCTTGTGAAACTTGATGTTGCCATGCTCGGTCATGCTGGGACTTGGCTTGGACTTTAAAATGGCATGACATAGAACAAAAAACTCCTAGGAAACTTTGGCTGAATCTTCCTCAATTAAGAGATATGATATTGAGAAAGACTACTATTTCGACTATTGCTGTTGGGAACTGAACTTGGTCTGAATGACCAATGCTAATGGGCTGAGTGGCTGAAGTTGCTAAGACTTGTTTCACAAGTGTGCAACAAGCTTGGATGGATGTTGTGGGTGGCTTGGTGACTGCTGAGGGTGCTGTTATTCTCCTCCTGAATGTTTGTACTTCAGATTGACATGCTGTTTCAGTTGGGGTTTGGAAGCCTGCCATTCTGCTGGATTTGCTTCCCTTGTTGCTGAGTCGTGTGAAACAACATGAACTTCTCCTTGTGCTGCTGCTGCAAGTGCTGGTGAAGATCCCTTGGATGCCTCCTTTGCTGATGGAGTTGCTGTTGTTGGCTGTTCTGCTTGATGGTCTCTATCATCCTCCCCAGGTTGAGGAAAGTTTGTCCTCAAACTTGGAAGGTCTTCATCTGCTGGATAGGCATTGTCTCTAATTTTCTATAGGCATTGTCTCTATACTCTTCAGATAGGTCCAACCTATACGCTTTGTCTCCAATTTTCTCAAGGACTTCAAAGGGTCCATCTGCTCTTGGTAGCAGCTTCCCTTTTCTCTTGCTGGGGAACCTGTCCTTCCTCAAGTGGATCCAAACTAAGTCTCTTGGATGAAAAGTGACCTTCTTCCTGTGTTTGTTGTCTGATGTAGACACCTGCTCAGTATACTTGGCAATTTTGTCCTTCACTTGCTGATGAAGCTCCCTGATTTGGTCTGCTCTTTTACCGGCTTCAAAACTAAATTTCATAGAAGTAGTTAGTGGAACTAAATCCAAAGGGGAAATTGGATTTTTACCATAGACTACTTGAAATGGAGAGTAGCCTGTGGCCTTGGATGGTGCCTTATTGTAAGAAAACTCAACATGGGGCAAGAGAGTATCTCGTCCTGTTTTATGTGTTTGAATCAGTGCTCTCAATAGGACTCCAGGTGTTCTATTAGTAACCTCTGTCTGTCCATCAGTCTGTGGATGGCAAGTGGTGTTGTACTTGAGTTGTGTGCCCAGTTTCTTCCACAATGTAACCCAGAAGTGGCTCAAACACTTGGTGTCTCTGTCAGAGACCATAGTTTTTGGCACTCCATGCAATCTGACTACCTCCTGGATGAATAACTCTGCAACTCTTGTGGCATCAAAGGTGGTGTGGCAAGGTATGAAATGTGTCATCTTTGAAAATCTATCAACTACCACCATCACTGAATCCTTGCCTCTTTGAGTTCATGGCAAACCCACAATGAAATCAAGGCTGACATCTTCCCAAGGGCTGCTGGGAACTGGCAATGGTGTGTACAAGCCTTGGGGTAGGCTGTGTGACTTAACCAATTGACAAATATTGCACCTCTTCAGTAGATGCTCCACATCTCTCCTCATCTTTGGCCAACTATAATGCTCTTTCAACATCAACAAGGTCTTCTCAACTCCAAAGTGACCTGCTAGACTTCCTCCATGGATTTCTGAGATCAACAACTCCTTGAAGCTACTCTTGGGAACACAGAGTCTGCTCCCCTTGAACAAATAGCCCTGGTCTATATGATACATTGCTGCTGGCACTTATGGTACACCTACTTAAAATCTTCATCCTCCTGATACAAAGTGTTCTAATGCTCAAAACCAACAATTCTAAAATCAAGTATATGAAGCAACATATACCTCCTACTCAATGTATCTGCTCCTTTGTTTAGCACTCCTGATCTGTGGTGGATCATGAAGTGGAATTGTTGTATGTACTCGACCCAAGCAGCATGCCTGGTGTTGAGCTTGTGCTGGCCTTGAATGAACTTCAAAGCTTCATGATCACTGTGAAGTATGAACTCTGCTCCAACAAGGTAGTGCCTCCAGTGTTGTAGAGCTCTAACGATGGCATAGAACTCTTTATCATATGTGCTATATTTCTTCTTGGCATCATTCCAGTTCTCACTGAAGTAGGCAACTGGCTTCCCCTCTTGTGTCAATACTACTCCTATGCCAACACCTGAAGCATCACATTCTACTTCAAAAACTTTGCTGAAGCTGGGTAGTGCTAGAACTAGGGCTAAAGTGAGCCTCTCCTTGACTTCCTCAAAGGCTTTCTGTGCTGCTGTTGTCCAAATAAAGGACTTCCCTTTCACCACTTCAGTCATTGGCGCCAGAATGGTGCTGAAATTTTTGACAAATCTTTTGTAGAATGAAGCCAGGCCATGAAAGCTCCTAACTTGAGGCCACTCCCTAATAGCTTAAATCTTCTCCTCATCAACTTGAATACCTGATGCTGTGACAATGTACCACAAGAAGTTCACTTGTGGTGTAAAGAAGTGACACTTCTTGAGATTTCCAAATAACTGCTCCTTGCTCAAAATCTCTAAAACTTCCTGCAAATGCTGGACATGCTCTTGCTCAGACCTGCTATAGACAAGAATATCATCAAAGTACACAACAACACTCTTACCTATGAGTGGTTTCAGGACGTGATTCATGAGTCTCATGATTGTAGATGGGGAATTAGTTAGGCCAAAAGGCATGACCAACCATTCAAACAAACCTCCCTTAGTCTTGAATGTTGTTTTCCACTCATCTCCCTCATAGATCCTTTTTTGGTAGTATCCACTCCTCAAATCTATCTTAGAAAAGACTATTGACCCATGTAACTCATCCAACATATCTTCAAGCCTAGGTATAGGGTACCTATACTTGATAGTGATCTTGTTAATTGCCCTGCAATCTATGCACATCCTCTGACTCCCATCTTTCTTAGGCACTAACAAGGTGGCACTGCACATGGACTCAGACTTTCCCTAATCATTCCTTTCTCCAATAATTCATCCACCTGCCTCTGTATTTCATTGGTATCTGCTAGTGTCATCCTATAAGCTGGCTTATTAGGCAACACTGATCCAGGCACTAGGTCAATTGTGTGCTGGATATCCCTTTTTAATGGCAAACCAGGTGGCATTTCATCAGGAAACACATGCTGAAACTGCTGAAGTAAGGGTAGGAATAAGGGGTGGTCATTTTGTGGGGCTGGGGTTTCTTCAAGGTCTAAACTCATGATGATCAGATAAAAGCAACACATCAAGACTAGGTTCAAGACACAAGTTTTTCGATTTCTTGGCTAACTGTGAGGGTTTCATGGGGGTAAGAATGATCTTTCTGTGGTTCATGGTAAAGGCATATGTATTAGCTCTACCGCAATGGCTCACTGATCTATCATACAACCAAGGTCGACCCAAAAGCAAATGACATGGTAAAACATCACACGAGACCTCATCTTTGTATGATTGACCAATTGAAAATGCAACAAGGCATCTAGTAGAGATTTGGATACCTTTCCCTGAACTGAGCCACTGATTGGTGTATGGAGTTGGATGGGTCTTGGTTGTCAAGCTTAACTTCTTCACCATGGTCTTTGGAGGTCGCATTGGTGCGACAGCCATCTGTCATAATACAATCACAGAGCATACCTTCCCTCCAATGGTACACCTTGTATGAAAGGTATTCTCCCTCTGCTCTTCTGCTTCCTCTACTGCTGAGCTACTCCGAACTCTCCTGATCACAAGCATCTCTCCCTCATCTGGACCTTCTTCTATAACATCATCATCATAGATAGGATCATGCTCAAGCTATTCATAATCCTATTCTTCTCCCTGCACATGTTCAGGATCAATAAACAAAGCTACTTGGTACTCAGCAAGAGTAACCATTCTCTTGTTTGGACATTCTGAGGCAATGTGCCCTAGTCCTTGACACCTCAATCATCTTCTTTCTTGGTAGGTTCTGCTGATAGGGGCTAGGGTTCTTTGTGGGGGATTTTGTGGTTGATTTTGTGGAGGACTTGGGGTTTGATTTCTGGCTTGAGGTGGTGGTGGGGGTGGATAGGCTCTTTGTGGGGGATTGTAAGGTTTGTAAGGGTTTGTCTTAGTTGGTGCATAAGGCTTGGCTGGGTATCTATTGCTGTACTCCTTCACTCTGACCTTCTTTTGTTGTTCCACTTTATGAGCTAATGAGCTTAACTCATCAAGTGAATCATAAACCTTTAGCTCCACAACATTCTTGATCCCTTTATTCAAGCCTGCAAGGTACCTGATATAAGTTTGTACCTCATTCTCCTGCATATTACACTTCCAAAGTAAGTGCTCAAACTCCTTTGTATACTCTTCCACTGACTTGTTTCCCTGCACAAAATGCTGTAACTTGAAGTAGTTCTCCTTCATGTAGTTTTCAGGAAGGAACTTCTCCTTCAACTTCTGTCTCATCTCAATCCAGGTGCTCACCCTGTCTTCCCCAATCTCCATTCTCTTTCTCTGAAGATTAGTCCACCAAGTAAAAGCATATTTCTTTAGTTTTAAGTAGGGGTGTTCATAAATCACCGCCCCGAAAAAACCCGATCCGGAAACCCGCTACCCGGCCACTAATTTAGGGTACCCGCCCCGGAAAAATCAATTTTAATCGGGTCGGGTACCCGTCCCGGAATATTTTCGGTTAATCGGTTCGGTTACGGGACTACTGTCTAGGCCCAAATTTAACTTTAGGTCAAGATTTAATTTTTGATTATTTTTTTCCAATCTCTAGTCTACTGTCTCGGCCCAAATTTTAATCTGGAAAAAAACCCTAATTTATGTTAATGTTGGCGCTCAGTGCTCCAATTCCAAATCCTCCAAAAACTCAAAACGTATGGAAACTCAGTGCCTGTGGTCATGTTGGCCAAGTTTTAGAACAATTTTGAAACATTTTTTGTTATCGGAGTGTTAATTAATAATTACAAATTAAAAATAAAAATTGGAAACTCATATGATTATAATTAATCGGTTTTTTTGGTTAACCGGTATCCGCCCCGAAACTTTCAGGTACCCGGTTGTTTCGGTTACGGATACGGTTCAAGGGTTTGGCCGCCCCCAATTTTCGGGTACCTGGAAAAATTATCCAATCGGTTCGGGTACCCGCCCCGTGAACACCCCTAGTTTTAAGGCTACTAGTTTCACCTTATTCTCTTCTGAAACCTCCTTTAAATCAAAGAATCTTTCTACTGTCTGCAACCAATCTAGGAAAACATCAGGATCTAACTCCCCTGCATGCTCAGGTATATCAATCTTGAAATCCAACTTTTCTATCCTCATATCTTCCCTCCTTTCTTCCATCTCACTGTTTTCTTCTGGCTCACTGATCCTAGGTGATCTCCTAACTCTTCTTCTCCTTCTGTGTGTAGGCCTAGGACCTCGACCTCCTCTTCCTGTCCCACTAAAAGGATTCTCACCTACTCCCTCCTCCATTTCTTCATCAGTCTCCCTATTCAATCATTTCTATGCAATCTCATGCAGTACTGCAATTGTTCACTCAAAAACTTCATTTTATCTTCTACTCTTTTTTCTTTTAAAGTATGTTCTAAGACTTCCTGTGGTGTTTTACTAGTTCTGGCTATCTCAACTACAACAAGTAACACACTCCAAGATAGAACACAATGCTATGATACCAAGATGATGTATGCTAGCTCACTAAGATCAGAGCATTGAACTAGAATGCACCTTCAGTTGAATGCTTGAAACACAATAGCTATTTGAAAGCAATTAGCTGGAATAGAAGACAACCCAAGACATAATATAAAAGATAGGCTTGCTTACAACAATTACAGACACACCTTCAGTTGCAATCAAGGGCAAAGGACTCTCACACTCATGCCTCTATAGACACACCAAAGCATGGATGATCAAGCACAGCTGACACTTGCTGGATGATTGCCAAAATCCAGTGAAAGGAGCTGTTTTAACCAAGACTGAGAGTTATAGGACACTCACAAACCTTCAGAGGTACTAAGACACTCGAGAATACTATTGAATGAACACTGAGATATCCTTCATTGATGGAAAACTTCAGAATATAAAGAAAACTAACAGTTTGATTAGCAGCTGCTTAAGCATAAGCTTCTGTCTAATCTCCCTGATCTAAACTAAGCTACAAGCTTTAAAACTATGACAACTGATTACTTACTAACTATCTCGAGTACATTTGGTAAGAAAACAAAAGCAAAATACATAGCTAAACTCTGATTGGACCAAATGCCAAAAGAGTGGCAAAATGGACCAATGAGAGGCTTTCCTCTCTAGGGGTGTAAATATTGATTTACTGAGGTGATTCCCGCGCCAATGTTAACCTGGAAGTAATCTCAACAGGTTAATATTATGCTGGAAAGACCAAAACCACCCCTTTGGACAAAAGGCACAAGACTTAGCCACAGAACCGAGGTTCTGGAAAAACTTATAACAAACAACCCTGCTGGGATTGCTTGTTCTAGCTTGTGAAATTTGCTGATGCCATGCTCGATCATGCTGAGACTTGGCTTGGAATTGAAAATGGCGTGACATAGAACAAAAAACTCCTAGGAAACCTGAGCTGAATCTTCCTCAATCAAGAGATATGATATTGAGAAAGACTGTTGTTTGGACTGTTGCTGTTGGGAACTGAACTTGGTCTGAATGACCAATGCTGATGGGCTGAGTGGCTGAAGTTGCTAAGACTTGTTTCAGAAGTGTGTAACAAGCTTGGATGGATGCTGTGGGTGGCTTGGTGACTGCTGAGGGTGCTGTGATTCTCCTCCTGAATGTTTGTACTTCAGATTGACATGTTGTTTCTGCTGGGGTTTGGAAGCCTGCCATTTCTGCTGGATTTGCTTCCCTTGTTGCTGAGTCGTGTGAAACAACATGAACTCCTCCTTGTGCTGCTGCTGCAAGAGCTGGTGAAGATCCCTTGGATGCCTCCGTTGCTGATGGAGTTGCTGCTGTTGGCTGTTCTACTTGATGGTCTCTATCAGAAGCCTTGCGGGTAATATCCTTCCTCACCTTTCTTGTACAGTTAGTAAGTGTTCTTCTTTTTTTTTTTGGTGTGTTTCTTTTTCTTTCCTTTTGGAGTGCTTGTGTACCTTTTTTCAGTTTCCAATGAGGACATGGCAACCTCTTTGTGTAGGAGTGGGAGGGTTGTATGCATTCCGGTTTTTTTAGTTTAAGAAAAGAAAAAAAACAATGTGGTTCATCTTGTAAATATTTTTGTTTTTCTTAGGTCTTTTAGTTAGTATTGTCTTGTATATAGTTTTATTTTCCTTTTCAATCTTACATGCCAAGTTCTAAGAATTTAGATGTGTTTAAATTGTATATCCTAACTTTATGCTTGGTGCTTTTGGATCGTGGATTGTGTTTGCTTTAATTGAAGATTTTGAGGTAACCTCCTTCCGCCCTCTCTTTGAATGTATATATTCTTGATCCATGTTGCATGCTTGAGTCTTCTTTTGGGTGGCGAACCCCTTGAGTGTGAATGTTGGGATTATCTTGTTGTTGGAGTCATGTGGTCTCGGGTCGCCCCCACATTTTATGTGATAAGTGTTTTGTATATATGTTTTTCTTCGGTTCTCTACCTTACTTATGACACCCTTCTTCTCACAACGGGGACATTGTGAAGATTTGTGTTGGAGTGAGGGGTGATACTTCCATTGTTCATGGGTAGATCACCTAGTTTTGAGTCTTTTGGTTTTGTTTTTCGTAGTTTGGGTCAAAAATTTGAAAAATTCTGTGTGAAAAAGGAGAAAAAAGGGAGTGAAAAACCTTTTTCAATTTTTCTTTTTCTTTTGTTTTTGCTTTGTCTTTAGGATAAGTGTAATTAATGCTTCGAAAACTTTCTTAATCTCCTTGAAAGCAACCCGTATGAGCATTATCAAACCTTCGTTCAAGTATTGTCATGACTCATTTGTATAGATTCCCTCCGTTAAATGCTTACTAAGATCCTTGATTCTTTCACGTTCTTCTTGAAACTGTGAGACTCTAGTTGGCCACATCCGAGCTTGTTGAAAAAGTGAAAGCAAATTAAATTAAATAAATCAGAAACTGTAGTGTTAAGTTAGTCTACCTACATGGGTCGGTATTAGCGGCGCGACGCTATTACCCCTTAAGCACTTCATTTTCGTAATGATGAAGCGTATGGAGTAGCCCATGTTGGGAGGGTAAACCCTGTTATGAGTCGTTCAACTCCCGAAAAAACTAACACCAATCTCGTTGAGCTTTCTCAAGCCAACACTAATTAATGAATCGTTAATAATTTTCACCTTGCGTTTCCTACGGCCCTCACCTAGCTAAGGGCGACATAAACAAGGGAAAAACATGGCTTAATTAATCCTTTTCGCTTTGGTTCGAGCTTGGATGTGAGTTTTTCTTGTGAATCGATCAGAACCGAGTAGAATAACACTCGCACTTGAGCACATAGGATCTAATTTGGTATGAAATGTTTGGGAATCGAAAACCTTAAAGATTGGCAATATCTTGAATTAGCTGATTTGAGGTGCTCATAATGGTTCCTTTTGGTTGATTAACATTGTTTTCTTAGTGGTGATTGCACGATTCTTTGAGCAAAGCAGTTCTTCTTTTCTTTCTTTTCAAGTTTATTTTGTTTTTCACTTTCCCTCTCTCCTTTTCTGTTGCTTTTGTTGGTATAGACGTATAGTTGCTAGAAACCCTCACGAGACCTTCCTCGTCCACTTGGGCTGCCAAGGGGTTTAAAGGGCTTGATGCATGTGCTAAATGCATTCGCGATTCCTGCGAAAGTCACTTAGGGTTTTTTGTTTCTTTTTCTCTGTTTTTTATTTTTGTTTTTAGTTTGCTCGGGGCGAGCAAACCCTTGTGTGGGAGTGTTGTTCAGTCTCGTTCCGAGCCTAATTTTTCTCATTTATAGGGTATTTTTGCTTGTTCTAACCCCGTAAATATATATTAGATATGATAACTTTGTGTTTTGTAGGAAAATATGGAGTTAGAAGAAATTTGGGCTTAATTGAGGGTTTTTAGGGAATTCCGAGCGATTTCTCGAGTCAACCCGAGCCGGGAACCAAGGCGAGACCAACCCGGGAACTTCATCTCCTTAATTGGCGCAAAACAGGGGAATGGGACAGACCTATGTCGCGCCCGAGTCAGCAAGCGTCGCACCTGTGACTCTGTTCTGCCGCGCTAGCACAACCGAGCATAAGACTTCGCGCCCGTTACCAAACAGGTCATGCCCGCGACCTGGTGCTGAGAGACGAAAGGTCCAACGAACAGACGTGGGTCGCCCCCGTGATACATTTTGTCACGCCTGTGACATGACCAGGTCGCGCCTGCGACCATTGGGGTGGCGCACGCGACGTCTGGGAGAGGCTAACTGATACAACACGGGGCAGAACACGTCGCGTACGCGACCCGTTGTCACGCCGCGATCTTTGCGGAATCAAAACGTGTGTTCTGCCGAGCTTAATTCAGGGTTTTGGGTTTTTGTTTTCTCTCATTCTAGAAATACCTATTGTAACTCAGCATTTTAATTATTTTAGTCTTTATCTTAGTAGTTTAGGAGTAGGATAAGAGTAGATTTAGATTTAATTGCTTTCCTATAATCTTGCTTTAATCATTCTTCAAGTTTTAATTAATCTTCAAGCTTTCTTTGATTTCTTGCATTTGTAGATTAGGTTATTGGTAGAATAGGTTATTGGTTTGTATAAATATACCGCTACCGAACAATGGCACTGTTGCCGGGGATGGTGTTATTTGGTAGATTAGGTTATTGGTTTGTGTGTATATAGTTTATTGCTTTCTTGATTTTTGCTTGAAAAGAAAATGTAGTAAAAAAATTGAATATCAAAAAAAAAAGAGAAAAGAAAGAGAAAAGAAAAAAATAGAGATTATGGCTAGTCCCCAATTTCCCCAATTTGAGCATGAAATCTTTTGGAGGTATTTGCTAGATTACACGATTATCGTGCTCAATGTGAATTTTATGGTATCTTTTATGATACATTAGATCTTTTGGGAATTGTGAATGAGGGTGTGAATTATGAGACCCGAAACCTTTTAGATTATTACAGGTTTTCCAGTTTAGGAGAAGAACAAGCATGGGAATTACTAGAATGGTTGTCTAGGGATTCTTATGAATTTGAGCAACAAAGTGTTAGTCCTAGCTTCCAATTTCCTCATGCACCACCCTCCGAGACTTTAGCCATACCATATCAAGAATACCCCCAAAATCTTTATGATTAGTCTAGTGGTGGGGAGTATATGGAAAATTTTTGTGAGACCTTGCCTGAACAATCACTTGACTATCCCGTGTGTTTTCATGATCAATCTTGTGGTGGGATTATGTAGAGAACTCTTATGATCCTCCCCAATGTGATGATGTTGAGTATCATCCTTTGTGCTTTTTTTGTGATTCGCCGTGCCATAGTTCTTCTTCTTGTTTGCAAGATAAGATACATGTGCAATTTAATAAATGCTCGGATAAATTTGAACACATGTTTAAAACTTGGGCAGAAGTTTTTTCTTCACAAATGGTTGATTCGAATGTTGAAGTAGATCATTCGTCGTCTTTGAGTCCTGAAATACGTGTTGATTCTTCTTTGTGTGATTATGATGAGGATGATGACTACTATAACAGACCATGCATGCTTAGCGATTCTTTAGCCCTAGCTGCACCTAGTGAGCATGAGGAACATGATGATCTTGTGTGTGATGATGCGGAACTTGATGAAAACTTGCTTAATGATGAACCATTGTCCACACCATTACCCATGCTTTTGTGTGAAGAAAAAGTTGAGTCTATTGAATGTCGTGATGCTTGTGATGCAATTAAACATGATCTTGTTGAAAGTGAATTTGAATATGTTGTGATTGAATGTGAGCCTTATACCGAATTGTTCACTTTTACTGAGGGTCATCTTATTAATGA
This sequence comes from Portulaca oleracea, assembly GCA_029582165.1. Taxonomy (NCBI): domain Eukaryota; kingdom Viridiplantae; phylum Streptophyta; class Magnoliopsida; order Caryophyllales; family Portulacaceae; genus Portulaca; species Portulaca oleracea. Next base: position 4,564,228 of record CM055885.1, on the reverse strand, counting down.
GGCAATAGCTACCCTTTAATGTGAATCCATTGAGAAATCTTTTGATGATTAGCTTGAGTCTGTAGGGATTGATCCTAATTGTTCGAATTTGGTTGTTGACAATGATGGTTTTTATGATGACATGCTTTATGAGTCATTCACCATGGGTTATGACCCTGAGCCTTCCCCTTTCACTTTTAATGACGCTTTGAATGTTCCACCTTTGCCTTCTGATATTGATAGTTCTTCTGATGAGTCTGATATTGATGAAGATGAAGATGTGCCTGTTTGTGATGTTGGGAGTGTTTTGATGTGGTCTAACCCTACTTTTTCCTTATCACCCATTGATAATTATGATGAGTTGGATGAAATTTATGATTTGGAATCGGTGTTTGATGAAAATTGCATGGATATTGAGTGTGAATCACTGTTGGCATCTAAGTCTTTGCATGAGCATGTTCAGGATTGTGTTGTATTGCCCCCTCCCGTTGATTTGTATACCCAATTTCCATTTATGAATCAATGGGAGGAATTATTTGTCATGTCTCAATTTACCATGCCTAGGAAACATGTAGTCCGTCATTTTACTGACTTTTCTAAGATTTTAAGAGCTAAGAGCACTAACGTTTGCTAATGAAATCTTGAGATTGTGGTCTTATGTACACCAGTCTGAGATGCATGAAAGAATGCATGATTTGTAACTACGAGCGTTGAATGGTTCTGACATGGCGTCCGACATCTTGAGGTGAGGAAGAGTGAGTATCTTGATAAGAAGCTGATGTATGCTAGCTCACTAAGATCAGGGTATTGAACTAGAATGCACCATACAATCACACATAAACAGCTGAATGCTTGAAACACAATAACTATTTGAAAGCAATTAGCTAGAATAGAAGACAACCCAAGACATAATATAAAAGATAGGCTTGCTTACAACTGTTACAGACACACCTTCAGTTGCGATTAAGGGCAAAGGACTCTCACACTCATGCCTCTACAGACACACTAAAGCATGGATGATCAAGCACAACTGACACTTGTTGGATGATTACCAAAATCCAGTGAAAGGAGATGTTTTAACCAAGACTGAGAGTTATAGGACACTCACAAACTTTCAGAGGTACTAAGACACTCGAGAATACTATTGAATGAACATTGAGATATCCTTCATTGATGGAAAACTTCAGAATATAAAGAAAACTAACAGTTTGATTAGCAGCTGCTTAAGCAAAAGCTTCTGTCTAATCTCCCTAATCTAAGCTAAGCTACAAGCTTTAAAACTATTACAACTGGTTACTTACTAACAATCTCGAGTACATTTGATAAGAAAATAAAAGCAAAATACTTAGCTAAACTCTGATTGGACAATGCCAAAAGGGTGGCAAAATGGGCCAATGAAAGGTTTTCCTCTCTAGGGGGTAAATATTAATTTACTAAGGTGATTCCCGCGCCAATGTTAACCTGGAAGTAATCTCAACAGGTTAATATTATGCTGGAAAGACCAAAACAACCCCTATGGACAAAAGGCACAGGACTTAGCCACATAACTGGGGTTCTAGAAAAACTAATAACAAACATCCCTGCTGGGATTGTTTATTCTGGCTTGTGAAACTTGTTGTTGCCATGCTCGGTCATGTTGGGACTTGGCTTGGACTTGAAAATGGCATGAAATAGAACAAAAAACTCCTAGGAAACTTTGGCTGAATCTTCCTCAATCAAGAGATATGATATTGAGAAAGACTGCTGTTTGGACTGTTGCTGTTGGGAACTGAACTTAGTCTGAATGACCAATGCTGATGGGCTGAGTGGCTGAAGTTGCTAAGACTTGTTTCACAAGTGTGTAACAAGCTTGGATGGATGCTGTGGGTGGCTTGGTGACTGCTGAGGGTGTTGTGATTCTCCTCCTGAATATTTGTACTTCAGATTGACATGTTGTTTCTGCTGGGGTTTGGAAGCCTGTCATTTCTGCTGGATTTGCTTCCCTTGTTGCTGAGTCGTGTGAAACAACATGAACTCCTCCTTCTGCTGCTGCTGCAAGTGCTGGTGAAGATCACTTGGATGCCTCCTTTCCTGATGGAGTTGCTGTTGTTGGCTATTCTGCTTGATGGTCTCTATCATCCTCCCCAGGTTGAGGAAAGTTTGTCCTCAAACTTGGAAGGTCTTCATCTGCTGGATAGTATGGTCGAAGATAGGTCCTATCTATAGGCATTGTCTCTATACTCTTCAGATAGGTCCAACCTATACGCATTGTCTCCAATTTTCTCAAGGACTTCAAAGGGTCCATCTGCTCTTGGTAGCAGCTTCCCTTTTCTTTTGCTGAGGAACCTATCCTTCCTCAAGTTGATCTAAACTAAGTCTCCCGGATGAAAAGTGACCTTCTTCCTGTGATTGGTGGTTGATGTAGACACCTGCTCAGTATACTTGGCAATTTTGTCCTTCACTTGCTGATGAAGCTCCCTGATTTGGTCTGCTCTTTTACCGGCTTCAAAACTAAATTTGATAGAAGTAGTTAGTGGAACTAAATCCAAAGGGGAAATTGGATTTTTACCATAGACTACTTGAAATGGAGAGTAGCCTGTGGCCTTGGATGGTGCCTTATTGTAATTAAACTCAGCATGGGGCAAGAGAGTATCTCGTCCTGTTTTATGTGTTTGAATCAGTGCTCTCAATAGGACTCCAAGTGTTCTATTAGTAACTTCTGTCTGTCCATCAGTCTGTGCATGGCAAGTGGTGTTGTACTTGAGTTGTGTGCCCAGTTTCTTCCACAATGTAACCCAGAAGTGGCTCAAAAACTTGGTGTCTCTGTCAGAGACCATAGTTTTTGGCACTCCATGCAATCTGACTACCTCCTGGATGAATAACTCCGCAACTCTTGTGGTATCAAAGGTGGTGTGGCAGGGTATGAAATGTGTCATCTTTGAAAATCTATGAACTACCACCATCACTGAATCCTTGCCTCTTTGAGTTCATGGCAAACCCACAATGAAATCAAGGCTGACATCTTCCCAAGGGCTGCTGGGAACTGGCAATGGTGTGTACAAGCCTTGGGGTAGGCTGTGTGACTTAACCAATTGACAAATATTGCACCTCTTCAGTAGATGCTCCACATCTCTCCTCATCTTTGGCCAACTATAATGCTCTTTCAACATCAACAAGGTCTTCTCAACTCCAAAGTGACCTGCTACACTTCCTCCATGGATTTCTGAGATCAACAACTCCCTGAAGCTACTCTTGGGAACACAGAGTCTGCTCCCCTTGAACAAATAGCCCTGGTCTATATGATACATACCTTGGGGTTGCTACTGGCACTTATGGTACACCTACTTAAAATCTTCATCCTCCTGATACAAAGTGTTCTAATGCTCAAAACCAACAATTCTAAAATCAAGTATATGAAGCAACATATACCTCCTACTCAATGCATCTGCTCCTTTGTTTAGCACTCCTGATCTGTGGTGGATCATGAAGTGGAATTGCTGTATGTACTCGACCCAAGCAGCATGCCTGGTGTTGAGCTTGTGCTGGCCTTGAATGAACTTCAAAGCTTCATGATCACTGTGAAGTATGAACTCTGCTCCAACAAGGTAGTGCCTCCAGTGTTGTAGAGCTCTAACGATGGCATAGAACTCTTTATCATAAGTGCTATATTTCTTCTTGGCATCATTCCAGTTCTCACTGAAGTAGGCAACTGGCTTCCCCTCTTGTGTCAATACTACTCCTATGCCAACACCTGAAGCATCACATTCTACTTCAAAAACTTTGCTGAAGCTGGGTAGTGCTAGAACTAGGGCTAAAGTGAGCCTCTCCTTGACTTCCTCAAAGGCTTTCTGTGCTGCTGTTGTCCAAATAAAGGACTTCCCTTTCACCACTTCAGTCATTGGCGCCAGAATGGTGCTGAAATTTTTGACAAATCTTTTGTAGAATGAAGCCAGGCCATGAAAGCTCCTAACTTGAGGCCACTCCCTAATAGCTTAAATCTTCCCCTCATCAACTTGAATACCTGATGTTGTGGCAATGTACCACAAGAAGTTCACTTGTGGTGTAAAGAAGTGACACTTCTTGAGATTTCCAAATAACTGCTCCTTGCTCAAAATCTCTAAAACTTCCTGCAAATGCTGGACATGCTCTTGCTCAGACCTGCTATAGACAAAGAATGTCATCAAAGTACACAACAACACTCTTGCCTATGAGTGGTTTCAGGACCTGATTCATGAGTCTCATGATTGTAGATGGGGCATTTGTTAGGCCAAAAGGCATGACCAACCATTCAAACAAACCTCCCTTGGTCTTGAATGTTGTTTTCCACTCATCTCCCTCATAGATCCTTATTTGGTAGTATCCACTCCTCAAATCTATCTTAGAAAAGACTATTGACCCATGTAACTCATCCAACATATCTTCAAGCCTAGGTATAGTGTACCTATACTTGATAGTGATCTTGTTAATGCCCTGCAATCTATGCACATCCTCTAACTCCCATCTTTCTTAGGCACTAACAAGGTGGCACTGCACATGGACTCATACTTTCCCTAATCATTCCTTTCTCCAATAATTCATCCACCTGCCTCTGTATTTCATTGGTATCTGCTGGTGTCATCCTATAAGCTGGCTCATTAGGCAACACTGATCCAGGCACTAGGTCAATTTTGTGCTGGATATCCCTTTTTAGTGGCAAACCAGGTGGCATTTCATCAGGAAACACATGCTGAAACTGCTGAAGTAAGGGTAGGAATAAGGGGTGGTCATTTTGTGGGACTGGGGTTTCTTCAAGATCTAAAAGGATCAAGTCTCTTTGTGTGCTAAACTCATGATGATCAGATAAAAGCAACACATCAAGACTAGGTTCAAGACATAGGTTTTTGGATTTCTTGGCTAACTTTGAGGGTTTCATGGGGGTAAGAATGATCTTTCTGTGGTTCATGGTAAAGGTATATGTATTAGCTCTACCACAATGGCTCACTAATCTATCATACAACCAAGGTCGACCCAAAAGCAAATGACATGGTAAAACATCACACGAGACCTCATCTTTGTATGATTGACCAATTGAAAAAGCAACAAGGCATCTAGTAGAGATTTGGATACCTTTCCCTGAACTGAGCCACTGATTGGTGTATGGAGTTGGATGGGTCTTGGTTGTCAAGCTTAACTTCTTCACCATGGTGCTGGAGGCTGCATTGGTACAGCTCCCACTGTCTACAATCACAGAGCATACCTTCCCTCCAATGGTACACCTTGTATGAAAGGTATTCTCCCTCTGCTCTTCTGCTTCCTCTACTGCTGAGCTACTCCGAACTCTCCTGATCACAAGCATCTCTCCCTCATCTGGACCTTCTTCTATAACATCATCATCATAGATAGGATCATGCTCAAGCTATTCATAATCCTATTCTTCTCCCTGCACATGTTCAGGATCAATAAACAAAGCTGCTTGGTACTCAGCAAGAGTAACCATTCTCTTGTTTGGACATTCTGAGGCAATGTGCCCTAGTCCTTGACACCTCAATCATCTTCTTTCTTGGTAGGTTCTGCTGATAGGGGCTGGGGTTCTTTGTGGGGGATTTTGTGGTTGATTTTGTGGAGGTCTTGGGGTTGGATTTCTGGCTTGAGGTGGTGGTAGGGGTGGATAGGCTCTTTGTGGGGGTTTGTAAGGTTTGTAAGGGTTTGGCTTAGTTGGTGCATAAGGCTTGGCTGGGTATCTGTTTTTATACTCCTTCACTCTGACCTTCTTTTGTTGTTCCACTTTATGAGCTAATGAGCTTAACTCATTAAGTGAATCATAAACCTTTAGCTCCACAACATTCTTGATCCCTTTATTCAAGCCTGCAAGGTACCTGATATAAGTTTGTACCTCATTCTCCTGCATATTACACTTCCAAAGTAAGTGCTCAAACTCCTTTGTATCTCTTCCACTGACTTGTTTCCCTGCACAAAATGTTGTAACTTGAAGTAGTTCTCCTTCATGTAGTTTTCTGGAACGAACCTCTCCTTCAACTTCTGTCTCATCTCAATCCAGGTGCTCACCCTGTCTTCTCCAATCTCCATTCTCCTTCTCTGCAGATTAGTCCACCAAGTAAAAGCATATTTTTTTAGTTTTAAGTAGGGGTGTTCATAAATCACCGCCCCGAAAAACCCGATCCGGAAACCCGCTACCCGGCCACTGATTTAGGGTACCCGCCCCGGAAAAATCAATTTTAATCGGGTCGGGTACTCTCCCCGGAATATTTCCGGTTAATCGGTTCGGTTACGGGACTACTGTCTAGGCCCAAATTTAAAATTTAGGTCAATATTTAATTTTTGATTATCTTTTTCCAATCTCTAGTCTACTGTCTAGTCCCAAATTTTAATCTGGAAAAAAACCCAAATTTACGTTAATGTTGGCGCTCAGTGCTCCAATTCCAAATCCTCCAAAAACTCAAAACGTATGGAAACTCAGTGACTGTGGTCATGTTGGCCTAGTTTTAGAACAATTTTGAAACATTTTTTGTTATCGGAGTGTTAATTAATAATTACAAATTAAAAATAAAAATTGGAAACTCATATGATTATAATTAATCGGTTTTTTTGGTTAACCAGTATCCGCTCCGAAACTTTCGAGTACCCGGTTTTCAGGTACCCGGTAGTTTTGGTTACGGATACGGTTCAAGGGTTTGGCCGCTCCGAATTTTCGGGTACCCTGCATACTCAGGTATATCAATCTAGAAATCCAACTTTTCTATCCTCCTATCTTCCCTCCTTTCTTCCATCTCTCTGTTTTCTTCTGGCTCATTGATCCTAGGTGATCTCCTAACTCTTCTTCTCCTTCTGTGTGTAGGCCTAGGACCTCGACCTCCTCTTCCTGTCCCACTAAAAGGATTCTCACCTACTCCCTCCTCCATTTCTTCATCATTCTCCCTATTCAACTCATTTCTATGCAATCTCATGCAGTACTGCAATTCTTCACTCAAAAACTTCATTTTATGTTCTACTTCTTTTTCTTTTAAAGTATGTTCTAAGACTTTCTGTGGTGTTTTACTAGTTTCGGCTATCTCAACTACAACAAGTAACACACTCCAAGATAGAACACAATGCTATGATACCAAGATGATGTATGCTAGCTCACTAAGATCAGAGTATTGAACTAGAATGCACCATCAGTTGAATGCTTGAAACACAATAACTGTTCGAAAGCAATTAGTAGGAATAGAAGACAACCCAAGACATAATATAAAAGATAGGCTTGCTTACAACTGTTACAGACACACCTTCAGTTGCAATCAAGGGCAAAGGGATCTCACACTCATGCCTCTATAGACACACCAAAGCATGGATGATCAAGCACAGCTGATACTTGTTGGATGATTGCCAAAATCCAGTGAAAGGAGCTGATTTAACCAAGACTGAGAGTTATAGGACACTCACAAACTTTCAGAGGTACTGAGACACTCGAGAATACTATTGAATGAACACTGAGATATCCTTCAGTGATGGAAAACTTCAGAATATAAAGAAAACTAACAGTTTGATTAGCAGCTGTTTAAGCATAAGCTTCTGTCTAATCTCCCTGATCTAAACTAAGCTACAAGCTTTAAAACTATGACATTTGATTACTTACTAACTATCTCGAGTACATTTGGTAAGAAAATAAAGGCAAAATACTTAGCTAAACTCTGATTGGACCAAATGCCAAAAGAGTGGCAAAATGGACCAATGAGAGGCTTTCCTCTCTAGGGGGTAAATATTGATTTACTGAGGTGATTCCCGCGCCAATGTTAACCTGGAAGTAATCTGAACAGGTTAATATTATGCTGGAAAGACCAAAACAACCCCTATGGACAAAAGGCACAAGTCTTGGCCACAAAACCGGGGTTCTGGAAAAACTTATAACAAACAACTCTGCTGGGATTGCTTGTTCTAGCTTGTGAAACTTGCTGATGTCATGCTCGATCATGCTGGGACTTGGCTTGGAATTGAAAATGGCATGACATAGAACAAAAAACTCCTAGGAAACCTTGGCTGAATTTTCCTCAATCAAGAGATATGATATTGAGAAAGACTGTTGTTTGAACTGTTACTGTTGGGAACTGAACTTGGTCTAAATGACCAATACTGATGGGCTGAGTGGCTGAAGTTGCCAAGACTTGTTTCAAAGGTGTGTATCAAGCTTGGATGGATGTTGTGGGTGGCTTTGTGACTGCTGAGGGTGTTGTGATTCTCCTCCTGAATGTTTGGACTTCAGATTGACATGTTGTTTCTGCTGGGGTTTGGAAGCCTGCCATTTCTGCTGGATTTGCTTCCCTTGTTGCTGAGTCGTGTGAAACAACATGATCTCCCCCTTGTGCTGCTACTGCAAGTGCTGGTGAAGATCCCTTGGATGCCTCCTTTGCTGATGGAGTTGCTGTTGTTGGCTGTTCTGCTTGATGGTCTCTATCAGAAGCCTTGTGGGTAATATCCTTCCTCACCTTTCTTGTACAGTTAGTAAGTGTTCTTTTTTTTTTTTTTTCTTGTGTGTGTTTCTTTTTCTTTCCTTTTGGAGTGCTTGCGTACCTTTCTTCAGTTTCCAATGAGGACATGGCAACCTCTTTGTGTGGGAGTGGGAGGGTAGTATGCATTCCGATTTTTTAGTTTAAGAAAAGAAAAAAAAAAGAGTGTGGTTCATCTTGTAAATATTTTGGTTTTTCTTAGGTCTTTTAGTTAGTAGTGTCTTGTATATAGTTTTATTTATCTTTTCAATCTTACATGCCAAGTTCTAAGAATTTAGATGAGTTTAAATTGTATATCCTAACTTTATGCTTGGTGCTTTTGGATCGTGGATTGTGTTTGCTTTAATTGAAGATTTTGAGGTAACCTCCTTCCGCACTGTCTTTAAGTGTATATATTCTTGATCCATGTTGCATGCTTGAGTCTTCTTTTGGGTGGCGAACCACTTGAGTGTGAATGTTGGGATTATCTTGTTGTTGGAGTCATGTGGTCTCGGGTCGCCATCACTTTTTATGTGATAAGTGTTTTGTATATATGTTTTTCTTCGATTCTCTACCTTACTTGTGACACCCTTCTTCTCACAATGGGCACATTGTGAAGTTTTGTGTGGGAGTGAGGGGTGTTACTTCCATTGTTCATGGGTAGATCACCTAGTTTTGAGTCTTTTGGTTTTGTTTTTCGTAGTTTGGGTCAAAAATTTGAAAAATTCTGTGTGAAAAAGGAGAAAAAAGGGAGTGAAAAACCTTTTTCAGTTTTTCTTTTTCTTTTGTTTTTGCTTTGTCTTTAGGATAAGTGTAATTAATGCTTCGAAAACTTTCTTAATCTCCTTGAAAGCAACCCGTATGAGCATTATCAAACCTTCGTTCAAGTATTGTCATGACTCATTTGTATAGATTCCCTCCGTTAAATGCTTACTAAGATCCTTGATTCTTTCACGTTCTTCTTGAAACTGAGAGACTCTAGTTGGCCACATTCGAGCTTGTTGAAAAAGTGAAAGCTAATTAAATTAAATAAATCAGAAACTGTAGTGTTAACTTAGTCTACCTACATGGGTCGGTATTAGCGGCGCGACGCTATTACCACTTAAGCACTTCATTTTCGTAATTGATGAAGCGTATGGAGTAGCCCATGTTGGGAGGGTAAACCCGGTTATGAGTCGTTCAACTCCCGAAAAAACAAACACCAATCTCGTTGAGCTTTCTCAAGCCAACGCTAATTAATGAATCGTTAATAATTGTATCACCTTGCGTTTCCTACGGCCCTCACCAAGCTAAGGGCGACATAAACAAGGGAAAAACATCGCTTAATTAATCCTTTTCGCTTTGGTTCGAGCTTGGATGTGAGTTTTTCTTGTGAATCGATCAGAATCGAGTAGAATAACACTCGCACTTGAGCACATAGGATCTAATTTGGTATGAAATGTTTGGGAATCGAAAACCTTAAAGATTGGCAATATCTTGAATTAGCTTATTTGAGGTGCTCATAATGGTTCCTTTTGGTTGATTAACATTGTTTTCTTAGTGGTGATTGCACGATTCTTTGAGCAAAGCAGTTCTTCTTTTCTTTCTTTTCAAGTTTATTTTGTTTTTCACTTTCCCTCTCTCCTTTTCTGTGGCTTTTGTGGATATAGACGTATAGTTGCTAGAAACCCTCACGAGACCTTCCTCGTCCACTTGGGCTGCCAAGGGATTTAAAGGCCTTGATGCATGTGCTAAATGCATTCGCGATTCCTGCGAAAGTGACTTAGGGTTTTTTGTTTCTTTTTCTCTGTTTTTATTTTTGTTTTTAGTTTGCTCGGGGCGAGCAAACCCTTGTGTGGGAGTGTTGTTCAGTCTCGTTCTGAGCCTAATTTTTCTCTTTTATAGGGTATTTGTGCTTGTTCTAACCCCGTAAATATATATTAGATATGATAACTTTGTGTTTTGTAGGAAAATATGGAGTTAGAAGAAATTTGGGCTTAATTAAGGGTTTTTAGGGAATCCCGAGCGATTTCCCGAGTCAACCCGAGCCGAGAACCAAGGCGAGACCAACCCAAGAACTTCATCTCCTTAATTGGCGCAAAACAGGGGAATGGGACAGACCTATGTCGCGCCCGAGTCAGCAAGCGTCGCACCTGTGACTCCGTTCTGCCGCGCTAGCACAATCGAGCATAAGACTTCGCGCACGTTACCAAACAAGTCGTGCCCGCGACCTGGTGTTGAGAGACGAAAGGTCCAACGAACAGACGTGGGTCGCGCCCGTGATACATTTTGTCACGCCTGTGACATGACCTGGTCGCGCCCGCGACCATTGTGGTAGTGCACGCGACGTCTGGGAGAGGCTAAGTGATACAACACGGGGCAGAACCTGGTCGTGCCCGCGACCCAAGTTGTCACGCCCGCGACTGCCAATGCTGCGGAATCAAAACGCGTGTTCTGCCGATATTAATTTAGGGTTTTGGATTTTTGTTTTTTCTCATTCTATAAATACCTATTGTAATTCAACATTTTAATTATTTTAGTCTTTATCTTAGTAGTTTAGGAGTAGGATAAGAGTAGATTTAGATTTAATTGCTTTCCTTTAGTCTTGCTTTAATCATTCTTCTAGTTTTAATTGATCTTCAAGCTTTCTTTGATTTCTTGCATTTGTATTCAAACTTTTTTCAAGCTTTCTCAATTCAAGCAAGTTTCCATTGAAGTTTACAAGCTTTCTCTCTCTTCCTCTCTCTCTCTCTCCCTCTCTCTCCTTTCAAGTGCCATTGTGGACTTGTTTTCCAAGCTTTCTAGTGATAGCGACAACCAATCCACTTTTAGTAAGGAGGAGGGTCAAGGGTTACCAATTCTACTTTCTAGTGAGAATTTGGGGATCCTTGGTAATCCAATCCACAATGTCTTGTTTGTTCGGGGGAAATTACAAGTGTAGATTGAAGATTAGAAGATTGTGTTCATCAAAGGTATAATTTCTTGTCCCTAATTTCATTGTTCATTCTAGTTCTTCATTCATGCTTTTAATTGCTTTCTTAATTTCATGCTTTATTTGCTTAGATGCTTTTATTGCTTTCTTGATTATGCATGTCTAGATTAGCTTAATAGCTTTATTTACATAATTTACCGCTTTCCGCATTGAGAAAACCCCAAACACAAACCGATTCCCTCGTCAAGCCTAACACTCATCCTCGTGGAGCGACAACCCCACTAAAAACCACAAAAATGTACCGCAACCGAAGAATGTCATATAGTTTTGCAGCATTTCAATTCAAACCTGGTATGTCACATGCTTGACTCACTTTTCTCATATAATTTCATTTCTCACTCTTCTCCTCCTTTTATGTAGCAAGCATACGCTCATATTCGCGTCCTATTAAAGGAAGGCATCATGGCCCGAGAGTTCATTGATCAGAACTTTGTGAATAGCCAATATTGGGGTCCTGTGCCAGCTGCTACTAATGAAGATCATGAAGCTCACTCTCATGTGAGTTTGCCACACTCTGGAAGCTCGTCAAGGCGTCCTCCTCGCCAGTCTTCAGCAGAAGAAACTAGTAGGAGAGCTTATCATGGAGATCCAGGGGCAGGACCATCAAGGCAAATGGATCAAGATCTGATGAGTGTGCCTTGCGATTCCAATGCTAGTTCTTCGAGGTGAAGGTCTCCTGGCCGGAGTTCATGGTGGAGATTGCTCGGAATCGAGTGGATTCCAAGGTCCAATGGATAAAGTGCTTAGTCCGTGGGCGCCTCAATACCATGCTCAATCCATTGTTTCTTACAGTAAGCCCCCTGGCTTCAGCCAGGACTATCCGGATCCTAGTTTCTATGGCCTGCCTTCTAGCCAATTCCTCCCCGGTCCTTCTAGTACTCAGGACAAATCGCAATCAGGTTCATTTGCAGATGCAGCCTTCAGGAGCTTGTTTGGTGGTGGTGGCAGCTGCGACAGAAACTACTAGACGTTTGCGGCAAAACTTCCCTTTTCTCATGTCTTTTTTATTTCATCTCGTAACTCTAGCGAAATGCCATGTATAAAAGAAAAGAAATGTGCAACCGAGGAAAATGCAATCAAGCAGACTCTTCTTATGTGATTTTGACTCCCTAAACATGCCACATGCAAACTCCTAATATTTATTTTTTTAGGCCAACCACTGACTATTTATAGAAAGGGTATAATAATGTAATGTACAAAGAAATAAACTAATACAAATTTTAGCCTAAGAAGGAAAGGAAAAAAAGGAAAGATAAAATTAAAAGAAAAGAGAGGAAAAAAAAAAGAAAAGAGAAAAGCTAGTCTGCATTCATCAAGCAGGCTGGGCAAAAGGGGAGAAGACTAAAACCATCAGCCTCTTGAAAGTGGACATCTCTATGCTCCTAAACCAGCAGCTTGGACAAAATGTGCCTAGGACCGAGGGCTACCATCTCACCACCCACATCAGCATCCATATCACATATTACCTCCCCATTCGCCCACAATATTTTCCCTTCTTATAATCTTCATCTCCATCCCGATTTCCCCTTCACCAAATCATCCCTCTTTGCATCATTCATCACAGTCATCGTTCGAAAACCCTTAGCCTCGACCAACTCGGTCATTTTCCTCATGACCAATCCATATCTACCCCAAAGACAAAAGGTGTGTTCTGACTAATATCATCAGAAAGGCGAACATGCCTTAATCCCATGAAGAAGAAAGTCGAAAAAAAGAGAAAGAAAACAAAAAAAAGTGAAAAATAGAGAGAATTCCTAGTTCGTTCAACAACATGGGTCGGCATGAGTGGTACGACACTCATGTCCCTTAAGCATTTTGTTTGCGTATGGAAAAACCTATGTTGGGAGAGTAAACCCCGTTTGGGCCATCCAAATCTCGAAGCATGCCAACAAAAAAAAAAAGGAATAAGAAAGCGAAAAAAGAAAGAGAGAGAAAAAGAATAAGAAAGAAAAAAAGAGAAAAAAAAGATGAGAAAAAAAACTGTTCATAAACCTTCCAAATTGTTCTCAAGGTTTGCGCCCCAAGCCTTCACATTGTCATCACACCTTTGCATCCATAAACCTCGCCAAACCTTTAAGCCTTCATAGCCATCCTGAAGCTTGCCTCACCAAGCCCGCCTCGAGGAACCAATCCTTTGAAGTTGTTTCTTATGAACTACGACTGGCCTGGTTCCACATCAGATACGTAGGAGAACCTCTTTGAGACCCGACCACTACAATTCAAGGAGCATCCTTTGTCACAAAATTTTGGTCTTTGATAGGCAAAAAGATTAGAGCTAGCTCGAAACCCGGCCCTAAGCTAGGCAAAAGGAGAGAAACAGAACAAGAGAGGCTAGTTTGGAATCCCAGGCTAGGCAAAATGAGAATGAGAGAATAAGAGAGGCTAGCCTGAAAACCCGTCAGGGTAGGTTAGGCAAAAGGAGAGTAAACCCTGGATTTTGAAGTTCTTTCACATCTCCACCATCATAATTCCTCAACCTTCCTTTTGTCAGTCTTGGATCAAATTCACATCCGAATAGCCAACCACCTCTCGTCCTATGACAAGAATCCATCTCGACCATCTCTCACCTCTTCTCCTATGAGGTGGCTTAACTCTTGGTGACAATCTAGCCTTCGCTGAGACTTGGTCATCTACCTAGATTCGACCATCGACCCACCATCATCTCCTTTTCACCAAGTGCCACATGAACCCGTCTGACCATCATCAGACTTACCCTTTCTTTTACCAACCTTCTTCATCCTACCATACCACCAGAGCTTTTTGACTCAATCGTTAGTGCAAGTGCGAGATTCGATATTTCGAGGCTCGTTCTCAGCAGATCTAAGCAAGGCCCATCCATCAAGGACAAGAAATCATCCACATTAATGGCTAATTGCAAACAACATCCGACTCAAGAGAAGAGTTCATTTGTATTGGGGGCTCTCGTAACCCTCACATAACCTGCAGCAATGCTCTACTTATCTCCACAATGATTCGAGGAAGCAAGAAGATAAGACAAGTCATCCAGGACAATGCCTTCACCATCAGTCTTCGTCATAAGCCTCACCTATCTTGCCATGTCCTGAAATTGCTCTGACACTTAGGGAATCCTTGTTCTAGTATTGGGATTGGGGGCTGTTTTCACATACATATTCTCCTAGTCATTGCATTAGTGCATAAGTGTCTAGAGTCTAGAAGACCAAGTGCATGTATACTGTGGACATTTTTCCTTGCCGTTCGGGCTTCCGAACGTCTACGTTGGATTGGGGTGTAATTCGGTGATTTGTGTTGGGGTTTAACCTTTGAAAACTCTTTAAGGAATTAATCGTACATTTTATGAACAACATTTTGTAAAATCACTTTCCCTTTACTTAGGCATTTTATGAGTCCTTGAATTAAACCTTTAAGAGTGAACATCCACTTGTTCCAAACTCTTCTAAATTTAACTCAATTTGCTCATTTAAATGTTAGGCTCGGAAGAGAGTAACTTATGCAGATATTATTTAGAAATATAGAAGGAAAACCCTAAAGTTGCATTGATACATTGTAAAAGCACGTTAACCATAGTTTATGCAATCCTCAATGTGTTTTGTTCGTAATGGGAGTCGCCACCCGACTTTTTAAGGGAAAAGCCAAGACAAAACCAAAAAGAAAAGAAAGAAAGACTCTGCCTGCGAAAGACTCTACTAAAAGTTTTAAGTGTGATTTTGATAACATTTGGAAGGGAAATGAAGGAATACTTTATAAAATTATTTCATTAAATCATGCAACAAGAATGTAATATACAAGATGAAGAAAAGGTACAAATATACACAATTATGTACAAAAAGAAGAACACTTAAAGCTTACATTGCTATTTTGTTGGGAAAAAGCCTTGCCTAGCCTTTAGATGCTTGTTGAATCCTCTTTGATGCCTTAAAACCTTCCTCTCCAAGTGCCAAAAGGATAATAGGAAAAGGTGGTAAAAGATGATAAGAAGGGGGGTAGAAAGAAGGGAATAAGAAGGCTCTTTTGTGGTTTTGAATGTGTTTAGGATATGTATTAGGGTTTTTGTGAGGATAAAATCATGAGGATGATGGTAAGATATATGATGGAAAGTAGGATAGATAGAACATAGAGATGAATACGAGATGAGAAGCATAGTTATTAAAATCTCGATCCTGATTTACGATCCTACGATTTTATGGTCCAAAATCGTCGCTACGACTCTACAATTTACACACGATCCATGATCCTACATGGGCTAAATTCCGATCCTAATTTCCCCATAGTTTCGAGTTAGGATCCCGATTTTAACAACCTTGATGAGAAGTATGGGAAGTAGAGAGATTATAAGATAAATTAGAGAGATTAGAGAATGACAGATGATGAGTGAGTTGGTGTGTGAAAATGACTTGGAGAAGGATGGTATTTATTGGGGATGGAGGAGAGGAGATACATGCATGCATAACACACACACATAGTAATCTCTGAAGCTATGCATTTCACTAGGCAGTACGGGGGCTCACCTTGCATGGACGATGGCACGTGGTCAATTGACCACGTGTGGGCGGAGCCACCAAGGCCGACCGGCCTACAGGCGGGGGGGGATGGATCCCATCTCATCCATGCATGCATGGATGGTGGGGTGTGAAGTCAACCAACCTAGGGAATAGGTGGTTCACACTGGACGGAGTTAGTGTATATTATTTAGCTCTTGTGTTGTGAGGTGTTTTTGAGTGCTTTTGTGAGGATTCGATCTCGCGACTTCTGGCACTTGATTTTAGGACCTGCATGCTTCATATTTTTATATAAAAAATTTACATGTAGCTAGGAAGGATCACATATGATCATGCATGTGATTTTAGGTGAGGAAAATACACATAAATGCATGTATTTATTGAGCTTCTTTTGTTTCTTCCGCCTTTATTTCTCATGTAATCTATGCATCGAAATCTCGTGTCTACGTAGATCCCCCACTTTGATTGAGTTCGAAGATAGGGTGAGAATCAAAGTAGTCTTGATTTGATGGACACTGGTCGAGATACGGCTTTGGAATGCAAAGCCTGAGGATATGATTTCGGATCGCTAAGCCTGAGGATATGGCTTTGTCGAGTGCAAAGCCTGGGGTGATGCCTGGAAACTGAGTCCTTCATCACGATTGTGGGCAGCGTGCGCCTTTGTCGAGGGTGATCTCGAGCAAGAATGATGCTCTACTTGAAGTGATCTCGGACGTTTGATGACGTCCTACTTGAAATGATCTCGGACGTTTTGAGGCGTCCTACTAGAAAGTGTGAGCTGACACTTGGAAGCTAAGTCCAGTGTTGCGGTTGGCGAACTTGCGCCGATAGGTGATCTCAGGCGAGAATGACACCTTACTTGTTAGAGAGACTTCATCGACTATGATGCCGATGGCTCTGGGATGTTGATTCTCTAGCTTTTCCCAGTGTCGGTTCCAGTCTTTCCCGGTGTCGATTGTTGATGTTGGTTGGCATGTTCAATGCCGAAGGACTTCATCGATCGCGATGTCGATGGCCTGGGGGTCGAGACTTCATCGGGCGTGCGGTCGATGGCTCGGGGACTGGGACTGCATCGATACTTTGCCGATGGCCCTGATCGTCGAGACTTCACCGAAACTCAGTCGGTGGCTATGATGTCGATGGGGACTTACGCCGATGAGCTACCCTATTTTTGGCCTTTTTTGATGATGACGATGATGATGATGATGATGATGATGATGATGATGATGACAAACTAGACGCGAGGCTAGATGCCAGACTAACTAGACGCGAGGTTGGAAGCTGTTGATGATGATAATGATGGTGACAAGCTGGACGCGAGGCCAGATACCAGACTAACCAGACGCGAGGCTGGAAGCTGTTGATGGCCCTTATCTTCCTCAGATTACGGCATGTAGCCATTGGGAATTGGTCTTCATTTGGGGAATGGATGCTTCGGACTTGAGAAGAACGCCCCCTCGTCATTTGGGCGCATTTTAATCATGGATGGCTTTGGAAATCTGCACGCCATTGGGAATGAGCAAGGAAAAAGAAGAGAAAAACCCTCATATCAAGGCCGACCGGCCACCACTTCAAGAAGGAATCTTTTGGCTCGTACTACTTAGATTTTGCAGGGCATGCAGGAGACCATTCAATGCAATTATTGAAGGCAGTCTTGTAGGGCGATCGGCCTGGAGTTAGTTCCAATGATGAGCTGACACGTGGCAGTGGGAGCTCACTCATTTTGCTTATATAAGGGAGCTTGAATTCGGTTGCATTGCACTCCAACTCGAGCTCATTATCTTCAACTCCTTATTCTCTCTCTAAAGAAATCTTTTGAGCTTTTGAATTTTATTGCAAGAGAATGAATTTCTTTCGAAGGGGACGCAGACGTGCCACTCAACCGGCGGTTCAAGAACGTCCTTATGTGAGAACAGTGCAGCGAAAGTATCCTAATATGGATTTCACTCCGGCTTAGTTGGTCTTTTGTCAATATGAGCAAGCATGGTTTTTTCGCTCTCATGACTCAGTACGCACCTTCTAACTCATATAGCATGTTTCATTTTTGCAGTCGTATTGCATGCTATTTATTGTAATTCTTTAAGTTGAATTTTAAAGCAACCTTAGTTACTTCGAATTTTGCTTGAAGTACTTTCCACCTTAGATTCTTCCATTGACCCTACGGTAGGAAAACTCCTTTAAGGCATGCGGGAGTATTCAAGGCGTAATAGCCTTGTCCTTCCATACGAAGGCGAGTGCATTCTACTCAAGTACCGTGACGGATGCGGGCTTCGACCCTTTTTTGGACTGCTTGAGGGCATGGAAGATTCGCAGCAAGAGAACCTATGGTCGGGCTATCGTGGAGTGTTTCTGGGATACCACGAATTCATTCCACCTTCCCATTGGCGAGATGATGCTTTCTCCTTTTGACTCCTTGATGATCACAAGTCTTAGTTGCGGTGGCCAACTGCTGGAGTTTCGGCAGGATGTCGACCCTCGTGTTCATGCGCTTTTGCAGCCTGTTATTGCGTTGGTGGGACGAGTTGGCGGCCTGTGGTATACGCATCTGCTGGCTGTTATAAAAAGAGAAGGTTTTGCGAGCCTTCCTCTTCCTCAACGTCAGTTTATTGTGTTAGTGCATTTTATCAACGCAACAGTCTTTACAAACCGTCGAGACACAATCACTCTCTCCTAGGCACACCACCTTCTGAATTTCGGCGAGGTGAGATTATTCAACTGGGCAGCTGCTGCTTACGCCCGTTTGGTCAAGGGAATGCAAGTTGCCTGCCGACCTACCGATTGTAACACGGTGGGGCATACACGGGCAACCGAAGCTAAGAAGCTCAACCTGGGGAGCAGCCTTTAGCGAGTCTTGGAGGTATGCTCCAAGATCTTTTCTTTTAGAAATTTGTGATGTGCAAAATTCCTCTTCACTAAGAACCTTCCCTGGTGTGCAGATGTGGGTTTTAGCCTACTTCCTTCCTGCAGTTGGTGGAACTAACAATGACGATTTGCAGGTTCTAGTTGCTCGGCGATGGGCAGAAGCATCATGCTATCATCGCCCGAAATTCCACTTCAAGGACTTGAATGGCCTTAAGAGGATTATTGACAGTCTTAGGCCGGTATGTCTCGCTTTTCTCCTTCTTCCTTTTCCTTGAGCTGTCCATGACAATGCTTTTCGCAGGAGGATATTTCCCGTTTTCCATGCAATGGATATAGCTTTGAGGGTCTTCACTTTGACATTCGCCTCGCAAGGAAAGCGATTGAGCGCCGCTTGTTGTTGGAGGGTCCTTCTGGTCTCAATTTCTACTTGGGGGAGCGCTTCTTCTTTCAGCACAATGGACATTGGCCTCCAAGAGTTCCAACGGATCCTCCCAAGCTTATCTTTGATAGGTAAGCTTTGGAAGGGGGCGATATGACCCGACTGCTGATTGGTGAGCTAGCGGTCAATTTTTTTGTGCCTACGGACAACCTTGAGGAGGCGGCTTTTTAGAACAGAGGACGCCTTGCTTTTGCCCAGGTATAGCCTCTTCTGCTTTTGCGTTACTACTGCAGACTCCTGGCGTTTTAATGATGTCGTCTTTCTGTAGCTGGGAGGATATTATGATCCTCTTCTGGACCAACATGCAGAAGAACCTGAACAGGTGGAGGGCGAAGATATACTATTTGGATTCATCCCACTCGTGCCTAACGATCATGAAGTGTTGCAGTTCTTCGATGCAAACCCAGTAAGTCGCATATTTGACCAACCTTTATCATACAACATCGATTCTCATTGACCTTTCCCTTATGCAGCAAGCATATGCCCACATCCGTGTCTTATTAAGGGAAGGCATCATGGCCCGGGAGTTCATTGATCAGAACTTTGAGAATGACCAATATCGGGGTCCTATGCCGGCTGCTGCTAAAGATATTGAAGCTCATTCCCATGTGAGCTTACCACGTTCTAGGAGCTCATCCAGACGTCCTCCTCGCCATTCTTCAGCAGGAGAAACAACTAGCCGAGGTTTTGGTGGAGATTCAGGGGCATGACCATCTAAGCGCAGGGACCAAGATCTGTTGAGTATGCCTCGCGATCCATATGCCAGCTCTTCGAGACGAAGATCTCCTGACATCCCGGAGTTCATGGTGGAGGACTGCTCGGAATCTAGTGGATTCCAAGGTTCAATGGGTAGAGTGCCTAGTCCATGGGCGCCTCAGTATCATGCTCAATCCATTGTCCCTTACAGTCAGCCCTCTGGCTTCAGTCAGGACCATCCGGACTCTGGTTTTCAGGGTCTGCCTTCTAGCCAATTCTTGCCCGGTCCTTCTGGTACTCAAGATGAATCATAGTAGAAATCTCTTTTGTTGATGCTACTGCCAGGAGCTTATACGGTAGCGTCGGATTCGGTGGAGCTACTAGGCATTGCGGCAAGGCGTCCCTTCCCTTTTTGTTCTTGGCTTTTTTTAGGCGTTGCAGGAGAAATGCCATGTAATAAAGAAATGCGCAGTTTAATGAAAATGCAATAAGGCAGACTCTGTTATGTGATTTTGACTCTCTAATGATGTGACATGCAAGCTCCCAATTTTTATTTATCTTAGGTCAACCTGTGACTGTTTACAAGAAAGAAATAAAACAATAAAAATATAAAATAATTTACACTTAATGCAATTTCTAAACTAGAAGGAAAAATAAAGTTACATTTTTACATAAAAAGAAAGAAAAAAGAATAAACACGTAGCCAGCCGCGTTTTCTGCATGGGGTGCATGCACGTAGGGGTGTGAACTCAAAAAACGAGTTCATCCCCTTCTTCTGGTGGTCGTTCGGCCTTCACATGGTGACAACCACCGTGGTTCATCCGAATACGTGTTGATGGAAGTTGTGTACATCCCCTTTGATCTGATTGAGCAGTCATGTGCTAGGTAGAACCGAGACTATATAAGCATACTTTGTTATTGAGAATTCATCACATTCTCATCTTCTCTCAACCCTTCCTTTCTTGTTTCAAGCATGGCTCTCGAAAGAAAACTCAACTCATGGATGAACACACTCACAAAACCCGAAAAACGACTCCTCACACATTACAACTTGTCCTTGATCTTAAGCCTAAAACAAGGGAAGATCGATTGGGTGTTTCTCAAGGCGGCCCTAACCTTTTGGGACTCCAAATTCCATGTCTTCCGTTTCTCTTGGAATGAACTGTGTCCTCTTCCTGAAGAGTGGGCTTGTATGCTCAAATTCGATCTCTATGCTCCACCTACAACTCCTCCTCTTGCTCCAAATTACCGTGAAAAATTCGAGGAACTGACGAACTTCAACCACTGGGTACTTGGACATATTATGGTGGATAATATGTCCAACTTGCAAGCTCTAGTGGAGTTCTTTCAATCGCCAGAGGCACTCAGACTCAATCCTGCTTTACGAGTGCGAGGTTTGGTTTTCTGCATTTTAGCCGAATATTTATTTTATCATGGGGGTTCGGAATGCGCACCTCTTTTTCTTATCCACATTGTAGATGAGATGTCCCGAGGTTACAACCCTACTCCGATGATGATTGCGGAGACCCTTCTTGGCCTCGATTCTTGGACTACTAGACAAGCCTTCCGCGGAAGCCCACTTGGTCTTCAAGTGAGTATCGACATT
This sequence comes from Portulaca oleracea, assembly GCA_029582165.1. NCBI lineage: Eukaryota > Viridiplantae > Streptophyta > Magnoliopsida > Caryophyllales > Portulacaceae > Portulaca > Portulaca oleracea. Next base: position 4,542,756 of record CM055885.1, on the reverse strand, counting down.
TCTCTCTTCTTCTCTTTTTTGTTTTTTTTTTCTATCTTTTTTTTGATATTATTTTTTCCTGATTTTGCATGGATCATCCGAGTTGTCCATGTGGAATCACTTGTCGATTTTTCCTCTTTTTTTCAGTTGTATTCTTTTTTTTTCAACCAAAGTTCTCACTTGTTTCCCCCTGCTTGTAGATGTGGCTTATGGAGCATTTGGACATGATCTTCTCTCCCATCACTTCTTCGGAACTAGCAAACTTTTGACAATGCAAAAGGAAGTTCAACACTCGCCGCAACTTCGATGAGTGGGCCAGGAAATCTGCTGGTGGATTCAATAGTGGAAGGTACCATGTTTCTCGAACCACTCTCGTAAGGCGGCCCACATCACTCTTCTTGGCCTTACGGAGCTTACATATTATTTCCCCGATCGAGTCAAGCGACAAATCGAACGTTCTCAAGACATTCCCCTTCTTCCATGTGAGATTCCCGATCTTACCCATCTTCGAGGGTATGTGGTCGAATCATGGCTTACATATTGGCAGAAACGAGCGGGAACAGAGGTACCTACCCCGAACCATATCTCTACTACTTCAACAGACGGTTATCGGAGCGGGCTTGCTACTACCATTGACACCGGCCATTGGCGTGAGAAATCGTCACGCTCCCCTCTCCGAGACACCCCTAAACTAAAGAGCGTCATTGTAACAGCCCGCTCCCTAATAGGGGCTGTTAAGGTCAATCTCAACCTAATTAAGGTTAAGAAAGGTAAAAAGAAAACTTAGAAATTAACTTCCAAAATTTCCTGGGAAAAATCCGGCAGAGTTCCCTTTGTAATATGGACGTTTCCCAAGCTTAAAGCCTTACATCCCTGTAAATAAACAAAATAAACCAAAAACAACCTCAACGGCCACACGCGGAGTAATTCACGAGCCACACGCTCGGAGAACATTCTAAATGCATCAAATAACCCAAGCATTCCAAAAGCATTTACAATAGAATTCAGTTACAAAACAATTAGTTCCTATACATAAACAACTGGGAATACTAGATCTCCAAGCAAGCAGTCGACTCCTGATCTTCATACTTACCTGTAAGGGGGAGGGAAAAGGGGTATAAGCAAATCACAGCTCAGTGGGTAACTTGCACCCTGGAATAACCATTGAGATTCAAGCAACCTAAGAATGGGAGTCACCCTAGTTCTGCATTCACAAAAGTACAATTAAAACATAAACGCGTCTCTTGGTCACTTTATAATCTATCAAGTAGGAAACTAGGTATAAGGGTTCCATTCAAGCACCTAAATGTCCCATTTGAGGTAACTAACACTCTCATATCTTCCAAATCAACTACAGGGGGATAGGATAACCTTTTTGTCATGAAAACAATCAGGAAGCCATCAAAGAAGCACCTCACGTACTTTAGTGTTCTAGTAGGTCTCAACCACTCAATACATATCCTCTACAAACATAGGGATCTCTCAAGTGCCTCGTACATTCCATTTAGCTTCCAAAGTGAACAACTAAGGCAGGATTCAAATGCAATGCATCCATCTAATTAAAAGACACACACGAAGAGCTTTAAGTATCATGCATACAAATCAATAATAACAAGGTAAGTTATTTATGTAAATCGCAAAACCTTTTGGAACTTAGTTTGAACATACTCAAGCACAATTCATAAATTTAGTAATCCTTAAGTAACATATAATTCAAACTTCAAAACCTTTCAAGCCATTCTAAATAAGAACATAACACTTTCAATATATAAAGAATAACTCACGCACTCTAAAACAGGTATTACAAATTATTCAAATTTCCTTTTCCAACTTTCCATAACCATAGTATATACCGTTTCAATAAACCAACAGTTTCATATAATCCTTCCTTCATTTCATTATACGAAAATATCGATACCATGGGCGTAGGGTACTTTCAGCACTCTCCAGTCGGGGGCGATTCCCCCTTAAGACAGTTAGTTTAACTTCCTGGGAGTTCTAACGTCAATGGACTTTATATACCTAGCTGATTCAGTTCCCCTTTACAGGTGTAACTTCGGGTTTCCAATTAGTACGGGTCCACAGTACCTAGTGTAATACACCTAGCCCGAATACCATTTCAAACTCGTAAATCGCATAACAATTCCATACCATACACTTTTCATCCAAATAGCTTTCCAAATCGTATATAAGGTAGGAAAATACGTTTCATTCAAATCAAAATAGCTCAACTGGTCAATTTTCCAACCTTTTTTCATTTAAAAAATCCAAAATCTCGAATAACTCAAATAAGTTTTCTTTACTTACGCTAAATCCATTTAATAAGTATTAACGACTTGGAAACGCAAATGCTTTTCAACACACCCTAAAATATTCCCTTGAAATCCTTTCTTTTGAATCAAAAATCATATAAACACTTTTCAATTAGACAAACCCATAATAAAAGAGATATAAGTATGTACATAGAGACTTAAAATTCACATAAAATATTTAACAAACAATCTAATTTCCATTCACACTAGACTAGAGCATAAATACCCATACTAGATACCCTACCATCTAGCTATATGCTCCAAATTTCATTCTTTAAGTATATATCCTGTCCAAGATGTGCATTATATCTCATCCAAGATCCACCCAAGCACACTTTGCTCATAAATAGCGAAATTGACATCATTCCAAACAAAACTCGTCCATTCTAATACGATATATACATATTCGCATATATAAGGGTCAATTAGGTCGTAACTCAAATAATATCGGCATATATTGCAACGAAAGTAGGACATAAAACAATTAAACAATCCTCTATACAATTACTTATTCAACCCAAGACATTCTAATTTCACAAATCAACCCAAGCTCCCTCCTCACATACACCGTCCCAAACAAACCTCGACACTCAATGTTCAACCCAAATACCATCCAACTTCCAACTCGGTTACATATATCAATCCAACCATTCCAATATAATTAACAATTTCAAGTATAAACTCAGTATTCAAAATCTACTAATTAAACCTGAAACTTAACAGTTATTAAGAGGGGACAGAGATTACCCACTTTGAGTCAATCTAGGGTTTGGAATCTGGGTTCGAATCAGACAGTTACGGGATTTCCCAATTCAGTGTTCATCACAGTCTGCCTCTCGGGGTCATGTTGTGTGCTAACCGAGACCCATGAGCCACCAAATTCGACCACCACCACCATCTCTTCGCACTCTCAGGTTTCTAACATCGTTATCAAGACACCACGTACCCTCTCTGAATTCGATCTTCGCCTCCTCTCTCGGTGTTGGTCGGTCCAAGGGGTGAAGAAGTGGTTTCCCGACCCCCTCCCCCCCTCAGTCTTTGCGCGTCGGCAGTCGGAGACGGCACCCAGGCGGCGTCGCCGCTGTCGCTGCCGCCGCCACCACTTCTTCTCTCTCTCTCTCTCTCTCTCTCTCTCTCTCTTGTGCGTAGCTGTTGTGCGAGGAGCCAGCAGGGGTTTCTCCCCGTTTTTACTTCTTGTGTCGTCGAACACCAAGAAAATAAGGGTTTTAATCCCTTTTTCCTTACCCCACTTCTAATACTTGTTAATTTTTCCAATCCCCTTTTTCTCTTCCATAATTCTTTTGATTGTAAAATTCCCCCATCTAATAAAAATCTCCTACCTTCCCTTATTTTTTTTCCTTTCCAAATCTATAACCCAATTACCAAATAATATAATAAATCCACCAATTAACAAGTCGACTCCTCCAATAAATTCCCAATTCAAATAAATAAATAAATGAACATAAATATAATCACATAAAACAGAAAATTAATCAATAATCCTATAAATAAATAACTAACCCAAATTAATTAGCCCCTTAATCGAGGTAATTACTCTTAATAAAACTCCCAGATCTTACAGTCATTGTGGCTAACAATCCTGGCTCGGATTCCAAAGAGGAGACGCACCCGAGGAAGGAAAAACCAGCAAGTTCAGACGAATGAGCACTAATGGGCCTACATTGACTCCGACTCAGCTAGAACAAGACTTAATACCAAATAAGTAGGATGGAGAGAAAGAAATGGGATGAGAGAAATGCGTATGCTATGTATTTTTGTTATTTAATGCTTTCCCTTTGGAAAATTAATAAAACAAAAATGTATTAAAAAGATGTACTTCTTTTGTTGATATCAAAAGTAAAGTATTACATTATGTTTTATAAGAATCAACACAAGTCGTTCTCTTCTTCTCGTCCTTCAAAATGCATCTTCAACTGCCACACTTTTTATTCTCTCCTTTTACCTAACTTGTCCCGAGGGATTTTCAAGTCAGTCTCTCATTTTTTTTCTTCTTTTTTTTTCCTTTTCATTTTTTTTTTCTACTCTCCTTTTGCCTGACCTGCCTCAAAGAGGTTTTCAAGTCAACCACTCTATAGTTTTTCACTCTTTTTTTCTTTTTTCTTTTTTCTCTTCTTTTTTTTTCTTTTCTTTCATAAGCAAGTGGCCTATTGGCAGTTCGGTTGCTTGCTTTTATAAGATAGTACATGTCCAAGTAGCTAAGGATATTGACCCTTAAAGGCTTAAACATAATATCTTTTCAATTGATCCAAGTTCACAGGTTGGATAAGCTCCTCTCCCTCGGGCGTGGTTAACCGGGCGGCACTTGCTGGAGTGATAGAAACAATGACATAGGGACCCTTCCATATCGGGGCAAACTTGCCTCGAGGATCTTGACGCGCTGCCCTCATTTCTTGCAGCACTAGATCTCCTTCTGCTAAATCCCGATCTTTGACTTTCCTGTTGAACGCTCGGGAAATCCAACTCTAATAAAGTTGGATGTTATGTAAAGCGCGGAGTCGTCTTTCATCCAATAGAACTAACTCTTTATATCTAGCTCGGGCCAATTCAGCCTCAGGAATTTGACTTTCAGCAATGATTCTTAGGGAAGGAATGACAGACCTAAAACGTATACGTTTCTGTGTACCGCAAGTGTACGGGTCTGTGTAGTAATAAAATATCGTTCTCTCTCAGGGATTTGCATTCAACCATGCACTAAACTAGTTCGCTACAAAGAATGCTAGGTCGATCCAAGGGTTGTGATAAGGTTTTCTAAAACTAAACTAAGAAAGCAGGAATTTTTAGGGTTTAACCAAATAAATAAAAGCGTTCAGGGTAGTCCACTCTAGTCAATCAATCAAATTATCAACAATCCCGGTGCAGGTAACAAGATAATTCGGGGTTTATAATCTTTCTAGGCCTTATCACATCGATCTTTCGATCCGAGGTGAGTTACAGTGATTAAACTAAACATTATTTCTAACTATTTAATCCAATCAAAGATAAAGAACTAATTATAAATTGACCCTAGGCAAGAATCATTATGTCTAACTATTTTCTAAACCTATTCAATCTACGCATTCCAATTCAAGACTCAAACTGTCATTCTGTTATCGAGAATCTAAAACCAGGTAAAGACTCAAACTGTCATTCTATTCCCAAATTACCATGACATACAATACGCGCATATTAAACGAATAAAAGGATAACCTAACACCAAGACTATATTCAAATTCAATCAATAGACATCGAGTTTATCCCCCAAACAAAGGATATTAGCTACTCATAATACTGAAAGTAAACATCGCAAAATCTAAACAAGAACAAGAAAGCATGAAAGTAAATAGAAATAACCGTGTTCGAATTGGCGGAATCGATCTCTTCGTGTCACCCGAATCGATCTCTTTCGTGTTCTTCGATCACAAGGAACAATCTAATCTAATAACAATGTTTGTGAATTAGCTGTAGAGAAAGTATCTAAAATCTACCCTAAAAAGCTCTCTAAAAACTAGTCTAGTATTACGCTAAAATTCGACTGAAAACTGCTCCAAAAAACTGATCCTTCAAAAGGCGGACACGAACTCCTTTTATAGGGCTGGATTAGGGTATAAAACGTTGCCCGCGTTTTAGAAACGATGGCTGCGTTTTGCCCAAAAGTGAGATTCCTCCGTGTCTGGGCACTGGCTGCGCCCTGGAAGCGTCGGCTGCGTTTTGATCTTTCTCGGCTTCTGAAGTTTCTGGACAAGGCGTTGGCTGCGTTTTCAAAACGCTGGCTCCACCTTGTTCTTCCGCCTTAACTGGATTTTGGGTCGAGGCAATCTGGGTCGCTCTTCCTTCTTTCTTTTCTTCTTCTTCAACTACTTTTTTTATTTTCTTTGATCTTTGCTATTTTTCCTCCAATTTTTCATGCCTTTTTGATATAATTCCACTGATTCCTGCAAAACTCACCAAACTCGCGAACAAGTGTATAAATCGCAGAAATTGACATAAAAATACGGGATTTCGGATATAAAAAGCATGAAACTGACATGTTTTGAGCCCTAAAATCTCTATATAAAAATGACTTATCAAATCCCCCCATGCTTAGCTCTTGCTTGTCCCCAAGCAAGTCAGAATTGAAAACAGGAGGATTAGGGCTGAAACAGGAAAATCGGAACCAAAGAAGAAAAAGAATCGGAAAGAGTTTTCGATACGGTTACAAAAACAAAATCTTAACACCCTCTCAGGCTAACTAATCTAACACATCAATTCAACAAGCAAGCGCAAAGATCAGTCTGGACAAGATCAAAACTCAGTTCAAAAGAGAAAGGAAGAAATTTTCGAAACCAAAAAGGAGAGAACAAATACTTCAGAAGCATAAATCCGCCAATAGTCCTAAGAATAATGCAAATGTGCGCAGTTAGTTATGGACGTAAGTCAATGAAAAAGAGCAAACCTCACATAGAAAAGAATAAAAACACTCAATCACTCCAATTTCAATACGTATGTGGGTTTTTCTCATACTCGGACCAATAGAAACAAACTGCCATAAGCTTGGTAAGAACCTCGCTCTCCACTACTCGAATATAATAATAATAATTTTATACAAAAAGTCATTATATATGAAGAAATTTTTTTTTATTTTGATTACATAATTTCCGGATAAATAATTAATATGGAATGAAGGAAGTATATTTTATGGATGTTGGGTAGTGATAGAAAGAGTTAAATAACTATATTTTTTACTTTTCTTTTTAGGAGAGTAGTTAATTTTTTTTGATGCAGTCATTAATTTACAAAACGAAAATGACCCTATTTCACACCTCTGTTTCCTTCTCTCTCTTTCCTCATAATTATGTTTTGTTTCCTAAATTCCCTTATTCATTTCTTTTAACCTTCTTAACTATATATGCATCTTCTGATTATTTTGCAACCAATAGAGGAGGGACTGGAATTAAGAGATGAAAGAGAACAATTTCATTTCACTCTTTTCCTTCTCCGTTCCTAATTGCAGAATATAGAGAGAGAGAGAGACAGAGAGAGAGAGAGACACCCAACTTCTGCAGCCATGTTGTTGATCATGACAAACAGGTTCTCTCTCTCTCTCTCTCTCTCTCTCTCTCTCTCTCTCTCTCATTCTAATGATTTGACTTGAGTCATGTTTATAATGTAGAAGCTCAAAGTGGTAGTTAAGCCAAGGGAGAAACCAAGAATAGTACTAAAATTTATTTGGATGGAGAAGAATATTGGTGTTTCCCTTGATTAGGTGATACTAGGGCATGGATCAATACCCTTGAGTCCTTACTACTTTTGGCCTGGTAAAGATGCTTGGGAGAAGGGTTTTATTTACAATTTTGTTTAGTGATAATGAAGATGGTGGTGTGCAGAGACCATTGATATAGAGTTGGGTGACTGAAATGGGAAAATTGCAGAGGAAAAGAGTGATGATGAAGATCAGAAACTAAGAGATGGTTTAGGAAGAGAGGGTAATAGCAGCAAAGAGTGGAGGTAGAGAGAGGCTAAAAGCAGGTGAGTAAGATACTTGCAATAAAGGCACGTGTAATTCAACTGATAGAAGCATGCACACAGGAAGGTATCACAACCCTGCTCAACATTCCTTTCTAGTTTGGCAGAGGTTAGCATAGTAATTTCATTCTAGCAAACCTAGCTGCACAACAACAACAACAACAACAACAACAACAAAATGGGGAGGGAAACTGTCCTTTTTAATATAGATATAGAGTATGATATTGTAAGATCCATGAGTTTTATTAAGGGTAATTACCCCAATTAAGGATCTAATTTGGGTTAGTTATTTATTTATAGGATTAATAATTAATTTTTTGTTTTATGTGATTATATTTATATTTATTTATGTATTCGAATTAGAATTTTATTGGGGAGTCGGCTTATTAATTAGTGGACTTGTTATATTAATTGGTAATTAGGTTATAGATTGAGAAAGGAAGGAAATAACAGAAGGGGGTTATTATTATTTGGATGAGGATACAATTAATAGGGAGTAAGGGATTAACATCCCCTTCTTTTTTCTTGGGTTTGACGACAAAAAGGAAAAAGAAAAGAAGAAGGGGCAAGCCCTCCTTTTACTACTGGGAAAAATAAGGCACGCATAGAGAAAGAGAAACAGAGAGAGAGAGAGAGTGCAGTGGTGGAAGCGGCGCCGCCTTGGTGGCTGTCGCCGGCTGCCGACGCGCAAGGAAGAGACGGGGCCGGGTCTTCTTCACCCCTTCGCGCGACACACATAGAGAGAAAGAGGGGAGGGGGTTGGCGTCGATGGAGGTAGCGGCACCGGTCGCTTTTACCGGCGATGGTGGCTCAGTAAACGGCAGTCGTGGCGCCGGTGACAACCCAGGGACGAGACCTCGATGGCAGTGGCGAAGGCCACAGTGGTTGGGTGCACAAGACAGAGGAAGAGCAGGGGAGGTTCGAGCTAAGTCTCTTCGGGCCGAGTCCGGTGCGTTTGGGTGCTTCTGACGCTTCTCAGCCTTTCTAGCCCTAATTTGAGACCCTAATTGTTCAATCGAGAGTCAAAGTGGGTAATCTCTGTCCCCTCTTAATAACTATTAAGTTTCAGGTTTAGTTTACAGATTTTGAATATTCAATTTATGTCTGGAATTATTAATCGTGTTGCAATTGTTGGATTGATATATGGAACCGAGTTGGAAGTTGGTCAGTATTTGGGTTGAACATTGAGCGCCGAGGTTTGTTTGGGACGGTGTATGTGAGAAGGGAGCTCGGGTGGATTTGTGAAATTAGAATGTTTTGGGTTGAATAGATAATTTGGGTTGAATAGATATTTGTATAGAGGGTTGGTTAATAATTTTATTTATTATTTACGTTGCAATATATGTCAGTATTACTTGGTTTACGTGGTTTACGACCTAAGTGACTTATATATGTGAATATATGCGTACCGTGTTGGAATGGATGGGTTATGTTTAAAATGAGGTTAATTTGGTGATTATTTGGAAAGTATGCATATATGGATCTTGGATGAGCTATAATACTTAAAGAATGAGATTTTGAGCTTATGGTTAAATGGTTTGGTATCTAGTATATTGTATTTATGCTCTACTCTAGTGTGAATGGAAATTAGATTGCTTGTTAGTCGTTATATGTGAATTTAGGTCTCTATGTACATACTTATATCCCTTTTATTCTGGGTTTGTGGGATTTTTGGTTCGAAAGGAAGGATTTCAAGTAAATGTTTTAGGGCGTGTTGAAAAGTATTTGCATTTCCAAGTCGTTAATACTTGTTAAATGGATTTACCATAATTAAAGAAAACTTATTTGAGTTATTCGAGCTTTTGGATTTCTTAAATGGAAAAAGGTTGGAAAATTGGCCAATTGAGCTATTTTAATTTGAATGGAATGTATACTTCTACTTTATATACCTTTATATACGATTTGGAAAGCTATTTGAATGAGAAGTATATGGTATGGAATTGTTATGCGATTTACGAGTTTGAAATGGTTTTTGGGATAGGTTTATTGCACTAGGTACTATGGACTAATTGGAAAGTCGGAGTTACACCTGTAAAGGGGAACTGAATCGGCTATTGGAAAGCCGGAGTTACACCTGTAAAGGGGAACTGAATCGGCTAAGTATATAAAGTCCATTGACGTTCGAACTCCCAGGAAGTTAAACTAACTGTCTTAAGGGGGAACCGGCCCCGACTAGAGAGTGCTGAAAGTACCCTACGCCCATGGTATCGATATTTTCATACAATGGAAAGAAGGAAAGATTATTTGAAACCGTTGATTTATTGAAACGGTATATACTATGGTTATGGAAATTTGAAAAAGAGAATTTGAGTAATTTTTTATACCTGTTTTAAAGTGTGTGAGTTATCCTTTATATGTTGAAAGTGTTGTTTTCTTATTTAGAATGGCTTTGAAAAGTTTTGAAGTAGGAATGGTATACTACTTAAGGATTACAAAAGTTATGAATTGTGCTTGAATTTATTCAAACTAAGTTTCGAAAAGGTCTCGTGATTTAAATAAAGAACTTATATTGTTATTGAGGATTTATATATGTATATTTGAGTCCTTTGGTGATGTTCCTTAATCGAGTTGGTACTTGTCTTGCTTGATCGTTCTTTTTAAATAATAAGTATTGAGTATATGTGAATACTTGTTTAAGGCTTTAGGAGAGTTATGGTTGAGCTGGATAGGACCTGTTAGGAGTCCAGTGGACCTGAGCCACCCATTTGATAAATTTCTGACCATTCCATGATTAAAAAGTACTACCACAACTATTAATTGACCCTTGAGACAGTTGGTTGTCTTTTTAGCTGAATCGGGACTTTTGATGCTTGAATGGGAACCTTACCATGTACCTAGTTGCTTACTTGATGAGTTATGAAGTGACCAAGAGATGGTTTTGCATTATGAGGAATATACTTGGGTGAATATAGGATTAAAGTGACTACCATTTCAGGTTGCTTGAATCTTAATGGTTGTTCCAGGGTAAAGGTTACCCACTAAGCTATGGTTTGCTCATACCCCTCTCTCCCTCCCCCTTACAGGTCAAAATGAAGATGAGGAGTTGACTGCGTGTAGGAAGACGGAAGTATCCCTAGTTGTTTATGTATAGGAAGTAATTATTTTGTAATTGAATTGTTTTGTAAATATATTTAGAATGCTTAGGTTGTTTGACGCATTTAGATTGTTCTCCGAGCGTGTGGCTCGTGATATACTCCGGCGTGTGGCTCGTGATATACTCCGACGTGTGGTCGTTGAGTTTGTTTTTGGTTTATTTTGTTTATTTACAGAGATGTAAGGCTTTAAGCCTGGGAAATGTTTATATTACAAAGGGAACTCTGTCGGATTTTTCTCAGGAAATTTTGGAAGTTAATTTCTAAGTTCTCCTTTTTACCTTTCTCAACCTTATTTAGGTTGAGATTGACCTTAACAGCCCCTATTAGGAAGCGAGCTGTTACAGATGGTATCAGAGCAAGGATTCTGCGACCTTAGGTGGTGCATTCATTCATTGCATGCTTGCTTGCTTGCTTGGAAATATGTGATTTACGTGAACTTTATGTGCCTTAAATTCTCAATGTGATAAAGCCGGATAGAATTGCAAGTATGCAACAACATTTGTGTTGGAAGCACCTAAGTTTCGCTTCTTTTTCTTACTAGATCTTCTGTTAGTTGTTCGGTTAAGCAAGTTGGACTTTAGAAATCGTAGCTTGGTCTTCATTTAGGTGATGGAAGCTTACCTTACCCTGTAAGCAATGAGCGTAAATTATAGTATGATGTTGCTCTTGAGGTTGTTGGGCTAGCTTTTCAATTAGGAAGGTGAAATAAGAGTTTGTTTTGCTTAATGTCTAATATTGGTGGAAAATAGTCATATTACACTTGTTTTTCCCCCTAGTTGATGTATTTAGGGAGGGGATAAACGCCTCTATTAATGTGTTAAAGAGGTGGGAGACAAGGACACTTTAAAGTGAAGTATTATGAGAATCAACAACATTTGGAAATAGTTGAGTTAAAGGAGCACTGTTTCATACAATATGTTTGTTTACGGTAGTAGCCTGGAATTCTCATGGCTTAAACCCAAATCTTGAGTGGTTAATTTGAGGCCTAAATTAAATGGACATGTGTGATATGATATCGTCCATACCACTTAAGTAAATTTCAGTAGTATTTGAGGAACTAGAATCAGAAGTGTGTATTACGTGAGTTTTAGGTCCTTAAAGCCCTTCATTTAGGTATAGCTTCGTAACCTGCTAATGTTTTGGCTAGGAAGTATCCGAGTTTCTCTACTTCCCGTTAGCTAGATCTTTGGTTGATTACTTGATCTAGTAAATCAGACTCCAGGAAGCATAGGTTGTTCCACTTTGTTTTGGTAAATTGATCTTAGCTTTAAGGTTCAAGTAAAAGCTACCTCACTACATCGTTGTTGAGACTTTGGGATATTCCCTCGATTTAGAATTCGATACAAACCTACCTTGCTTAAAGTCTAAATTAGGAGGCTTGCAGTTACATCACCATGTTGCTCTTGGGTTTATATGCCCAAAAAGGAGATAAACCCCTCTACTCATGGATTGGAAAGATAAATGGGGACAGATACTTTAATATAGTGTATTGTTGCATTGAGTTGGAATATTTAAGGTTCATATCTTGGGCAGCTAAATTGAAGGTTGAAATGAGTAGTGTGAGGCATGTTATGGATCGTATCAGTATCACTTGAATAAGCTGAGAAGTATTCTTGAAAAGTAGGATTAGAGGCGTATATTACTGGAAGAAGCACTAAACCATCATGACAATGTTAATTTTGGTGTTACAATACCTCTAGGTTTACTGTAGCAATGCGTAAGATAGCAGTCGAATATTCTATTGGAGATGCCTACCCTTCAATGATGAATCATGCAAGACAGATGGCGTTTTGAAGTTTATCATTAGACACCCTTCAGCCCGAATAGTGCGTAAGGATCTTGCTTAATTGGGTAGTAGCTGGAATTGTGATTAGGATGCAAGGTTTAGTTCTTCCCAAATTGACACGCTGATTGACATTGAGACGCCCTGTAGTTGGATATGCATATTGATTATGTGAGCACCCACTAGTTGCCAAGTTTAGGAGCCAGAACATTTGGGTTTTTCTCATTTCAACAGTTGAGGTTCGAGGAAGTGACAAAGAAAAGATGAGCAGTAAGGTTTCTCATGGATCATCCTTAATTTCAAGGACCTTTCTTCAATTCCATGGTAATCCTTATCTTTATACTTCCGATTTTAGTTATTCTCTTCCCTGCGGTGACTCTAATTCTTCAAAATCTAGAGTTCCTGTTGATGATTCCCAATTATTCCTCGACTTTGGTTGCCAACGACGCAAGCCAGGGTTTTCCACCATCAATCTTCCGAAGTCCCTCTTTCATCAATTGCTTTCATTTCTCCTATGCTTGAGAGTTTCCCAGTTTCAGACATTTGAATGGTTGTGTAATGCCAACTTAATTGCCTTTCTTTGAATTGTTTGCTCCTCAGCGCCTAAAATAGAGTATGTAGACATTTAAAGGATGTTGGCGAGATGGAGGCTACATGCCATGAAAAGGATTTGAAACTCGAGTCGATACTTCTACCTCTTCTAGTGCGTGATGTACGCTATATGATTACCTATGTGATTTGGACATTCTGTACTAGACCCTTCGACCTTGAGGTTTCGAGGACGAAACTTTTTTTTAGGGGGGAAGAGTGTAAGATCCAGGAGTTTTATTAAGGGTAATTACCCTAATTAAGGATCTAATTTGGGTTATTTATTTATAGGATTAATAATTAATTTTCTATTTTATGTGATTATATTTATATTTATTTATGTATTCGAATTAGAATTTTATTGTGGGAACCGGCTTATTAATTAGTGGACTTGTTATATTAATTGGTAATTAGGTTATAGATTGAGAAAGAAAGGAAATAAGAGAAGGGGGTTATTATTATTTGGATGAGGATACAATTAATAGGGAGTAAGGGATTAACATCCCCTTCTTTTTTTCTTGGGTTTGACGGCAAAAAGGAAAAAGAAAAGAAGAAGGGGCAAGCCCTCCTTTCACTACTGGGAACAATAAGGCACGCATAGAGAAAGAGAAACAGAGAGAGAGAGAGAGAGAGAGAGAGGCGGTGGAAGCGCCGCCGCCTTGGTGGTTGTCGCCGGCTGCTGACGCGCAGGGAAGAGACGGGGTCGGGTCTTCTTCACCCCTTCGCGCGACACACATAGAGAGAAAGAGGGGAGAGGGTCGGCGTCGATGGAGGTAGCGACACCGGTCGCTTTTATCGGTGATGGTGGCTCAGTAAAGGGCAACCGTGGTGCCGGTGACAACCCAGGGACGAGACCTCGATGGCAGTGGCGAAGGCCATGGTGGTTGGGTGCACAAGACAGAGGAAGAGCAAGGGAGGTTCGAGCTAAGTCACTTTGGGCCGAGTCCGGTGCGTTTGGGTGCTTCTGATGCTTCTCAGCCTTTCTAGCCCTAATTTGAAACCCTAATTGTTCAATCGAGAGTCAAAGTGGGTAATCTCTGTCCCCTCTTAATAACTATTAAGTTTCAGGTTTAGTTTACAGATTTTGAATATTGAATTTATGTCTGGAACTATTAATCATGTTGCAATTGTTGGATTGATATATAGAACCGAGTTGGAAGTTGGTCGGTATTTGGGTTGAACATTGAGCGTCGAGGTTCGTTTAGGACAGTGTATATGAGGAGGGAGCTTGGGTTGATTTGTGAAATTAGAATGTCTTGGGTTGAATAGATAATTTGGGTTGAATAGATATTTGTATAGAGGGTTGGTTAATAGTTTTATTTATTATTTCTGTTGCAATATATGTCAGTATTACTTGATTTACGACCTAAGTTACCTTATATATGTGAACATATGCATACCGTGTTGGAATGGATGGGTTATGTTTAAAATGAGGTTAATTTGGTGATTATGTTGAAAGTATGCATATATGGATCTTGGATGAGCTATAATACTTAAAGAATGAGATTTTGAGCTTATGGTTAAATAGTTTGGTATCTAGTATATTGTATTTATGCTCTAGTCTAGTGTGAATGGAAATTAGATTGCTTGTTAGTCGTTATATGTGAATTTAGGTCTCTATGTACATACTTATATCCCTTTTATTCTGGGTTTGCCGGATTGAAAGGTTGTTGTGGGATTTTTGGTTTCGAAAGGAAGGATTTCAAGTAAACGTTTTAGGGCGTGTTGAAAAGGATTTGAATCGGCTAAGTATATAAAGTCCATTGATGTTAGAACTCCCGGGAAGTTAAACTAACTGTCTTAAGGGAGAACCGGCCCCGACTGGAGAGTGCTGAAAGTACCCTACGCTCATGGTATCGATATTTTCGTACAATGGAAAGAAGGAAAGATTATTTGAAACCGTTGGTTGATTGAAACGGTATATACTATGGTTATGGAAATTTGGAAAAGAGAATTTGAGTAACTTGTAATATCTGTTTTAAAGTGTGTGAGTTATCCTTTATATGTTGAAAGTGTTGTGTTCTTATTTAGATTGGCTTTGAAAGGTTTTGAAGTAGGAATGGTATACTACTTAAGTATTACTAAAGTTATGAATTGTGCTTGAATTAATCAAACTAAGTTTCAAAAAGGTCTCGTGATTTAAATAAAGAACTTATTTTGTTATTGAGGATTTATATATGTATATTTAAGTCCTTTGGTGGTGTTCCTTAATCGAGTTGGTACTTGTCTTGCTTGATCATCCTTATGAATAATAAGTACTGAGTATATGTGAATTACTTATTTAAGGCTTTAGGAGAGTTTTGATTGAGCTTAATAGGACCCGTTAGGAGTCCAGTGGACCTGAGCCACCCATTTGATAAATTTTTGACCATTCCATGATTAAAAAGTACTACCACAACTATTAATTGACCCTTGAGACAGTTGGTTGTCTTTTTAGCTGAATCGGGACTTTTGATGCTTGAATGGGAACCTTACCTTGTACCTAGTTGCTACCATTTCAGGTTGCTTGAATCTTAATAGTTGTTCCAGGGTACAGGTTACCCACTGAGCTATGGTTTGCTCATACCCCTCTCTCCCTCCCCCTTACAGGTGAAAATAAAGATGAGGAATTGGCTGCGTGTAGAGAGACGGAAGTATCCCTAGTTGTTTATGTATAGGCAGTAATTATTTTGTAATTGAATTGTTTTGTAAATATATTTAGAATGCTTGGGTTGTTTGATGCATTTAGATTGTTCTCCGAGCGTGTGGCTTGTGATATACTCCGGCGTGTGGCCGTTGAGTTTGTTTTTTGTTTATTTTGTTTATTTACAGAGGTGTAAGGCTTTAAACCTGGGAAATGTCCATATTACAAAGGGAACTCTGTCGGCTTTTTCTCAGGAAATTTTGGAAGTTAATTTCTAAGTTCTCATTTTTACGTTTCTCAACCTTATTTAGGTTGAGATTGACCTTTACAACCTCTATTAGGGAGCGAGCTGTTACAGATATGATATGATTTTATTCAAGCAATAGCGTAGATCTATCATCTATGTGCTCCCTCAATTTGTATTTATATGTTGCTTAGGAAATTGTGTTAAAAACTTTAACATTTAATATCTTAGTTTATATAATTATTCATCGTACAAAATTGATGCCATTAGATTTGTAATGAAAAATACAATTAAAAAAGTATAATATTATTTTTTTATAAAAAATTTATAGTAGAAATTCTTGATTAAAGATTGACACCCATAGTCATAACTAACAGATAAAAAAGAACGGAAGGAGTAATAAGTAAACCTTGCTTTTTATTTTTAAAATTACCGAATTGTTTCTGTTTTCTTAGTTAAGTTTACAATCGAAACAATTGTTTTACCCCATTGTGGCCTTGTTTCTTTTATATGGCTGGTTGGCTGCGGTGTCACAACTCACCGCACCTTGCCACAACCCGCCGCAACATACCAATCCATCATAATCCACCACAATCTACTTTTTCAATTTTAATTTATCTTTTTATTAAAAGTTAAATTTTGTCTGCCAACACATTTCCCAACACATTTACAATTATTAAAATCAAAACCCACAACAACTTGCCACAACCCACCACAATTCACAACACCTTTTCCAAACCCACCAACTTCCATCATAAGCCCACCACACCGCATCGTGTCATACCGCAGCCAGCCGTATAAAAGAACAGGGTCACTGTGTCTCTTATTAATTAATTTTATTTATACTTAAATTAAATTGTTATTTCAACAACTTTTCTTTAGTGTTTTACATAGTTCTTCCTTACAACTATCATATTGCTTCCATTCATACTTGATATCTGCTTATATGATATATTTTCACGTTTTGTCATTTGCACAGCTATATTACATAAATTAACACCCATTCGAAAGAATAGGCAAAAAACTAGTAATAATAACAATAATAATAATAATCTATCTATCTAATACATAAAGCCAAAAGGGTTTATGGTACGCAAATTTCACTTTGCCCATTTTACCTCTTGCCATTGATAAATTATAAGGATAGAATAGTAATTACAATATTTTTTTATTTGCATCAAAATGATTATCAATGAAATTGTTACCACTTACCACCAAGATTTGAGCCTTTAATGCAAGGGAAAACCCTCCAATTTCTATACCACTATATCACCATATTTTTAGTTAATATTTTTTGTATATATTCTCTATTTCCCTCTTTCACAATGCAACTGTCATTTACTTCATATTAATTTTATTGAGTTTCTATTTTCCCTAATTTGCATTATATTATTACTATTTTTTAATTTCTTTCAGGTTCCTATGTTGTTGTCTTACACTATTTTGTTTGTTTTTTTTCATGTTTTGTGCAGAGTATAATATTAACTTTAATCATCTCTGTTTTTTTAAGAAAAATTCAATTTCATTAAAAAAAATATTGCTACATTATACCTAGAGTATCAACATAATATATTTGTCATAAGTCAACACACTAATTGTTGTATTGGTTTTTTATTTGTCTATTTATCTTTCTTTATAAATTAATTATAAACAAGGAAATTAGTCAATAATCTTATTTCTCAATTAACCTCCCTCACACATCTTCTCCATTTTTCATGTTTATTCTCATTCTCATTCATTATCTAATTTTTTTCCTACTGTTTACTAAAAGAATCAAAATTATAAAATCTATCTAATATATTAACTTAAGGTTAAGTTAAATCATGCATATATAAATTTTTCTGTTATTTTATGAAAATAAGAAAAATCATAAATTCTATCTAATGTGTTGGTTGATGTTAAATAAATTAAATTATGCATATATAAATTTCTCTCATTTGCAAAAAATGAGAAAAATCAAAATCTACTTAATATGTTGATTGGTGTTAAGTTAAATCATGCATATACTAAGTATGTGTTTGTGTCATAGAGAGACTGAGAGAAAGACAGAGATGTCAGAATTTTATTTAGTATTCAAATATACTTTAAATCAAAATTATTTAAAAAGTATGTACATGATACAATTTATATCTTTTTATTTAAAGACTGTCGTTACATATCAGAGTTAAAGTATCACTGATAATCTTTTTATTCCTTGATATTAGTTTTGGGAAAATTTGTTATGTATTATGTTGTCTTATAAGACAAGATTCTTAATTAACTAAGAAATGTTTGTTTGATCATATTTTTATTCTAAGTTGCATAATTAAATTCTTTTAACAATCAATAAATTCAATGTCACAAACAAATCATAGAAGCATAATGATTCATTAAGGTATTTTGATAATATTTGCCACATAGAAATAAAAATCATATGAAAGTAAAAAAAAAAAAAAAAAAAAAAACTATCATGAGGAAGCATATCTATAATGCATAATGTTCATACCGAGAGTAAACGAACAGTAATGAATAATATTGCTTTCGTCTCACTATATTTTTATTTTTAACATGTTCATTCCAACTTATTTTGGCTAAGCTCATTACAAGTTGAATTTATCTAAACTTATTTTGAACTTAGTATACTTAATTAACTTGGACTTAGCTGATTGATCTTATTTGAATTCATTTGAAAGAGTTGTTTTGCAAATTTATCTTGAACTTATTTTGACAAACAACTGAAAAGAAGATAATTTTAGCTACACTAACTTTGCCAACATCCATTATGAGCCAAAATTGAATTATTATTGAAGATTTTTATTTTTAAGCAAAAGTTTTGATTTACACGCATTGTATGCATCGATTGTTGTATTTATTCTTTGTGTGTGTGTGTGTGTATACACACAATAAATAAATAAATTTAAAAATTGATGCACGCAATACATGCGAATCAAAACTTGTAATAATAATAATAATAATAGTTGTAACAGTAATAATTATAATTTTCCATAAATATTAGTAATAATATTGATAATGTCCTTTTTGGTCATTCTACATTCATCAGCTAATCTAACCGCTAATTTTACCGAACGTATTCTTTATAAACAGCTACGTAAAGAGCACTAAGCTATCTGCTACCCAAACCGTCATCTGCTACCCCAACCGCTATCCGCTACTAAATCCGTCATTTTTGTCGAACAACGCCTAAATCTTTATGGTAATTTTCAACTCTTTCATTCCTGAGACAGCAAAGTTGGAATTATGATTAATATCAAAGGTAAAAGAGTATATGTATTAATAAGGAAAGATAAGTAACGAATTGAGATGGTAGAAGGGAAGGGGAAACTAACCCATAATAAGTTTTGGTAAACAACCACTATGGAGTCAAAAAATCCTTGGTGAAAAGCAAAATGGTAGAAGGTAGCCAGTAGAAGACGATTTTGTGAAAAGTGTGCCGATAAGCTTAGTCCGGGTTGGTGGAAAGCAAAATCTCTAATTATGTATAAATACTAGAACTACTTATTTCACATTTCGGTGATAGTTAATGATGAAACAAGTGAGCACAAATAACTGATATCATCTTTCAATCGCCATCTAATATCATCTTTCAATCACCATCTAATGATGCAAACTCATAATGATGAAACGAGCGAGCACAAAGTATGCATAAATATGAACATATTTTTAGGTGATGGTTGAATAGCTCTTTTGATCACACAAGTTCCTATGCACACTCAACAAAAATTGAAATCAAAAAAAAATTATATACGTAAAACCTACAACAATGTAATAATATCATCACAAAAAAGAAATGAATAAATTTAGTCCTGCAAATATAAGGCCTTTCTAGACTCCCTTACAAAATGAGAGCACCTCAAGCATATTGGTATGCTTTTCGGGTAATTTTTGTCAAGTCTAAGTAGCTAGACAATATACATAATTAGAATAATGCTTGCTACTTCAGAAAAGAAGCAAGAACCATCCCTAGAGTGTTCATATATGCAAGAAGCCACAAAGACCCAATCAAATCAAAGATGAGAGATCACTAAATTAACACAACAATCCACAAATCACATGAATCTATAGTTCTAAAGAAGCAAGCATATGCTATATATGCTGTCACACCCCCAGGTTATTAACCATTAGATTAAGTTAATGACTCATTTAACCTAATGATTAGCGCAACGGAATTAGCACCCGAGGGTATTACCGCCATCAACGGAAGTGGACAAGGCTAAACTCTAACCCAAAACACACATATCCATAACATGAATTCAGCATAAACATCACTACGCACCATGATACATACTTAACTTAAACAACTCCACAACATAACTCATAAACTTATTATAATACATCACCATCATAATGTCAAAGCTCCTCTATTCCAATCAATTTGTTCCCCAAATTATGATGTATGCTAGCTCCCAAAGATCAGAGTATAGAACTTGCAATACACCACACAGACACACACTTACAACTGAGGCTCTAAAACAAAGCTAATTGGATGCAATTAGCTCTGTCATATGGGCTAGGATGGTGCTAAAATTCCTCACAAACCTCCTGTAAAATGAAGCTAAACCATGAAAACTTCTAATCTGCTGAATTGAACTGGGAATAGGCCACTCCCTGATTGCCTTGACCTTTTCCTCATCCACTTGAATACCTGTTGCTGTTACAATGTAGCCAAGAAAAGAGACTTGGCTTGCAAAGAATTGACACTTCTTTAAATTCCCATATAGCTGCTCCCTGCTCAATATCTCCATTACACTCTTTAAGTGGTTAACATGCTCCAATTCAGATTGACTGTAAATAAGTATGTCATCAAAATAGACAACAACGCACTTACCAATCAATGGCTTTAGAACCTGATTCATTAGCCTCATGAATGTAGATGGTGCATTGGTCAGGCCAAAAGGCATGACTAACCACTCAAATAATCCTCCTTTGGTCTTGAAAGTTGTCTTCCATTCATCCCCTTCACATATCCTGATCTGGTAGTAGCCACTCCTCAGATCAATCTTGGAAAATACCACTGAACCATACAGTTCATCAAGCATATCTTCAAGCCTTGGAATTGGATACATGCAGCTTATCTTGTTAATAGCTCTACAGTCAATACACATTCTTTGACTGCCATCTTTCTTAGGTACCAATAAGGCTGGTACTGCATAGGGGCTCAGACTCTCCCTTATCATACCTTTCTCCAATAACTCATCAACCTGTCTTTGAATCTCATTTGTCTCAGCTGGGGTCATTCTGTAGGCAGGTTTGTTTGGTAGGACAGATCCTGGAACAAGATCTATCTTGTGTTGTATGTCTCTCTTAGGGGGTAGGCCTGGGGGCATTTCTTCAGGAAAGACATGCAGATACTGGTTTAGGATAGGCTGAAAGAGGGGATGGTCATTTTGTGGAGGTAAGTCTTCCTCAATGTCAAGCAAAATGAGTCCACTTTGTTCACTGAACTCATGTTGTTCAGCTATCAAAAGGACATCAAGAGTAGGCTCAACAATAAGGGTTTTAGGTCTTTTTGTGAGCTGGGATGGTCTAAGAGGGGTAAGGGTGATCTTTTTGTGGCTTAGGCAAAGGGAATATGTATTAGCTCTCCCATCATGACTAACATGTCTGTCATACATCCAAGGCCTTCCTAACAATAGGTGACAGGCATCCATAGGAAGCACATCACACCATACTTCATCTCTATAAGCTGAACTAATTGAGAAATTAACAAGGCATCTAGAAGAAATCTTGATACCTTTACTTTGGTTCAACCATTGTATGGTATAGGGGGCTGGATGAATGCTGGTAGCCAGGTTAAGCTTCTTCACCATAGTTTCAGAGGCTGTATTGGTGCAGCTGCCTCCATCAATGATCAAGGAGCAAATTTTCCCACCAACTTTGCATCTGGTGTGGAAAATATTCTCCCTTTGCTCTACTGTCTCATCTACTGCTGAACTGCTCAAGATCCTCCTGATCACAAGCATCTCTCCTTCATCAGGTCCTGCTTCAACCTCCTCTTCATCATACACAGGGTCTCCATGGGGCTCTTCATACTGCTCTTCATCAGAAGGCTCAGGATCAAGCAAAAGAGCTGCTTGAAACTCAGCCAAGGTGACTGCTCTCCTGTTGGGCATTCAGATGCTATATGCCCAAGTCCTTGGCACCTGAAGCATCTTCTTTCTGGGTAGGCTTCGCTAGCAGGGGCTGGGGTTCTTTGTGGGACATTTTGTGGCTGATTTTGTGGGGGTCTTGGGGTGATATCCGCTTGGTGGGGGTAAGGGTGTATAGGCTTTTTGTGGGGGAATATAAGGATTGCTGTATGGATTGGGTTTGGTTTGAGTATAAGGCTTCATGGGTACCGGCCACTTCTTGTAGTCCTTTGCTCGTGCTTTCTTTTGCTGCTCCACTTTATGAGCCAATGAGCTCAGCTCATCAAGGGAATCATAGACCTGCAGCTCAACAATGTTCCTGATACTCTCATTCAAACCTACAAGATATCTGATGTAAGTTTGTACTTCATTCTCTTGCATGTTACATTTCCAAAGCAAGTGCTCAAACTCTTTGGTATATTCTTCCACAGATTTGCTGCCTTGCACAAAATGCTGCAACTTGAAGTAGTTCTCTTTCATGTAATTGTCTGGAAGGAATTTTTCCTTCAACTTTTGTCTCATCTCTCTCCAAGTACTCACCATGTCTTCTCCAATCTCCATTCTCCTCTTCTGCAGATTAGTCCACCAAGTAGAGGCATATTTCTTTAGTTTCAAAGCCACTAACTTTACCTTATTCTCTTCTGTAACCTCCTTCAAATCAAAGACCCTCTCTACTGTCTGTAACCAATCTAAGAAAACATCAGGGTCTAACTCTCCTGCAAACTCAGGTATTTCAATCTTGAAATCAAGCTTTTCAACCCTCCTATCTTCCCTCCTTATTCCTCTTTCACTTTCACTTACCTCCTCAGGTTCACTGATCCTAGGTGACCTCCTAACTCTCCTCCTTCTTCTGGGTGTAGGCCTAGGACCTCGACCTCCTCTCCCTGTCCTACTAAAAGGATTCTCACCTTCTCCTTCCTCCATCTTATCATCAGTCTCCTTATTCAACTGATGCCTATGCAATCTCATATAGTAATTCAACTGCTCACTCAAAAATTTCATTTTCTGTTATACTTCTTCCTTCTCTTTCAGGGTTTGTTCTAAGACTTCCTGAGGTGTTTTACTGGTTCCGGCCATTTTACTAAAACAAGTAAACACACTCCAAGAAAGAACACAATGCTCTGATACCAAGATGATGTATGCTAGCTCCCAAAGATCAGAGTATAGAACTTGCAATGCACCACACAGACACATACTTACAACTGAGGCTCTAAAACAAAGCTAATTGGATGCAATTAGCTGAAATGGATGACAACCCAATAAGGAAATAAAAGGATAGACTTATGTTCAATCTGATACAGACACACCACAGAATGATCACAAGGGCAGGGACTTGGTTACCTCAACAGATACAGACTCACCACCATTGAAGCAAGCAAGCTCTACACACACCACCAGGTTTGCCAACTCCTGGATACTGAAGTAGATTTAACCAACTGAGAGTTTAAGGACACTCACAAACGAGAGGCTCAACTTTGGCACTCAGAATGCTATTAAAAATTCACTGATTAATGCCTTAAGCAGCTGGATACATCACTATATATAGCTAATCTAAAGCAGTTTGATTAGAGGCACTTAATTTAAGTAACCTGCTAATCTCCCTTCTAAGCTAACTGCAAAACTAAACTAAATACATCACATTACATCTTAGTCTAACTAATATTAATCGGATACAATTGAAAATGAAAAGAAAAACAAAGCTTGCTTCTGATTGGACCAAACTCCCAAGGGTTGGCGATTTCAGCCAATCAGAACCTTTCCTAGCTGAGGGGGTAAAAATAAGTTATCTCAGTAACTTTCCCGGGCTTTTCTTAAGCTAGACATAACCTCAATAGCTTAAGGAAGGCTGGAAAAGACTTAGGTAACCCTCATTGTAGCTGAATCAAAATAAGTTAGCCACAGGACTGGGATTCTGGAAAAACTGATAACAGGCAACCTTGCAGGGTTGCTTGTTCTGGTGCCTGTAACTTGATGTTTTCTTACTCGATCATGTTGGGACTTGACTTGTCCTTGGAAAATGCATGTCAAGGAACAAAAAAATCTTAGGGAACTTGTGCTGAATCTCACTCAATTCATAGATACAGAATTGAGAAAGATGCTTGATCTTGCCATTGGGCTGAAATTGACTGGATGGCCAATCTTTGGTGGAATGAGTGGTTGTCTTTAACTTGCCTTACCAAGATGTAGCAAGTCTGGATGGATGAAGTTGGTGGGCTGGTGGTTGCTGTATAACTCCTGAACTCTTGTTGAGCTGGATGGAAGCTGCTTTGTTCTGCTGGAATTGTTCCGATTCTTTGAGTGTGGTTTAGCAAGGCTTAGAACTATCATTCTTTGGTCTTGAAATTTCTTGCTGATCTTCCTTGGGTGATGAAGATGATGAAGAATTTACTCGTGTTGTTACTGTTGCTGAATCATCTTCCTCCTCCTGATCTAAGCTGGCTGGTGACACTTGAGCTGTTGCTGTACTTGCTGGATGGTCTCCATCAAATTACCTTAATTCATCGTCTTATATGGGCCTAGAGATTCGTCCTTCTGATTCCTTGCATGCCCTTACTCTTAGTCGAGCTCCCTAAAACGAAAACAAAAAACTTCGAAGAGTGAGACAAACTCATCATATATACCCATATAATGTCAGACTCATTTCAAAAGGCAATTTAGTTATTAGCGTAGTTCCAAAACATTTAAAGATAATATAAAAGACAGATAATACATAATAAACATTACATAACTTACATAACAATGCCATAACTTAACCTGTTCATGAAAACCATGCCTTAAGTGAGACCATACTCGAGAGTTCTTTGCTTTAAACATAACATAAACATAGTTTAGAAGAAACCTAAATCATAAATAAGTTTGACATAAATCATACATGGATTTATAACATAAACTTGACCTTGAAATCCATAAATCAAGACTTGTAAAACTTGGTTTGTAATTCATAAAACTTTACTTTAATCCATATAACTTGGATATCTTAAGGTAATTAAACACTTAGTTGTCCTTTTAGTAACCTGAAGGTCCCCTACTTGCGATCATCGGCTAAGCCTCCGTATGCACATACTCGGACCGATCGGGAGATCCAGATGGTTGATATTATATCCTGTACTGGCCAGATTTCCATGGGGTGCACTTAATGGCACCAAGTAACCTGGTGTGTACTAAGGCACGAATAGCCTGGTGTGCACTAGGGCACCAATATCCTAGTGTGCACTAGGGCACGAATAACCTGGTGTGCACTAAGGCACGGTAACATGGGCGGAGCCTTTATTTATGTGGGAAAAACTTGAAAATTTTTCTTGTTTGTTATAACTTGTTGCTTATGTGACTTGTCCATAACCTACTCTTAACAACACTTGTACATATAAGGGAAATCATTCATGAAAAACTTTAATAACATAAAACTTGTTTATCATAAAGTACCTAAACAGTAGTACTTACTTGGCCTAAATTATTTAGAGAGAAGGAAGCATAACATAAATACTTACGGTAAAATAAATTACTTAATAACTCATACTCTGGTATTTAACACAATAGAAAACTCACTTATACTTGAGCATGACAAATATAATTTTCATAAACAACAAGAATCTTAAAATAAACATAATTATTTATAGGGCATAAAATAATTCATGTAATTAACTTAAAAAGGGTTACAAGCAATATACGTACCTGACGGCTTCAAACTTACACACACTGAACTTGCAGGGACTTGAACAGTTTGAGTGCAACGATCTCTTGAGATGACTTAAAAGAAATAAGAAATAAGAGTTAGGGTCTAAGTTAAGTCGAAGTATTGAAAGGTAACTTAATGAAATTCTATAATGACTTGATAATTAATTTGTTTCCTAAGGTATACTTGGAAGGCCAATAACTTCTCCTACTAGTATCGTATCATGGTATAAAAAGAATTTCCGGAAAGCTCAAATTATAATTCCAACTCTTTGGTTGGCCATGAAGGTCAAAAACATGGTTACAGAGGGTAAAAATCCTCAACTTCAAAGTCTGTCCAGAATTCATGGTTTTGAAAGTGAGTTATACGAAGAATTATAACTCGGGCTATAAACATCGGCTCGGGACAAGCAAGCTATCTATGGAAAGCTTGAAGAACATACTACAACTTTCATTTAATTACAAATTGATTTGATCATAGGAAATGGTCGGATTTTGGCCAAGAACACAGGGCAGTCATAATAATTTTCTGGGTAACCTCAGATTACTGACCCCTGTTCGGGAACTCATAACTCTCACTCCCGGTATCGTATGACTACGAAATTTACCTTTCCGGAAAGCTCAAGGAACCCTCTAAATCATTCATGTTGAACACTCAACCCAAAAAGGTCTATAAACAGATGGAAAACATGGATTTTCAGACTATCTCCAAAATTCGTATTTATGTGCGACTCCTCACGATTTTGGGCATAACTTTTGATATATAAATCGAAATTCCATGATTCAAAAACTGGGTGTTAGCTAACATCTTAGACTACCTATCCATAGCATGAATGGGTCCAAACTCACATTTTATACCCTCTGGAATTTCTAGATTGCAACCAGATTCAAATACCATGTTACACTTAGTCTTGCAAGCACTCTGATCTTAAGTATTCTATACTAATCTATTCCAAATCACTCCTTCAGCAAAAATACTAAATTTCCATAATTAAACCATCCAGAATTCTCCCATCAAAGATTATATATATCACACATGCAAAGCATAATCCTAACATGTTTTAACATCCCAAACATAAACTCTCATGAATTCACCACCAATTACCAAACAACATAATAATCACTAATTTGATAATCTACTTTAATCCAAGTACATGCATCACTAATTATCCATAAAATTCCTACTCCCACAGTGAATATATCATCCCTTCCTCTTGCATGTTCATACTACCACATAATTTCTACCCATCTAGCCATTTACACAAGAATTCTTTATATCCTTACTTAATTACTCACTAACATGCTTCATAAACTCAATAACCAACACTTAAACTTATAAAATACAAGATTATCATCTTTAAAAACATGAAAAACTATCCCTAATTCATATTATATACATGCTTTAATACTCAAAAGAGAGGGTGAGATATATGAGAGATTACCGCTCAAGAGAATTGGAGAAGAAGAAAAAAAGGAGGTGGTGGTGGTGATGGTGGCTGATGGCCGCCGATGACCTTGGCCGGCAGGCGGCAGGCGGCGACAACAGCAGTGGGGGTTGGGCAGTGGTGGCTCGGCTGGCAGTGGAGGCTGAGAGAGTGAGACACAAGAGAGGGAGTGAGGGTGTTTGTATGGTATAGGAGCCCCCAAAAATGAATTACTAATCTTTGGCCCTATATTTATATTCAACAAGAAGCCCAAGGTTATCTCCCTCCTTCATTTGGCCGGCCAACACAAAGGCCCAAATAAAAATTTTCACCAATTTTAATCTGCCTCCTTACACTTAGATCTCCCTAAATCCAAATTACTTCAATTTATTATACCGTAAAAATATTATCGGTAATCTACGGAAACCCAAATAAAAATTCAACACTTTGGATAATCCCACCATTATTTTTACCTTGACCTAGGTAAAAGATTGGAATAAAATGATGAGTCCCGGAAAAGAGTACTTATTTACTCATGATGACATGATACCAAAATTTAATCGGAAGGAGGAACTTAATAAAAACTTCTAATTTAAGAACCTTGAGGGTCGTTGCGATGTTCAAGTCCTGCAAAACACACACTGGGATAGAAAAATTTTGGAACACACTTTAATTAATATTTATTCATCTTTAACCCTGATTAATTAGGTTTAAAAAACGTATTAAGGGGTAGATTTCTCTGGGTTATTATATGTGCAACCTAATATTTTCAAGATTTTGTTGGACTTTAAGCCTCATTAGACGGCCAATTTACTAACACTAATAAAAGGCATGAAATCCTATCAGAGGTTTGAATACGAATAAGCCACAAAGACCCAACCTAATATTTGCTCAGGTGACACACATAAGAACTCCTAGTACAACACCTTTCTTTGCCCACATACCTATAAACAACACCTTCATTGCAATTGGTATAGAAAGATCACGATTATGAAACTCCTATATATCATGCAAATTGAGAAAGAGAATGGTGTGTACCTTTTGGAAGTGGTATACAATCTCAAGTCCCTAACAAGCAAGATCACATAGAGCGGAAGAGGAATGATGGAGGGAAAGGGAAAGTAATGCACAAGCTTTCAATTGAAGCTAGACCAACGAAACCTTTTATCCATAAAACAAAACCAATACAGTAACAAGTACAAAGCACAACAAGATTTAACCACTTGTCTCTTCTTCTGAATTAAGCCTTACTATAAGCAATAATATTTACTTTATTGGCTTTGTGTTATGGATAAATGGCATTGAATGAGTTTTTGGCATATCCTGCCTTGTTGTGGTAATGGGAATATGACATTGTAGGAAGTAAAAATTTGTCGACAAATGAGAAAATGACACGTGGAAAATAAATAAATTTATTTTCGACTAATTATTATTCGCCACGTGTAAAATTAATTACGGCGGCCCATTTAATTAAATTTTAAATGGAAATATATCATGGTCAATAGCGTCGCGACACGTGTCATTTATGATGCAGGAAATCATAATTATTTCTTTATTTTAAATAAAGGGATAATTAATTAATTTGGGCCCAAGCCCAAAGCCGATTCAAACCCTATGCAACCCTAGGCCTCCAAAGATTATAAATAGGGGTCTTCTCCCTCATTTTCAACACACACTGCAGACTACACCGGTGGCATTCGGCATTCTGCACTTCAGAGAATTCAGAAGCTCGGACTGCAAGCGGCCTCCAGCTCCCAAGCGCCAAGGATCAAGGTCGACGAAAGTTCAAGATCAACAGCCCCAAGCTTTCCGCACGTCAAGGTAAAGAACTACAACTGAGTTCTTCAGCTAGACCTGCATTTGAGATCGAGATCAAGCGTTTGCGCCCTCGGCTCACCCAAATCATAGGAGATCGAATCAGAGGATCATCATTATTGTATTTGATATAGAGATTGTACCCGCTTACATTCAAATATCAATAAAAATTAATTTGTTTCTCATATTTCTTGTCTTTATTTATTTCAGGCTCGAAATTTGTGTTTACAAATTTGGCACGCTCGGTGGGACATCTCTGCCTCTCATCTCTTTCTCCAAGAAGTCAAATTCGACCTTCGATTCAAGCGACGTGAGGGCCGTCAACATGGAAGGAAAGATAGCTGAACTTGAGGCTATGTTAAACAGGCTCGCCATGGAAAGTGAAGAGAAAGACAAGAAGATCAGCGAACAAAGTGAGCAGATCGCAAAACTGATGAAGAAGATAGAGAAGCGCCCGTATCAAGACTCTGATGAAGATTCAGACAAAGAAGAATCTGACAAAGAGTCTTCGAAGGGTGATGGTGATGGGGAAGACAAGAAGAGTAACTCAGTTTCAGAATCACTGACTATAGAGCAGATTCAAAACTTGGTGGCAAATGCAGTACGGGCTCAACTCAGAGAGGGATCAAACAAGACTCACTTGTACACGAAGCCGTACACGAAGAGGATCAACGCCCTTCAAATGCCGCAAGGATATCAACCCCCAAAGTTCAATCAATTTGATGGGAAGGGTAATCCTAAGCAGCACATCGCTCACTTCATCGAAACTTGTAGCAATGCCGGTACGGAAGGAGATCGGCTAGTGA
Organism: Portulaca oleracea; assembly: GCA_029582165.1. Lineage (NCBI taxonomy): Eukaryota > Viridiplantae > Streptophyta > Magnoliopsida > Caryophyllales > Portulacaceae > Portulaca > Portulaca oleracea. Next base: position 4,512,788 of record CM055885.1, on the reverse strand, counting down.
AACAATTAATTCGTTCTTTGAAAGGGATCGCATTCGACTGGTATACGGACTTAGAGCCTGAATCTATCAACAGCTGGGAGGAAATGGAGCAAGAGTTTCTCAACAGGTTCTATTGCGCTCAACGGGTCGTTATTATGACAGAACTGACAAACACAAAACAGTGGGAGGGCGAGCCAGTCCTTGACTACATCCATCGTTGGAGGGCTCTTAGTCTTGAATGCAAGGATTGCCTCACCAAAGCTTCATCTGTCGATATGTGCGCTCAAGGTATGCACTGGGACTTACTCTACGTCCTCAAGATGGTCAAGCTTAAAACCTTTCAGGAGTTGGCGACCAAGGCACATGATATGGAGATCACCATAGCAAGTCGACGGGGAAGGAATTCATCTTCATTCGAATCAAGGAACGGTGCTAGTGGGTATAAGAAGAATGGCAAGTCGCCGAAGACTTCAACAGAGGAGTCCATGGCTATTTCAATGTGTGAACCAGTGAGAATTTCTGCTAAACCTAAACCCAAAGGGGACAAAGTCACTTCTTCGAAAGATGCTGAAAGGAAGCGCCCTACACTGAAGGAGCTTCAAGAAAAGAAGTACCCATTTCCAGACTCCGATTTGTCAGGAATGCTCGACAACCTGTTAGAGACTGGAGTTATTGAACTCCCACAACCAAAGAGGCCGGAAGAAGTGGGAAGAACCACGGACCCAAGATATTGTCGCTATCATAGGATAGTCAGTCACCCTCTTGAGAAGTGTGTCACACTTAAGGAGCGGATCATGAAGCTAGCTGAGGAAGGACAGATAATATTGGACTTAGATGACAACGTCGAAGCCAATTATGTTTCAGCACAGCCGATTCCAGCTAAGAGAAATGAATTATTGATGATTCAGTTCGGATGTCAAAAACCAGTTCCACTTTCTGTACGAGTGAAGGCCCCTCAAGATGAACATGAGCAAGTCTCAAAAGCTTTTGGTGAAGAGGAAGGATGGAGCTCGGTGTCTAGAAGGAAGACTAGGGGGCAAAGTGAAGTCCAAACAACATCGCCTCGTCAAAGTAAGCAACAAAGGAGAAGTAGCAATCCTCAACCTTCGATGGAGAGCAAAAGGATTGAAGTCATCAGAAACATGGAGTGGGTTCAACTGAGTTGCTTGAGCGAGGCCCTCGTGTTCCTATCATGTTGGAGGAATACTTTCCGAAGTACTTCTTTGGAGAAGTTAACAATGTTGCAGCTGTGAACATGGTCTCCTGCTTAGAGATCGAAGAAGATGCTAGCGAAGGAATGGAGTATCAGCCTAAGTCAAAGCTCTCCGTGTTCGATAGGTTGGGATAGCCAGCTTCCCGCAAACAAGCATCTGTCTTTGAGCGAATAGGGTGTCTAGGAGAGCGCAAAGCCTCGGTCTTCAGCAGGATCAAAGATGGTTCAAGACCAAAGTCTTCTCTATTATCAAGGATCAAACAAGCTGAAGATGTGTCAAGCTCAACACCCCGCCAGGAACAGAGCTCCGCATTCAACCGCCTTGGGGTCATCAATGAAGTTCAAAGCTCCATCCCATCTCGCATGAAGCGTTGTTCAACATTGGAGGTCAAGACTGAAGGATCCTTGAGAGTGAAGAGACGCACTGTGATCTTCACCGGTCATCAAAGTAAAAACAATGCCAATGAAGAGCTTGAACGAGAGGAGACGCTTTCTTCTTCCCAAGTTAAAATCTAGGAGAGCGAAGATGTAGCTCCCGAGCAAGAGCCTAAACTGTTCACCAAAAAAAAAAAAAAGATTTCCTTTTCAGTTCATTTGCACTTTAGTTCATTTCAGTTTTATCATTGTAATACTCCTGGCCCGCAAGAGTATAAACTGTGTACGGCTAAATTAATAATAAAAATTTTCATTTCTCCTTATGAATTTGAACTACGTTTGGCTTGATCCTTATGAGTGTTTCATTCTTAAGGTACGTAGGCAATTTGGGGTCCAAACCCAAATACAGACATAATATAGTAAAAATAAAAGGGCCATGAAGTGACAAAAAATTGACACTTTCAAGTCAACAAATTTCAAGACTCTCAAGTCACCAAATTCACCGACTTCCAAGTCAACAAAAATCAAAGACTGCCAAGTCAGCAAGAATTCAAGACTTTGAAATCAACAAACTTCAAGACTTTTAAGTCACCAAGTCCCTTGACTGCCTAGTCAACAACAAGATAAAGATTTCCAAGTCAGCCAAATCTCGCATCAACAAGTCTCCTAACTCCCAAGTCGATAAAATGAAAGACTTACAAATCAACCAAATTCAAATCAACAAAACACAAGGACTCACAAGTCAAGGAAAAAATCACGACTCCTGAGTTAATAAAGTTCGAGATTTCCATGTCAACAATGCATACGACTCCCAAGTCAGGAAATCTAAAGACTTTCAAGTCAACAAACTTCAAGACTCTTATGTCATCAAGACTTTTAAGTCATCCAAATTCAAGGTCGTCAAAGTCAAATTTTAAGGCGAAGAATACCAATTACTCTTAGGTCACCAAAGAAAAGACTCTCAAGTCGCTCCCCACAAAAGATTCATGAGTTCATGACTCCTAAGTCAAAATGAATGACTCATGCATCAACAAAATATAATGACTCATAAGTCAACAAGATGCAGGACTCCCAAGTCAAGATAAGTAAAGACTCACAAGTCAATGAAAGAGACTCTTAAGTCATTAAAATCAATAGCTTATCTGTGCAAGACTCCAAAGTCGACATGGTTAAGGATTTCTACGTCATTATGATGAATACTCTCAAGTCAAAACTGCAAGAAATGGACTGACTTCTAAGTCATCAAAATTGTGGGATTTCAAGTCATGCTCTAGCATGCTAAGATCATCGAGTCAGTGGCCCGCTTCAAGTCAGAGTCATCGGATGGTGCAGTCTTCATGTTGGTTGACAACCTCTCTCAAGCATGCATCGTGGGGGCATCCTAGTCGTCTTGGCTGACTTCTGCTCTAAGACGACGTCATCTTCTTTCAAATCAGAGGCGCACTCCGATCCTTTGGCTAAGTGGTAGACTCTTTCAAGCTGGCGACATCGACGTCTCATTCAGATTAATATTGGGGGCAAGCCAGCTGGAGGTGTCCTTTCTGTCAATCGATGACACTTGTAGCCGAGAACAGATCATGTTGCTTATCGTGGATCTTCAGAAGAAAGTTTGGTTGACCCACCATGCTCAATAGAAAATTTAAGTCTGCTCTTCATAACCTGTAGACGAAAAAAAAGTCCAGGATTAGTAAACGAGGCGATGACTCTATCGACTCAAACTCTACTGCCGTTTTTGAGAGAGTTGTCTATGACAGCTCTACGCCAGTGAGTTGAGGAGTAATCCGCGGAAGCTGAAGTAGAGACGTTGACTCTGTCGACCCAGGTCAGTTCTGAAAAGAGGCACCTCAAAGATGTTTATTACATTAGAACGTCCCCGAGGAGTGAACACGATGACGGCTCTGTCGACCCAGGTCAGTTCTGAAAAGAGACACCTCAAAGATGTCTAATACATCAGAACGTCCCCGATGACTAAACACGAAGACGACACAGTCGACCCAGACAGTCCTGAAGAGAGTAGTCTAAGACTGCTCTACGTCAGTACGCTGAGGAGTAGCACAGAAAGCGGAGAAGACGAGGTAGTCGACCCAGACAGTCCTGAAGAGAGCAGTCTAGGACAACTCTACGCCAGCAGCCAAGGGAGTAATCTACCTAAAGTGAAGCGATGACCCAGTCGACCCTGATTGTACTGTCGTTTTTGAGAGAGTTGTTCAGGACAACTCTACGCCAGCAGTCAAGGGAGTAATCCACCTAAAGCGAAGACATCGTCGACCTGCAAATCTCAAGAGAAAGAATGGTGACTACCTTACGACAAAGACGTGAGGAGCTGTAAGATATCATGGCGAACCAAGGACAATTTCAGGCAGATTGCAGCAATTCCCTACACCAAAAAAGTGACAAAAAAAAGAGACAAGTATTAGAAAAATATACATATTAGAAAAAAGTTTTTGGCTAAAAAAATATATATATATGTATAGAACGATGAATGAAAACAAAAAAAAAGAGAAAAAATTATATATAAAAAAAAAGACGAAGATGGGGCATCATCTTTTGCAAATATGGTGGCTTTTGATAATTTATTAGTGTGTGGGGGCCACACTCACAAAAGATAAATGGAAATACGAATTGGGGGACTTGTGCACATGGAGACAAAGGAGTTTAAAAGCACTATTCTTGGTCAACAAGAACTCAAGAAGACATGGGTTCCATGGATGTTACAGTATCAGATTGGCACTTGATTATTCGTTAAAAGTAGCAAGAAATAGGCCATAGTTGAGGAAGGAAACAACATTGGGTTTTTAAATCCACTTCCTTTTTTCTATCTAAATCGTCCCCTACTCTTCTTCTCAACTATCACCTACCCACTTCCATGGCAAACCACCATGAGAATAACTACTAAAATTCCCCTCATCTCCATGAAAATTAGCAACTGCTACTTAAAACCCCTCCTTTCCTTCAATTCACTTCATTATTCTTCAATTTTTCATCACCGATTCTTGAAGTCTCGAGCATAATCGAAAGTCATCTCCCCATGATCAAGATCAAGAACACATCACCATCAAGATCATGAAAAAAAAAACCCCAAAGATCATATCACGATCAGAACCATCACCGTGATGATCATCATAATAGTCAAGATTGTTGTAAAAAAGGGAGGAGCAGCAAAGGCTCAAACAAAAACAAAAAAAGTACAGAGGGAGAAGGCCAATTCGAAAATTGGAAAAGGCTGGACTGTCTGCGGCAATGGACGAGGAACGACTGATGGGAAGTCTTTATATAGTCATTTCTCTTCTGACCCCTAATCGTGCTCCAACTCCAACGTCAAGAATTTTATCTGATCAAATTTTTGGTAAAATTTTATCCTCATTAAAATAGTTGCAAAAGAAAAAAGAGATTGTGTTGCTGTCAGTCTCTTCAACTGATTAGAGTCCTATCCAAGCTGGAAATCGACCAAAGCAAGGAGTGTGTCACATAAATGTCGATCGAAGATATCAAGAACAATATGCTCCTACAAAATTGCTAACCAAGATCAAGATTTTATTTTATTTTTTATAAAAAAAACTACTGCCTAGATCAATGAGAAGGAAGGAGAGTGTCCAGTATGAATCACGATGAAATGCGATCACAAACTGGACATCGATTAAGGGCTAATTTATATTAGGGTATCAATAAGTCTCATATTCCAAACTCCAAGTCTAATCTCTCTCCAACTCCGGTCCAACTCAGGTTGTTATATTAAGAGTTTTATCTAAATAAACTTTTGATAAAATTCTACCTAATTCGGAGAGATAAAGAAAAAGAGTCATGCCTGCAATTTGATGGTTGTTTGGTCAACCCAGCTTGATGACCCAAATACGGATTAAAATTCGGTCGGGCCTTTGCTAAAAAAAAGGAGGTACGGAAAAGCTCCACCAGGTTGCCCTTTGACTCACGCACTTAGCAAATTATGGAATAACTCGTGAATCCACAGTTTCAGATTCAAAGAAAAATTTCTATCAAACACAAGATACATGTCAAATATTCGAGATCCAACCGCTTCAAACACTCAAGGCTCGTGTCCGCGGTTGATTCTCGAAGGGGGCATTTGTAGGAAGTAAAAATTTGTCGACAAATGAGAAAATGACACGTGGAAAATAAATAAATTTATTTTCGACTAATTATTATTCGCCACGTGTAAAATTAATTACGGCGGTCCATTTAATTAAATTTTAAATGGAAATATATCGTGACCAATAGCGTCGCGACACATGTCATTTATGATGCAGGAAATCATAATTATTTTTTTATTTTAAATAAAGGGATAATTAATTAATTTGGGCCCAAACCCAAAGTCGACTCAAACCCTATGCAACCCTAGGCCTCCAGAGCCTATAAATAGGGGTTTTCTCCCTTATTTTCAACACACACTGCAGACTACACCGACGACATTCGGCATTCTACACTTCAGAGAATTCAGAAGCTCGGACTGCAAGCGGCCTCCAGCTCCCAAGCGCCAAGGATCAAGGTCGACGAAAGTTCAAGATCAACAACCCCAAGCTTTCCGCACGTCAAGGTAAAGAACTACAACTGAGTTCTTCAGCTAGACCTGCATTTGAGATCGAGATCAAGCGTCTGCGCTCTCGGCTCACCCAAATCATAGGAGATCGAATCAGAGGATCATCATTATTGTATTTGATATAAAGATTGTACCCGCTTACATTCAAATATCAATAAAAATTAATTTGTTTCTCATATTTCTTGTCTTTATTTGTTTCAGGCTCGAAATTTGTGTTTACAGACATAATTCAGTTTATTACTATATTAGTAAAATATGACATAATTTACTTTATTACTAATAGGATAGGATGCTTGTACTATATAGCAATCTTTTGGCAAGTTTCTTTGATATTTTCTCAAGAAATAGCGACAAATACTTAAAGGCTTTGGATGCAGACTGCGTTTCTCATCCACTATCCCATGCAATAAGTACTCAGGAGCAATATACCTCTGTGAATTGTAAACACATAAAAATGCCCAAGTTAGATCCATCACATAGCCTCTGATGGAGACTATTTTCTATGTTCGAACATACATACCTAATGTCCCTTCGAATTTCAACAAAATATGATGAATCCACTTATCCAGTAGCCACTTTGCCAACCCAAAATCACGTATCTGCAATTATGTAACGAAAATGCTGAGAATGAATATTACATTAACCTAGGGAAATTAGTCAAATAACCATGTTTGAGCTAAGAGATATCTACGGTTCTTGATTCAGCAAATGAATATTGGCCCTAAATCATCCCCAAACATAAATAAACAAAAAAGAGTTGGAAATCGATAACGAAAATTATGAATTGAACCATCAAATAATATCAAACTTCTTTCTGACCTTGAATAGTTGCGAACTACGCCCGAAATCTGCACTGAATTCTTGATCCTCTTTCTAGGTATTCAATGATTGCCCCATTTTTTGGCTCTTGTTGGAAGACAAGTGCTCAGATCTGAGAAAATTACACTTCAAAAATTTCGAACGATGAAAGAGAGAGAGAGAGAGAGAGAGATGGGAATGACAGAGGAAGAGGAAACTGACTCAACCCTAATTTTGCTTTACTAACCCACAATCGGCCCTTTTTCTTTTACTTAACGTGAGCCCACTGTTGTTCTTTATTGACCCAATGTCAGATCCTAAGCCCACCTTTCAAATAATTTTTCGTCCACCTACAAAAATAAGCTTCTTTTCCTCTACATACATAAAAGAGGCTTATTTCTGTGGGAGGACGAAAGTTTGTTTGAAGGCGGAGGGGGTGCTATTTTTTTCTTTTTCCTTTTCTTTTCCTTCCTCTCTCTCTCTCTCTCTCTCTCTCTCTCTCTCTCTCTCTTCTTGTTTCCTTTCTTTTTTTCTTCTCTTCCAGTTGCACATCCCCACGCAGACCACACCACCTCATTCATTCATTCTTCTTCTTCTCCATCTTCGCCGACCACACTGAACTCCACCATTGTTGCCGACTTCCACCGCACCTCCAACCAGCTCCACTGACCCACACCCAGCTCCCCTCTTCTCTGTTTCTCAATCTTCTTCTTCTTCCTTCAGTTACTGCTACCATCGACGTTGCCACCCTTCGTCGGCTCCACCCACATCGCAGTGACAGAAATGGGGAAAACCAGTAAAGTTTGCGGGTTCGGATCGTCCGAAGAGGAAGAGGCCGTTCGCAGTGAGGAATTTTCCGGTCGGGTGCGGTCCGAATCGACCCATTGTCGTCTACCTCGAAGAAGGCTGGGGTGAGTGCGACGACGTTGTTTGCAGTGCTACGGCGAAGAAGTAGTTTCTGTCGACACTCCGGGTCTGGATTCGGATTCGGGGCGTCCGGAAAAGAGGAGGGCAGTGGTTGTGATGGGGAATTTCCCGCTCGGATACGGTCCGGGGGAGTTCGAATACCCTGGAGACCCTTCCCCGGACCCCCGCTTGCGGGGACGCTTTGTGCACCGGGCTGCCCTTTAAGTATGACCATGTTCTTTCGAATGGTAAGGTAAGATAACACAATGCAAGGTAAGGTCGGGTAAAATTTTACTTCCTTTATTTTGCAAGAAAACAATGTCTAAGATTACGTAAGTTGATGTAAATAAAATAGCGGAAGTAATTAAAAGTCACATCACCTATTTTTTTTATTTTTAAATAAATTATGTGAGTTGAATAAACAATTTTAAATATAAATTATGTAAAAGCATACTTAAGTATGACCATGTTCTTTCGAATGGTAAGGTAAGATAACACAATGCAAGGTAAGGTCGGGTAAAATTTTACTTCCTTTTTTTTGCAAGAAAACAATGTCTAAGATTACGTAAGTAGATGTAAATAAAATAGCGGAAGTAATTAAAAGTCACATCACCTATTTTTTGTATTTTTAAATAAATTATGTGAGTTGAATAAACAATTTTAAATATAAATTATGTAAAAGCATACTCATGTTCTTTTGAATGATAAAACAACGTAAGTAAGGTAAGGTAAAATCTAACTTACCTAGCAAAAGAACGAGATTTTACTTTACCTTTATATCTCCACATATAAATATGGAGGAGTTGAAGTGCATGATGAAGACACACATGCACATTAAATCAAACAAGTGTACGATTTCTTTTTGTAAATCAAGTCTTTGATTCTGAAATTTTTGTACAATCATTTCCTAAAACAATAGTACAAAATTTTTTGTCATTGTCAAAGCATATATGTAAAACAGTCAGACTGCATATTTGTTGAATTTGTAAAAAGTTTATTACTTTTATAACCTTGTGATGCACGGGCAATATGCCTAGTATCCTTAACAAGTAGAAAGGAGAGTTTTACTTTGGTAATTGTGCACTGTGTTGTGTTGTGAAGTCTACTTGCTTGCTTAAAAAATTACAATCCTATCCTTTTTTTTTCATTTTTCACTATTACGTTGCCTCTTCTCTCTCTAAATTGGCAGCATCCCATTTCCAATTTCATCCTTGGTTGTATTCACACAAGCAATTACCTTTTTGCCCCTTTTATATTTATTTGTTGGGCTGTCTTCACAACATGCAATTAAAGCTCTGATTAATTTCAACAACTAATTAATTCAAATTAAACAACTACATACAAAAGTCTTACTTCCTCCATTCTTTTTATCTGTCATTTATGGTTTTCAATGTCATTCTTTAATCAATAATTTTTAATATCAAATTTTTATAAAAAAATTATAATATTATACTTTTCTAATAGTATTTTTTATTACGAATCTAATGACATCATTTTGTATGATGAATCATTATATAAATTAAGATATTAACGGTAAAAGTTTTTAACACAATTTCTTAGGCGATAGTTAAAAAAGAACAGAGGTAGTATTTATTTGGGAGTTGGGACAAACGGGAAGGCATATTGGAAGTTGGAACTGGGAGATGGTATATTAGGTTAAATATTTTAAATTTTTTTTTGGACTCAGTTGCTTAGGAATGTAAATTATCCGGCCTATTTTCTTTAAGTATTTGTTTTTGGTCTTAAAAATGAATATTCAATATATGTTACATTAGATTTCAAAAAAAAGATGATGCATGTTTTATTTCATTTTATTATATTCGCTATTTGTATACTGCATGCTACATTGCTACCGTATTTCTTTTGGTCATTTGATGGTACTCAATGTGTGTTGAAGAAAAACGTTCTTAATACAATCAAAGTTTTACTCCCTCCGTCCCAAATTAATTGACACTTTGACATAATTTTGACCGTTAATTATTCATAAATCACAATGAGTTACAATATGAAATTACCGTCATTAGAAAGATATTTTACTATAATTTACAATGAAGGTAATTTCATATTGTAACTCATTATAATTTGTTAATAGTTAACGGTCAAAATTTAGTCAAAGTGTCAATTAATTTGGGATGGAGGGAGTAATTATTAACTTAACTTTCCAATTAATAGAAATATGAACTAATAATTTTTTTTATGTTAACTTAACTTTTTTGATAGTATTTTTTATTACGAATCTAATGACATTAATTTTGTATTGTGAATTCTTATAAGGAGTATGAAATATGAATTAAGATGTTAACAAACAAAGTTTTTTATACGGAAACTAGGGCGACAGATATAAAAGAACGAAAGAATTATCAGTTATAAGAAGTTTAGAGTGTGTTGGTTACATCAACTCATCTTAATCGAACAAACCACATCCGTTACACATATTTCACACATTTTTGTAAGTTTTAAAAATCATAAATAAAAATTAAACTTTATACAATTAATATACGATATTACAAATTAAAAATCTAGAACTTTTATGCCAACAGAAAACATTTAAAAGGTGTCTTGTCTCAAGTCTCATATTATTTTCGTATAAAAATGATACTTTAATTATAAATATAAAACGGAGGGGTGTTATTTATTAAAAATATTGCGATAACAACTATTTTGGGCTTTAAACAGCCACAATAGCTATGTTATATAATTTTTTATTTGAATGACAATAAAATTCCTACTTGTAACATATAACAAACAATAAAAGGAACATTCATTAGTAAAAATAATTGACTTTTTTTATAGAAAAATAATTGACTTTTTAACCAATGATATACAACCCAAAAATTACGACATAATAGATATTCAAGACAATTAAGAACGCCTGTGCGTTGCACGGGCAAGCTTGGCTAGTTGTATAGTAGAAAGGTGATTCAATTCCCACAAAGTTTGCCATCACTTTCCAAGGTTGCATACGCGGGAGTTCGATTCCGAATCCGCGGTATACCATTTTCTTCCTCACCAAGAGATCTCTCTAATCTCTATCGCTCTCTCTGATTAATCCTCAAAATTTTATTATTAAGACTCCAAATCCAACACTCCAAAAGACCCGCAACCACCTTTCCGATACTACTACTCCAATCTCCCAACCCCCAAAACCTCTTCTCCAATTCTATTTCTGCTCACATGAAGTGTCCCTAAAATTAGGGTTAGGGTTGGGGTTAGGGTTAGGGTTAGGGTTTTCTGGAGCTGTTTCTCCATGATCAGAGATGAATGTGGAGGGATTGCAAAGGAGAGTTGAGACATGGATCAAGGACCAAGGGTGGAAGATTCCCAAGCTGCAGTTGCCTCAATTGCCGCATATAAGGTGGCAGGGAGTCAAGTGGCCCACCTGGTCCACTGACCGACAGAATCGAAAGAAGCTTCAGGAAGAGTGCGAGCGAAGACGCCAGCAGCTTCAGGATCTATGCCGTGCTCTCAAGGCTGAATCTGTTGCTGATTTGCAGGAACTTCTGTGTTGCATGGTTCTCTCCGAGTGTGTATACAAGGTTATCTTCTGCTCCTTTTATTTATTTGGCTTTTCTTGGATTGGATGCAATGGTAAACGTTTGAAATTCTTACCTCTTCATTGATAAATCATATATGTTAGTTGATATTCAGGATAATGGGTGGTAGAAACTTGGGGTGTGAAGTCATGGCTTATGGAAAATGTGGGATTGAATCTTGATTTGTTTGGCTGCAATTCAGCTTTGAAATGCCGGAGTTGAACTCCTTTCGACCTATTGTTTTATTGGCTACAATTAGAGCTTTATGCTGCTGCACTTACACTTCTTTAAGTGGGCTTGAGTGAGTTTGAATATGTAGAAACTTACATTTTCCTTGCTACTCAATGAGTATGCTTCATTCAAAAATGTAGATATTATATTTGCTTAGGGCTGGTTCTTTGTTTATGATTTGTTCATAATAGGGTGTAAAAGATGTCTGTTTTCTATTTGATGTTAGTGGTGAAGGGGACAACTGTCACTTCATAAATAATTGTAACCCAGAAAATATGTTGCCACATAAGAACTAACGTTATTCTTTCTTATCCTTCTTCATCTGTGTTGGGTTTTGATTTTATGACGTTGTGAGAATTGTGTGTGCTTGATTTAACCATTGTCTAATTACAATAATTACTTGAAGTACACTATGACCGTTATTGAATACGGAGCCCCTAAATAACCAATGATTAGGTTTTGTGTGGAATAAGTTTCCTAATGTCTATGATCTTTGTAATGCCATCTTAAAAGTGATCTCATTTCATAGAAAACTTCACTATAACCATGTTCTGGTTTTCTAGAGTAGCAACTTGTTTCATTTTCTTTCAGTTTGTGACTGTGTCGAGCTGTGCTTAATGGGTTCAATCTCTACCTGCCTCTCATACCCACTCCCTCCAAGTGCAATGGGAATGACCTGAAACATCTATTGCTTGTTTTGTGTGGAACAAACAGAGACCTGCAACTGAGCTTATTCGAGCTGTGAACAAGTTCAAAGCTGATTTTGGCGGGCAAATTGTTTGCTTGGAGCGTGTTCAACCTTCTCTTGATCATGTGCCGCACAGGTTAATTCTCTATCTTTAAGTTGCTGTTGAAATCCTATAGACTTCAGTTGCAATCTTTAGTTGATATCTTAATTTAATATCAACAATCGTTTTACGGTTATATACAATAAAGAGTTAAAAAGATGAGGACACAGGTTTTGGGAGAATAATCTTCTTTTGAAACGGGGGGTTGAGATGTGTGAATGAAGGTGTGGTGTAAAGTGTAACGGCTTCTGGCAGCTACTTTTCGCTGTAAGTGGTAAAAGGTTGGAGAGGTATTAAGGTGCCTTTTCTCAAACTACATAGCTGTATCTTATACCTGCTGAGTGCCTTAGTAATTGTTATACCGTACTGATGACCAATTCATATGGGTTATTAGCTGACATCTTACAGTTGAATCAGTAGAGTGGCCAGCCCATGTGAACAAGTGACTATCTGTGCTCTCAGGGATCATTAATGAATGATCATTGATGGCTTCATTTGCTTGTTGCCATTTAGGTATTTTCATAAGTTTAATTTTGGGTACCATTATGTGCATTTCAATTAGGCCATGGATGTATTTTTGTTACTGTATTCCTTACAGAACAAGCTGATGATACCTTGTTTGCTTCCTTTTATTACTTTTTACTCCTCTGTCTATTGGTTTCATCAGTTACTTTTGTTACTTTTATGATGATTTTTACGATGAGACTGCCCCAAAAAGCAAGGATGATTCTTATTACTATATCTGAGATTGCTTTGGCCTTTTGTTTCTATTGCTGCAGATATCTACTGGCAGAGGCTGGTGATACCTTGTTTGCTTCTTTCATAGGGACAAAGCAGTATAAGTATGCCCTGTAGTCCACTCTGAAACTCCAGCCTACCTGATCCTTCCTCTCTGCAATTCTAATGTCAATATTCTGTGATTTAAAATCAGAGATGTCGTGGCTGATGCTAATATACTTCAAGGAGCTTTGTTTCATGGGGATGACATGGAGGATGTTGAAGAAGCAGAGGCTTCAGAGGTGGATACAACAAAGTGTTTGCAGGGAAATGCGGAACCTCGTAGAAAGATCCTTGAAGCAAAGCCTAAACAGTTAAACCACAGAGTGAAATCTGCTGCACATAGGGTAAGGGCAGGATGGAAGGTTTGATATGTGGCAATTGTTTGATTGTGGCTTATCATGTGATCTTGGGTTGATGCCAGTGTTCATTATGATTATTATTGACAGTTAATTCAAAATGTGTAAATTTTCAGATAATGTGTGAATTCGATATCTACAAATATACCTGTGATGCAGCCAAGAGGCTGGGTCACACAGGTTCATGCTACTGCTTCAGTCTATCGATTCTGATGCAATGTTGTTTTACAAAATTTTGTTTGCAGGGCTTCATGGCTCGGGCAAAGGGGATACCAGCTTTGGAGCTATATATGCTTGCTCAAAAGAAGAAACGTAAACTTGTTCTATGTGGACATTCACTTGGCGGAGCTGTGAGTCTAATTGCTTTTGTGGTTCCTCATTGTCTTTAGTTTTTCCCCCCTCCCCCCCAAGAGGATGGTGATGGATATTGTTTGAGTTTCATATTCATATTAGGTAGCTGCACTTGCTACACTCGCCATTTTAAGGGTCCTTGCTGCATCATCTCCTATGAAAGAAAATGAGAAGTTTCAGGTCAAATGTATCACATTCTCCCAGCCTCCTGTTGGGAATGCAGCTCTTAGAGAGTAAGTGTCGGATCAGTAGTGCACTATATGACAGCATTTTATACTAGCAAGATGATATTGGGAGATTATTTTAATTTGAGTTTTGCTGAACGATGAATTTTTAATGTGTTTCTTTGTTCTCCAGTTATGTCAATAGGAAAGGATGGGAACATTACTTCAAGAGCTACTGTATTCCAGAAGATCTAATACCCCGATTTCTGTCTCCAGCTTATTTTCATCATTATAATGCCCAGACTGCAACTTCTTCTACTGATACTAGTACTGCAACATCAGTGGCTTTCAAAGGGGGTGAAAAAGAGAAATCAAAGGCTGCAAAACTAAAAGACAACCAAGGAGAAAAATTGAAAGAGGGTGGAGGGGAGCAGTTGGTTCTTGGTCTAGGGCCTGTGCAGACACCATTTTGGAGACTTTCTCGGCTTGTCCCCATAGAGGGTTTCAGAAAACATTTCACTGGCCAAAAAAGGAACCAAGGCTCTGTCAAATCTGATTCTGTTGCAGAGTCCTTGCCTGAGAATATAGATTCACCTCAGTCCCTGGAAATTGAAGAAGATTCTGACAGTGTTTCTCTTAAACCAATCTCTAAAGCTAACAAAAACGTGTCAAATTCTGATACTGTGGAAAAGCCAACTGAGAGAAGCAGCAATAGTGTGGGGGATGGTAGGTTGTGGGATCCAATGCCGTATTTACCTTCATATGTTCCTTTTGGGCAGGTAATTTTTGCATTTATCTGAGCTGTCTGCAATATGTTATGAGGTTGCTAGGACGCCATATTATATATATTTAGCCATGTACTTTATGTGACAGCTTTTTTTGTTGGGGACATCATCTGTGGAATCTCTATCTGATGCTGAGTATTCAAAGTTGACGTCGGTAAGAGTTTCCTTTGATGATTATGTCATGAGTATAATTGTGAAGAAAATGTGGACTGAAATTTCATATGGGCTGTGTTTTCTGTGAAAGGATCCTTTTTGAGCTACACTCTTTTGATCTTCGGTTGTTCTCTGTGCTCAGTTTATGTTGAGTTTGTGCTTAAATGGTCAACAACAGCCTGATACTTTCTCATTTGGTGCAGCTCCTGAGTCTGGCATAACAGTTTCTGAAGCCTTACTATTATGTATTTCAGAGAATCCCTAGGGGGATTGCTAAATATGTTTTATTGTTTCTGAGTAATTACTTGCGAAAGTTACTTAGAAATATGTTTAATAATCTAGCAAACTGAAACCTTGCCCCTCGCTTTTTGTTTCATGGTATTAATTTTTAATTCCTTATATTGTACTAAGTGCTATGGGCATGAAAGGGTAATGTCTTGTTCATGCTATATATGCTGAAATACTAGAGTGGTTTCAATTTTCAAGAAGAAAGTGATTCTTTCAGAATCTGATCATAGTACTCTCTATTTCATGTGGTTCTGGTTCAAACTTTGATGTTTATTTTTGTTGTAATCCCTGTAATTTTTGTTTTCTCCCATGCATCTATGCTTTTGCTTGGGGAACATGATTATCTGGTTCATTTCAGAACTTCTCAGTTTATTTGCTTTTTCCGGCAAAGACATTTTCAGGTCAAATCTGTGATTACTGAGCTGAAGGAACGTTTCCAGTCACACTCAATGAGATCTTACAGATCACGGTTTCAGAGGTATGAGATGTTTTCTAATAATTGTCTTCTTATATCTGTTATGATCTTGGAATCACTAGAGAACCTGTTGTCCATGTATCTGCTAGTCTACCACTGTTTGCAACCTACAACTACACTGTTCTCATTATGCTAGCATTTCGTGATGAATAGTAAAATCGTTATAGAACTGTACTGATATATCAGTTAACGGCCTAATAAGATAACTGGGTGCGTCATTACTTAAGTATCGTTGCTGAACTTTAAAAACCAAAATAGTGGTGAGAAATTCACTGTTTGTCTTGACAATTTGTATTCGAGTGTATGCTTTTATATTGTGATGGATCATTTCTGCCTTTGCTTTTCTCAGAGTCATGGTACCTCTAGATGTAGCACAAAATAGGTCAGGACTAGTATGATGTCTCTAAGATTCTCGTCACTGGCTTCCAAATATCTTTTTAAGAAGCTGATCATGCTTTACTATTGTTTGATAGTAACAGTTATTACAGGATCATGTCCCAATTATTAGTCTCTGGCTCATGCAGGATTTATGATATGTGCATGATTGACACTCCTGCTTCATTTCTGGGGATTGAGCAATTGCAGCAGTTTCCTCATTTACAGCAGCTGCTTGGGATGTCAGTTGCTGGTACTGTTGAACTTGGACATATAGTTGAATCACCATCAATTCGTGCAGCTGTTTCAATTGTTCCACTGGGATGGACGGGCATCCCTGGTGAGAAAAGTGCGGATCCCTTAAAAGTGGATATTACCGGTTCTGGCCTCCATTTGTGTTCTCTTGTTCAGGCTCAAGTAAATGGCAGCTGGTAATGTCTTCTTATTGTTACTGTTAACCTTCCTCTTTGAATGGAGTCTGATAGTAGCTGGAACTGATTACTTATCTTTGTCTTGATAGATGCCAAAAAAGGACCGTATGATTGGTTGTTTACATATATGTACATATATATTTTCCTTATGGAACTGTTCATCGGGTGAATTATGAGTTGAATCTCCCGGCCTTGTTGTGGTAGAAGTGAACAGATATATCCATCTTTCTTCTGCAGCTTTAGGATGCTTGATCTGTTGAAAGGGAGTTCATTAATAGATTCATTAAATATTAATTAAGGGAATATGATACATTTTGAGCCTAAGTAACAATACTTGGGGTCTTAGTTATGGAGTTCTACTCTCCATCTGGATCCTACAATTGCAAATTTTGAAATCTCTCCATAATCTAACCCTACTAGGATCCTAACTTAATTAGGAATTTTTTTGAGAAGGATTGAGGAAAAATGGATTCAACAGTAACAAACCCCAACATAGTTTTGGTAATGTGAGGTCTTTTAGGCAGGCTTCCCCCATGCATGAGACTGCATAATGATGCTAATTCTGGTGGACTCTGAAAAAACCTTTTGAGAACTGAAAACAAAATCATTTTGGAAATCAATTGGAAATTGCTTGGAAAACCAAGACAACGAGAGAATCAGAGAGAGATAACTTTATACCTATGTGCACCAAGCAATGAGTAGTTAAGTGAGTGAACTAGAAGTACGTGAAAACACAATAACACAAAGAGAGCACAAGAAAAAGTACGGTGAAAGCAAAACAAGGTGTCCTACAGAGAATCTATCGCAACCTGAGTCGACTACCTTAGTCCTGGCCCGCTCAATGCACATATCAAGTGTTGTCCTCCACTAAGATGTGCCGCTTTAAATTGCCTCTAATTGCATCATTCATCTCCTATGCCTCCCACGTCTCTTCCTTCCTGTACACATGACCAAATGATCTTAGTCTCTTCATTTGCAGATTGTCATAAGTAAAGGTCACCCTAACTTATCATGGCACACATTGTTCCTATCCTATCCGACTTGGTAAACCCAAAATTCTACCGAACCATCTTTATTTTTGCCATATTCAACCTTTGACAATGCTACCTCTTTGTAGTTGAACCCTTTAAACTATATAGCTTTGTTGGTTTGATTACCATATGATACACCTTACCTTTAAGCTTAAACGGTATCCTCTTATCAAATAACAATCCTCAAGCCACCTTCCACTTTTGCCAACTGTCCTTAATTCGATGCGTTATATTTTTGCAAATATTCTCATCACTTTGCTAGATAGATCCCATGTACTGAAACTTCTCCACCCTAAGGGGCCGTTTGGCATGCAATGGGAATGGGAATTCATAATGACACTAGGAATGGGAATTCATAATGGAAATGATAATTAACATGTCTTTATGAATTACTAGCATTCTTGTTTGTTTTGTTGTAATTCAGTTTGGGAATAGGACTGGGAATAAACACACATTGACTAAAATACCCTTTTATTGGTTTATCAATGTTTTAATAAATTGAAATGGATGGAAGGCCATAAATGACACACATTTACTTCTAGAAAATCAATTACCATATGAAAAAAAAATTTAAAAAAAATAAGTTCATAAAGATTTTAATAAAAATTAATTAAGCATCAAATATGAATTAAAAATTAAAAACAAGTATATAAACGTTCAAAGTATGAATGATTCAATAAATCAACATGATAGACCAATTGTTGACGGTTGCCGTAAGATTCAATAACTCAACTGGGTTTACTAATATATTAATTATAATAAATATTTAATTAATAGAAGGAAATGCGTAAACCCTAATGTATTAGTAATATCTCAACCGAAAGATACGTAATAACAATAATATTTAATTAATGTAAGAAAAAGTAAAACCATGTTTAGGTGACGATAGCCGGCAAGATTGATAATAAACGTGAGTTTTTATTTAATATAGGCAAAAGAAATGAATAAATGTGAATCTTTATTTTTTTTAAATAGGGGTAGTTTTGGTATTTAATAGTGACTAACGAATTCCCAATGTTTATTACCACACCCCCCATGGTAATAGATTGTTGGGAATAGACCCCTTCTATTCCCATTCCCATTCCCATCTTTTTTTTAAATGGTAATTCTGTTCCACATCCCTCTATTCCCATTCCCAACACCCTATTCCCTCTAACCAAACGACCCCTAGGTGTAACTGTCCTTCCAATGTGATAACTTGACAATTTTTTTCTCCATAAAACCCAATAAAATGACACTCATATATTCCATCTTCAACCTACTCAATTTAAAACCCCTTGACTGTAATGTATCATGCCAAAGCTCCACATTATTCTTTAATCTCTCACTCATCAATTAGAATGATATCATTTGTAAAAAGTTTATCAACGATAACTCATCTTGAATGTCCTTAGTCAGCTTATTTATGACACATATAAATTAAGGAAAAATAAATGTATATATAAATATAGACAAAAGGATTGGACAACTAGCATCCTACAAAAGATATATACCACAAAAGTTTAAGTTATCTAGAAAGACGAAATAGAAAAGATCCCTTCAACCCAAAATAAAGTAAACCAACTTTAAAAATTGTCCTTAATGTAATTAGCGTACGACATTCTTAACATTGCTCATATAATGTAGGTTAGGATTGTTCTTATAAAGTAAGGTATGATTGTAAGTAACTTTTGGGTTTTTGACGTGAATAACAAAACCTGTGGGGGGGGGGGGTGTTGGATGGCATTCGTACAATCTTTAAAATTGGGTCTCGATGGTATATCCTTTTAGGGTTTTTATTTTTAGCCACTTATAGGGAATTTTCAATTATTATTTTAGGCTTCTCCGCATAATATTTTTCATAAATAACATAAACTGATAAAATTCAAGCTGTATACGTTCATTTCAATGACTAAATTGCTTGAAAAATACAATCGAAAATGATCCATATAATGTTAAAAATAGTCCTTAAAGGTTGTATTAATGGGAGCCAATTTTAAAGTTGTATTATTGGTGTCCAAACCCTCTAAAGATTGTATTATTTTAGTCCATAAACCATTGACTTTTTAGATGAATTGCATAATAATTGTGCGTAATTATATTCAAGAATTTGTAGCAGTGATATAGGTTATGGATCTAAAGCTTTGTACAAAGTGTAATGTTCTATACTTTTTAAATGTTTGTTAAGATTTTTCTTTTATGTAAACTTTTTTTTAGTATTCTAAACAAATACTAAAAGCATGCAATCCGCTAGCCGAAATAAAATTGTGATTTGAAGATCCCCAACTGATTTTTACTTTGATTCCAATCAATTGGCCTTGCTTAAGAACCCTTTGAGTCCAAATTCTCAAGTAATGTTAAATGGTCAATAATGGGTTGAAATTCTTAAGATGTTTATGTGTTTGTTAGAGTCAATGTGTGGGATCACTTGATCCATCTTATGTGATCCCTCCGTGATTTGCTTTGTTGCATGCGTGTGCGTGTGTGTATGTGTATGCGTGTGTGTATGTGTATATGTATGATGAGGGGTTGATTGGTACATTCCTGTAGGAACTGTGACTGGTACAATGAAAGAGACTAATTTATGATGAGGGGTTTGCTGGGATTTATATTCAATCTAGTCAATGTTATTTTTCTTGTTTGTCACCCTCAAGCATTTGAAAATTTGCTGATCCGGTTTTCCAGGTGCTCTACAACGGTTGAGACTATTCCTCCTGCACCAGCTTACTCTTTGGCTGAGGAGCCGCAATCAGAACTGCAGAAGATGAGGCTGGTTATTGGAGCTCCATTAAAATATCCTCCGAAGCATATGATTGTAGGAGAAGCCTTGCTGCCAGTGTTTCCTTCCATCAATTCTGAATCTATTAATCTGAAGGCTCAGCAAATATTAGGAGCTCTATCAGAAAGTAATTTCATCCACCCTCCAGGGTTAAGCAATTTTGTTGTTTACTGTGCGACAGACTTTACCACTGTCTCCAGAGAGGTTGATGTTAGAACTCGTAGAGTACGATTGGTTGGCCTGGAGGTACTTCTGAATTTGTGAATCTCAAATATCTTGTGTTTCACGCAATGAACCTAGTTCTTAGTTGACAAGTTAAATTGGACTGTCCAGGGTGCTGGTAAAACTTCTCTTCTCAGGGCCATCTTGAGTAAAAGCAAAAAGTCCACCGCCAGTGCCAGTGACAGTTTGCAGCCTGACGCAGATATTAAGGAAGGTATTGTTGGGGGTTTGTGTTACATGGACTCAGTGGGTGTAAATTTACAGGTATGCTTGGTGTGAGTTTGACTGCTTGCTTTTCAGTCTTCTAGAGTTTGAACCTGCCAGTTGGTTTCTTTTGGGTTCCCTTATTTAAAACTTTAAATAACTTATATTAGATAAATGTGGTTGATGCACCATTTTTCTTGTTTCTTGAGTTAGCTTGCAGTTAAACTTTTACATATTGATGCATTCTTAGGAGCTTTTTTTTTTTTTTTCTGAGGCTTTGTGTCGACTATTGGGATCTTGGGGACGGCGGTTTAACTATTACTTTTGTAACACAACTCCTACTGTGGGTCCCGCGTTTGTGGTATCTAGGGAGATATAGATGTAAACAGCTATACCTCAGCAAAGATCTCTGCTTCAAATGTCCTTTCCTTTCCTTTACTCTATAGTAAAAGTGGTGGTTGAGTTTTTGTGTTTTGCTGCCTACTTTGCTTGCTTGTATTCACACATGAATTTACTATTTCGCCATTGGAAAAAAATAATTAATCAGAACTTGTCTTTAATTTGTGTTCACACATGAATTTATTCTAAAAACATGACTTAGGTGTATTTCAAATTCAGGTAAATACGGGTCAAATGTTCTTTGATAGTAAAAGTTTCTTTTCAAGATAAATACGAGTCTAGTGTATTTTGGTTTCTTGGAAATTTTACTCTAACAACATGACTAGGGTGTATTTCAGTTTTTAGGTAAATACGATCAAGTATATTTATGTAAATATATTTTGATACAATTATAATATTTGTACTATGAAAACATTAAAATTGTTAACATACGACAATCTTTAAAAGATTTTATGTTAGTATGAACACTCTAACAACATGACTCGGGTGTATTTCGGTTTTAGGTAAATATGATCGGGTGTATTTATGTAAATATATTTTGATACAATTATAATATTTGTACGATGAAAACATTAAATTTGTTAACATACGATGATTTTATGTTAGTATGAAAACTAAATTGTTGTACATTGTATTTGAAAAATAAATATAATATTATATTATTGTTTGTAATTTTTCATATTTTTAAAATCTAAGGCAATATCTACTTAATATAATAAATTTAATGAACATTATTATACCAAACTTATATTGTAGACCTATAATTTCTAGCCCGTGCAAGGCACGGGCATTCTTTACTAGTTATTCTAAAAAAGAAATATTGCTTTAAGGTGCTGAATGTTTCAACTCTTTATGTCAGTGTTCCTTTCAGGCCTCTACTTCTGTAAGGTGTGAACCTCCCCCCACTCTCTTCTTTCGAAAACACCCTACCTGCCAATTTTGGTTCATGTCTGTCCTCTTCTTCCAATTATTGTGGTAGGGTTTGTTTCAACCTTTAATGTTATGTTCCTTTATTATCTATACATCAGGAGCTGACTGCAGAGGCTGCTCGCTTGAAGGATGAATTATGGATGGGGATTCGTGATCTAAGCAGAAAGATAGATTTGGTTGTTCTTGTTCATAATCTTGCCCACCAAATACCTCGATACAATGACACAAGTACATCACAGCAGAAGCCTGCATTGACATTATTACTGGATGAGGCTAAAGCCCTTGGGATTCCATGGGTTGTGGCGATAACTAACAAATTTTCTGTCAGTGCACACCAGCAGCGAGAAGCCATCGATGCTGTGTTGAGGGCATATCAAGCATCTCCCAGCAACATGGAAATAGTGAACTCATGTCCTTATGTCATTCACACAGCTGGAAACTCGTATGCTTCCTTGTCCAATGTCGGAGTACGGGAAGATTCTGGTAGGGGAATGATTCCCCAAGGTATTGTCCTTGGTCCGTTGAATTTTGTACGCAGACCTTTCCAAAGAAAAGCCACTATTCTTCCTGTTGAAGGAGTGGATTCTTTTTGCCAGCTTGTTCATCATGAGCTCCGGAGCCGTGAGGAATCTTCTTTTGAGGTATCTAAGGAGGAAATCTCCTGATTGATTTATGTCTCAATTAGATTTTCAAGCCATCGATGGTATTATCATTTTAAGTTTCAGCGCAGCTTGTAGAAGAACATTGAGAATCACGTCTGACAAATGAAAACATTCCGCCAGTGCCTTTTAGAAGGCTAGGTTGGGCTTTTGGGGAAAGGGGGCTGGCTCTGTCAGACGGTTACAGCCTTGTAAGGATCTGAATAGTAAATGGCTATTTGCCCTTTTGTAGGAATTCGCAAGGGATAGACTGTTGCTGGAGCTGTCAAGGGATCGTGCCAGGGAAGCAGGTGGGAAGACAGATGCACAGGACAAGGCCAACTCAATATCGGCAGCAACAATCGGTGCATCTCTTGGGGCTGGTCTTGGGATTGTCTTGGCTGTTGTCATGGGTGCTGCTTCTGCATTGAGAAAACCATGATTTAGCTGCAACTCCTTATATCTAGTCCTGTTCCTGTACATAGCTAAATTGATTTGTAGAAGCTGGAAATTGCATGTGTCACTGTCAGTGGTTTCTGTGTGTTCTACCCATTATTTATTTATTGGTTCCTATTGCAAAGAATACATCCAGGTTGATCCAGTTTTGTATAAATATTTCCCAAGCTCCTAATTTTTTGACCATAAAAGCAGCCCTGGAACCAACTTTTATTTCTTATTTTCATTTAATGAGACATTTTACTCTAGTCTATAATATTACTAAAAAAAAATAAACATTTTTTCACTATTTAAATTATGGAGATCTAAATAAACATTTTCTAATTCATTAATTTGCCTAACTTACTATAAAGTAAATAAATACTTGCCTAATTAACTTGCATAATTTATTTATATATTTTTTTAAAAGAGTATGTTGTAAACAGAATTGGAAAAATATGAAAAGATTTGATTCATTTGTAGTCTTATTTTTTTTTTCTAAAGAAAAGGAAATTAAGGCACCATTTTGGTTATGAAGAGATTAAGGCATATATATTTATATGTATTATAACAAAATTACAATTATAATTGCTCATAATATTGTATCAAAATGGGTACATGCGGATTTAATAATAAAATATCCCCAATTTTAGTTCTCTATTTATAAACTATTAAACTCACATTATTTTCATTTTTCATTTTATACTACATTTTACTATTGAACAAACCGTATTATTTCACATATGGTATAGTCATCCTTCAAATTATTACGTGTTAGATTGATATGCATGACTATATATATAGTCTTCATAATTAAATAATTTATTGTGTTATTGTGTTAAATATTAATATGTATTTTGTTAGATGAACACGATTTTATATGATTGGATTAGTATCATTTTCGACAAGTTGTATGATTCGAAGTAGCTAGGTCTTTTTACCATCATTTTCGCATGCATTAATTACTAACGTCATAGTACATTGTATGTTTCCTTTTATCAAATTACAAATTCGACCGTCTTAATTGTTCACAACTCTCCATCGAAAAAAGGTCGATCACTTTCCTTGCCTCATTATGACTTTTATTAGTTGATTCCCCCATACAATTTTTTTGTATTTATCGAGTTTGTATAAATTTTTTATACTATTCTCATAATTATAATAAATTTTCTCTCAAATTTAATCCCGTATAGAATAACCTATTAAAATGTTGAATTTTAAAATCTTAAATTGCAAAAACTATATATATTTTTCCTTTTGAATGACATGTATTTATTATACGTATGGTTAGATTAATAGATATTTATCCAATCATATAAATCAATATAGATAGATTAATATAAGTTATTCTTTTTCTTTTTCTACCTCTTCATCTTTACCATAAATATTATAGATTAACTTTTCCTTATTTTTCCCCTCATATCTGAGAATTTCTCTCGTTTTTTTAGATAAAAAAAAGATTATAAACCAACACTTTATTAAAACAACATAAATTGGAAAAGGAAACATCACTACCATAAATATTCAAAATGTACGGAAAGATCTCATATTGAAATACACTACTTGCACAAAAAAATACTATTCAAAAGGTGGAAATTTTAAAATTTTTATTACTGTAATAACTATTTTGATAAAGTTGGACAACTAACACCTATTATAGACCAACAAGTTACTTATTTTTTAAATTATCCAAATCCATCTTTTATATCCTGCTTATTTGGTACGTACACACACATATGTATGTATGTAAAAATATAAATATATATGAAGTTATGCCAAGTCAAGGAAATTCTCAAGCTAGCCATTCACCTCTGCATACTATACACTGTATCAGATGGATACAAATGGTAACAAGGTGATCCATCCCTTGAAAGTTGGCCAGATTAGTCTGAAACAGACTAAACAATCCAAGACACTCAGTCATAACATGGATTACCCTTCATGGCAAGCTACAGACTAAGGCCAGGTTGCATCAATTTCAAGATTCAATGAGCCCGACTTGCATCATTTGTGATCACTCTCAAGAAACTCAAAACCACCGGCTATATGAATGTGATTTTGCACAACAAATTAGAAGATCTCTTTTCACATGGCTCCACCTTCCACAGGGTAGAGATTATGAACACTGGTGCAATAAT